>JAQQZT010000036.1:5851872-5869591 GCA_030068275.1 Clarias platycephalus | reverse complement strand
TTCCTGGGATAGGCTCCAGGTCCCCCGCGACCCTGTATATAAGGATAAAGCGGTATAGAAAATGACTGACTGACTGATATCACATGGCACCCGGCACACTATTCCATCCATTAGTTATATCGCTTATCCTGTGTAGGGTCCTGGAGCTCTGCCTGAATGCCTGAATGTTATGCCAACCCATTGGGGGGCACAAGCACAAACACTTAGAAACCCAATCATACACTTTGGGCAACTTCATGTCTATCTTGTCTTAGGGAGGAAACCCATAAAAGACAAAGGGAATATGCACATAGGCGTTATTTGAAACCCCAACCCTGGAGGTGGAAGGTTAGAGTGCTGACCACTAAACCCTCTTCTGGCACACTATTCATCACCATAATACATAAAACATAGATGAATATGTATTGTTTTCTACATGGTACTGAAGCATCCAGATAATAACAAAAGTCATTTTATCCTCATTGATCTTTTTTCCCTCCCCGGTCAGAGAGCAATATCGAGCGGCGGAGCCCAAGGTCCGATCTTATTAAACATGCTCTCTGTGTGCAGGACGAGACCGAGATCAGAACCCCAAGTCATTTATCTTAATACTCCCATAATGCATTGATTTTTCCTCAGGAAAATGTGTCCTATCAGTACAATAGCGGTTACTGGCTACCTGCTGAGTGGTTACAGGGAACAGCTGGAAATGAACAAAAGGGCAGAAAAAAAAAAAAGGAGGACGGTGCAGACAGCCAGGCTGCCCTACCCTGTCCGATCAAAACTCGAAGGTATGCAAGGGCTGAGCGTATGCATATGCACTCGTGATCAGGTCAAGTACTGCCAGATGTAAGGAGTTCTGGCGTCTGAAACACACTCTAAGCCGTCAGGTCTGTTTTATAATGCGGTTAACACAACAGAATGGACTTCATGCATAAACCCATTATAAGTATTCAAAACATTCATCCTTAAAACATTTCAGATTTCTTTTATGTGTGTAAACAGACATGCATAATGATCAAATAAGAAATTTGGCCTTTTCTAGAAAAATCTGAAAGAAATCAGACAAAAGGAAACCTTCCTGGCTGCTTGCCTGCACTTAAGCAACTCAAATGAAGGAAATGATTTGAATTATTGTCATATGTTATGGATCAAGTGTAGGCATGTACTGTACACCTACTAAGCAGAACACACAAAAACGTCAGCCAGCACCTGTCAACTCTAATGTCGCTCCACCTGTCTGTTCACTCACTCGCACACTCACTCTCAATAGTGTTTATCCTGTACAGAGTCGCCAGACGCTTGAAGCCTATCCTAGGGGACACGGGGTGGGGGGGGGGGGGGTACACTCTGGATGGGGTGTCAATCCATCAAAGGGCAAACGAGCACTCAGTCAGTCACACATATACTCCAGGCATTTTTAAACACCAATTATCTTAATCTTCATGTCTTTGGACTGTGGGAGGAAACCAAATGACCTCCCAAACTCCACGCACACAGACCCGAAGGCAGGAATCGAACCCTCTGCCCTGGAGGTGTGGTGAGGCCACCGTGCTAACCACCACTGCTTCCCCCGACGGTTGAGACGCCGTCCTTAAAGGTTGTCCAGGTGGAAGCGAGAGACAAGAATCAAGCCAGGTCGAAATGACCTTTTGCATGAATGAGATTCGGGGGGGGGGGGACGTCTTTTATTCATAGAAGAATAAAGGAATCGGATCCGGGTGATACAATACAAGACAGAGTGCTCTGTCGAGTCAAGAGTCCTGATTTGACGCACTCGGTACCTGGAGGAGCAGAACCTGGTTAAGCGATCACATGAAAATGGGCGTGGCCTGGGTGAAGCCGACTGTGTGAACCTCTGAGGCCATTCTGGGTAATTTAGGGCCAGCGAGGCATGCGCGAGGAAGAGCGAGGAAGACTGATGCTTCAATGGCTCCATAAATCACTCCAGTGAAAGTTCAGCCCTGCTCCACTCGGATGATCTTAATGCCCGACCATGATGCACTCGGCGCACACGCATACACACAGGGGTGAAATAAAAATCTCATTATGTTCATGGACCTGAAGGTATGGGAGCCGTCTCTCATCTCGAACCATGGCTGTGAATATTAAAGAGAAGGACCTGATCTCTCGTAGCCACCCAGATCACAGGCTGGAGATGCACCCAAGGGGCTCTGAGGTGGAAATGAATTGCAATTACACTCGTCCATTTTTTTCCTCCCTTCCGCCAGCCCCTCCCCCCCCTCTCTTTTCTCATCATTTCAATTTTTATGAGGATATTTTTTCCCCATTGCTCTCTCTCGCTCTCCCTCTCTCTCGCACTGTTTCTCCCCTGATCCTCTGAAGCAAGTGGTCATGAGCGGCGTACATGATGTCATCTGCCTTGCCGGGGTGCGCGTGTGTGTGCGTGCGTGTTGCTGCTGCTGCTGCTATTAATAATGGAAATATACAGTAGTGTGGGTCTGTGTGTGTGTGTGTGTAACCCCAAAGGAGAAGTCTTTTATTAATCTTTAGCAAGCTGCTCCTCTTTCGTTATTTATGAGCCTGCGATAACGCCATTCCACAGATCAATGTTGTAAGCACACGAGATTATTGAAGCAGATCCCGACTCGAACTAGAAAAAGAAATTAAAAAAAGGTACTAAGTGTGTGTGAGAGAGAAAGAAAGAAAGAAAGCGTAAACAACGTGAACAAACGGTGCCGATTCAAGCTCCTTTCTCATGCTTGCCTCGTAATTTCTTTCCCTCACGGCCACAAAGAGTAGTGGTATAGTTTAGGAGTTCAATTAACCTTGAAAGGCTGCCTACGCAGCGTCCGGGAGATATTTAGAACAAAGCCCTGGGGCTAAATTGACTCAATTTATTGAGTCTACAACCTTATTTCAGTTTTAGCTTATACAGCTTGATAGCACCCCAAGGCTTAAACTTAAGGAGTTATATAATAATAATAATAATAATAATAATAATAATAATAATAATAATAAATATGGGAACGCAAATCAGCCTAATCTGCATGTCTTTGGACTGTGGGAGGAAACCAGATTGCCCAGAGGAAACCCACCAAGCACGGAGAAAACATGCAAACTCCATGCACACAGACCCAAGGTGGGAATCGAATCTAGACCCTGGCGGTGCAAAGCCACAATGCTAACCGCTATGCTACCTAATAACAATAATGATTAGTGAGCATTGTAGCACAAAAAAATTTTTTTATATCGTTTCTAGGCCGATTGGCGTTCCCAAAATTGCCCATAGTGTGTGAATGAGTGTGTACGTGTCTGATCCTTGAGAAGGATTGGACCCCCGTCTTAGGGCGTACCCCGTTTCAGTCTCCTGAGATAGGCTCCAGGCCCCTGCGACACTGTATACAGGATAAAGTGGTATAGACGATGAGTGAGTGAGTGTAACACAATGTCAACTTTAGAATAAACATCATAGCTCATTCGTTTTAATGTTGCAGCAATCATATATTCAGGCAAATGGTTTTAGGAGGTTTATAACCCAGTGGGAGTCCATAAAGGCTAAATTGGCATGATTTAAAAATCAAACTCCGCTCATCTGTGAGAGTGTCTGACAGACAGAGAGAAAAAGAGAGAGTGTGTGTGTGTGTGTGTGTGTGTGTGTAGGACAAGGGGATGGCACTCAGAAGGGCAGGAAGATATTGATCTGAACTTGAGAGCGGCGGCTTTTCTGATCTCTGTTGGACCCTGGAATCTCTCTCTCTCTCTCTCTCTCTCACACACACACACACACGCACAGACTAACAGTCCAGCAGTGTAATCGCCAGCCTAGAGGGTACCCATAGCAACCAAAATGATCCAGAGTTAAAACACAGCCAAGTGGACGTGTAGTCATTTTGAAACTTTTCAGAAGTAATAAAAAGCTCATTTTCTCTGACAATTAAAACACACCCAGAACCGGATAAGTACGAGAATTGCCCAGAAAGTCAGGGATGAAGGGATAAATAGAGGAAAGTATTCTTATTTCAAACAAACGGCTGTTTTTTCAGCCATTTTCTTGTATCCTGACTTCACACAGTGCACCTGATCAAACGCTGTCACACCTTCCAGACTGTTAATGCACGTGCGCACACACACACACACACACGCACACACACACACACACCAACACGCATACATGTTAAACGATGCCTTGTGAGGGCACAATGCCCGACGGGTGTTCCCTTTGAACTGAACCATCAAGTACCACACAAAACGCCGGTACGCGCCATGGCTCCACACATCGACGCCTCCGTCACTTTAAAGCTACTTTAAGAGCAGCTGCTTTCAGTTTTCCACGCAGCCATGTTTCTTTATGTAGCCTACACATGCTCGTTGATTGAATACATCTCCTCTTAGAAGCCGCTCTCAAGCAAATAGAAGCAAGAGCATAGACGAGGCCATAATCAGCTCCGGTCAGATGTTATCACAGCCAAATAAGCAGTAAAGGACACTAAAGCTGGTTAGAATTAGGCCTCTTACTTTTAAATTGGTGCTGGTTTTCAGAATTCTCCCCAAAATTTCTCACGTTTTTTCCCCCCCATGCCTTCTTCTGTGTTCATGTGTCTGCCTGTTGCTCAATCTAATAATGAAAGCCATTGTGAGACAGACTATTCAAAGGCTCGCTCCATATCAAGTGCCTTTTCAAATCAGCCTTCTGCTCTACGTGCAGACAAGAGCACACACACACACACACACACACACACACACGGTCTCTATAGATTTCTATGAAATAAAGTAGTCCTTTCAATCTATAAAAAAATTTAATCTAGTTAATCACACTCAAAGGCTGTGTTTAATTGCCATTAATCGCAATTTTTAAATACTCAGATTTACTTGTATTATAATTGTACAATGTTGGAATAAAGAAATGTTGGCATGATGAACTGGTTAAAGAAAAACCTTTTTTTTTTTTTTTTTTTATATTATGCAGTGCTATAATATCTCAAACATGAACTTCTAACATATGTTTAATTAAAATAGGATCGCGACCGCATGCAGTGTCTGGGAAGTATAGAGTGTGGTAATGCACCGACCCGGATCCTCAGATCTGAAAATCAGCAACTTCAATCCTTAGCCTCCTGAGCCACCACTTCCACGGCTTACATTTAATGTA
Source organism: Clarias platycephalus (assembly GCA_030068275.1). Classification (NCBI taxonomy): domain Eukaryota; kingdom Metazoa; phylum Chordata; class Actinopteri; order Siluriformes; family Clariidae; genus Clarias; species Clarias platycephalus. Next base: position 5,864,499 of record JAQQZT010000036.1, on the reverse strand, counting down.
TTCTTGTAAAAATAGATCCCCTTGGAGGCGGCTCAATTACACAACTTTGGTTTTATCCAAACTTCCTTTTAAGAGATTAAAGAAAAACAATATTCAGCATAACGCGCTGTGATTGTCGGAAGCCATCAGGGTCAAACTTGGTCATATGATTCATTTGCGTAAAAAAAAAAAAAAAAGGAACAAAGTATCATTTCCCTAAAATAAAGTCACCTTACATTTACATCGCTAATACCAATTCAATCTGTTGCAAATTTTCGTAATAGTTAGGAATTCACTTAAGAGGTTAAAACAAGAGGCCAAATGTTGCAACACAAGAGAGACTCCTTGCTTTAAAGGATCATTGAGTGCGTGTGGTCCGAGTGCCTTTTTCAACCCAACCTTTTGGCACCAGGATATTGCATTTGTGCTCACTGACAAGAAGTACTCAGCTTTTCAGCTGTGTGGGGGTTCGGTACCTTCTCAAGAGACGGCAGAAGGAACTGACGAGGGTGGGACGGGATGCATTGTGGTTGATCTGGTTCTTTTACGGCTTCGCATGATTCATGAAACCACACACAAACAGTCTCGATAATCTTCAAGGTTTTTTTCTTTTTTTCAATGTGTTTGTGATATTCAGTAGTATTTATTTATTAGTAATTAACCACATGTTGTGAGTGACAGCGAAGGAGCGTGTTAGGTCAGGACATATTTGCCTAAATATCTGTAACCAAATGTACCCTGTAGAACAGAACACGACAAATCTTACTAAACTAGTTTATCATTGAGACATGTCTCGGAGAAAAGCAGTGCACTGTGCATAGATACGTTTGGAGAAATGAACATAGAATAAGGTAACTAGGAATCCGCCCTCTGTGGTGAAGCTGAAGTTTTAGAAATGGAGCCAATATGTACAGTACTCAGAATAAGGGTGTGGTCTTGGGTTGTTCCTGAGCCATGTTATTTAAGCCTGTGTGAACGATATTACATGGAGGAACCTAGTGGAAGTCTAACCTGTGTCTACGTCTTTACTTGGGGTCTGCCTGGCTACTATCCATAAAGGAATAAATAATATCAGAAAACTACTGCCTTGCACCTTCCAGGGTCTGGGTGTGATTCCCGCCTCCGTGTCTGTGGAGTTTATATGTACTCCCCATGCTTGATGAGGTTCCCCTGGATGCTCCAGTTTCCTCCCACAGTCCAAAGACTTTCAGATTATACTAATTGCCCATAGTATGTGAATGAGCGTGTGAATGTTAAAGTCAATCTGGCACAACTCTTTACAGACGACTTTATACACAGTAAAGACATTACAGATCGTCTGAACCTTGAAGATAACTTCATTGCCAACTTGCGGAAGACACACATCTGTCTAAAGGAACTGTACACACAATCATTAACCAACACTACTTGTATTTACAGGAACTTAGCTGACAGTTATTGCATTCCCCTATACAGTCCTGATGTCACTCCAAGCCATTTCCACATGTTTGGGTGATTAAAGGAGTTCCTGGGAGGCCAGTGTTTCAGATGTAATCAAGGCTCTGGCGTACTGAGAAAACTTTCTACCTTGATGGCCTCCAGCCACTAATGAAATGCTGGGATAAGTGCATTAGTGTAGCAGGGGATTATTTACAGAAATTAAGGAAGTTTTCCCCTCATAATCAACATTCATGTATGACTTGCACAACCCAACTTTAGTTCCACTAAAATTGATAGACTGCTGTTAGTCAGATAAATTATTATTCGATGGTTGCTACAATGTTTGTTTTTTTTAGAAACACTTAATATAACTACTTCAGGGTTTTAGTCTTGCTATAGTACATCTTTTCTGATATGATGACAGGACACATTGATGCTTTCCCAGGGTTTATTAAAGAAGTATTGTCCTCTTGCTTACTGTTGCCGTAAAAAACAGTCCATACTGTAAATAATAAATGATTCAGAGGAAGAACCTTTTTATAAAGAGCTGCTGAATAGTCCTGTTCACTGGGGTTTTGTTTGTGTTGTCAAAAGCAACAATGTGCAATTTTATTTCTTAACCTGCACCAAAATAGCTTTGAAAAATATTGTTACAGCACAATGGGTTTTAGTGTATACAAACATGCTTACAATTTATCTTCTCATTTTTGTGATATATTCAGTGACTGATTTAAGACAAATAAATTTTTTAAGCATCTTATAGAACAAAATAGCTAATCAGGCCACGGTTAAACAATACAGACTCACTTGGACTCCATATTGTTCTTGTACACACGCATCCCAAGAGCTTACAAATCAGAAATCGATAATATACAAACATATATATATATATAAAATGTAAAAGTACATTTTTAGCAAATCAAGTTAGAACATAACTCACTGCATCCAAACTGGTTTTAGTGACTGGCGCATGAAAATCTCTTTTAAAGCTCCCAAAACAGCAGTGATAGAACCCCAGAGAAGGTTGACTTCTATTGCAGATTCCAATACAGTGTGTTTTAATGGGATTAAAGCCATTTACTGCCCAGTGAACAGGCTTTTAATACGTTATTTCGAGTCCTGCCTGGATGCACAGCTTCACTGGGAATTAACAAGTGCTTTTGTGGTGGCTTTTGCATAGAAAAAAAAACACTGCCTGGCACAAAAAAAATGCCATTTCCGAGGAGTCATATTGTTGGGCTGCGGAGATTTGAAATTACTAGAACTGGGCTAAGAATTCTTGATCAAGACCTGGAAGAAATATGGTCGAGTAAGAAAAAAGAAAAAGAAAAAAAAACACGAACGGAGATCACTTAAACATTTGGTGTAGTTGATTGATCAAAAATAAACTGTAGTTATGAGGATGCGTGATGAGGATTGGGACTAAACAGCTGTGTAACAATAAGAAAGCCATGTGAGGAAAATCAGAAAAAAGGCTTCAGTTTGCTAGTGGGCAAAAAGATTGGACTTGATGAGTGCAGATCAAACCTATTCCAGAGTGATGGACGCAACAGGGTAAGTAGAGAACCGCATTTAGTGATCTTCCATAAAGCCCACTGTACAAGCCACAGGAGGTAGTGTTCGTATCTTCAGTTTCTAATGCAAAGACTCAGTAATGTTATGTGGCAATAAAATGTCATAATAAAAAAATTGGCAATTAAAAGTCAGCTAATGACCTGAATGTACTGTATTGAATGACCAGGTTACCACATCTATGGAGTTTCGTCCCTGTTGGCACAGCCATATTTCAGGACTCAAATTGTGAAAGAGTGGTTCTGGGAGCATGAGGAATCATTTTCACACATGAAATTTTTTTTATTATTATTTTTTTTTTATTCAAGCAACGTTTTCTTGGCAGTGCATATCTCAATCTTTCCTGAACAGTACCATCTTTGCTTGTACCATCTGGCTTTTCTGAATGATGATTGGAAGAGAAGGAACCTCATCAACCAGCTGGAAGTGCCAAACGGGACTGAAACGCCAAACCTAAACATATTAGCGCCGGACACAAAGAGTAGTATTGTTTGTTATTTTAATCTTTGGAATAGGTAAATTACTGTAAATTAATTATAAGTGGAAAACACTACTGATTTTTATCAACCCGAAACTCTTTTCATATTTTTACTTAGGAAAGAATAACAACAAACATGGCACACAGAGATACACAGGAAATTTCAATAATAGACACCAGTGAGTCACTAATTCAGTCGTATTTAGAAGACTTGCTCTGATGTGCCATCACCAAGGAGCAGGCAATTCAAGACATGTCCACCCTTCGTCACTCATATCACCATATTATGGTGGTTGGTCACACAGTGAACCCTGTAAAGAGCTCCCTAACACCAAAGCAGGCCACACAATTTCCCATATCGAAGCTTTAAATCATTGAGAACACCAGCCAACCTGTTATCCCATTCAGCCAGGCCGCTGTGTGTAGCTCCTGCTGAGGATGCTAGGATCGCTGATGACAGCCGCAGCAGTAGTTCCCTTGGGCTTGATGGAACTATGGGACTTTCAGAAGTGGGTTATTAGTCTATGGCTGGATTCCAAATACAACAGGCTGAGACATGTTCTTATCGCAGCAGCAAGAGGAGCACGGACTCAAGCATAGTGGTAGTTCAACGACTGCCTATCAAAAGGTGTCTGCTTGGGGGTTGTACAGTACTGAATAGTCTAATCATAATCATAGACTCACCAATAATTGGCTCGGGATGGGAGGCCGGGGGGAGGGGAAGGGTGCAGTTTGTAACCATGGCAGAGTAAGGGGTGGATGCTTCTATTCACTTTGCCAAGAAGACCCAAGGTAAGCCTCATTTAAAGTGACTGGGACTGTACTATGGTTGTACTGGAGCAATATAATGGGTGAAAGGGAATGCTGGCCTCATACCTTCGTAAAAATAAATTACAGGTGATCAAGAAAAAGGGCAGACATGCCAAGAGCTCAGCATGAAGGTTTCAGGAAACGATCATTACATTAAATTGCTATTCAGGACTTTGATAAAGGTTTGGTGATATATAGTGGCTTGAACTAAAAACCAAACCAAATAAATATTTAATTTAAGTCCAGATCTAAATCCATTTGAGACACTGTGTATCCAGTCTGACTGAGTTTGAGCTATTTTACAAAGAAGAACGGGCAAAAATTTCACTCTAGATGTACAAAGATGAGAGAGACGTACACCAAGAAACTTGCAGCTGTAATTGCGGCGAAAGGACGGTCTACAAAGTATTACCTCCGGGGGGCTGAATACAACTGCACGCCACACCTTTCAGATATTTTATTTGTAAACATTTTCCTTCCACTTCACAATTAATTGCCACTTTGTGTTGGTCTATCACATTAAATCCCAATATAATACAGTTACATTTTTGGTTGTAAAATGACAAAAATGTTGAAAAGGTGTCCATGTGACTCGTACCATTCCTGAATTTCATAAAACCACCGTTTTAAAATTTTTTATTTAATGTCTGATACTATAACATGTCATAAGTGTGACAGATCCACTCATTTCCCAAACTTGTAGGAATAAACAGACCACCAGAAGACTTTCCACTTTCGCGGTCTCTCTCTCACACAGTATCAGCTGCACTATTTCAGTTACTTTGGAGTTTTGTTTTTATCTGTTACACCAATCGTTATCTGTCTCCATCCTTTCCTCCGTCTCGCTCTTTCTTGCAGTGCTTCAGAAGGCACAGAGTGTAAACAGTAGACTACAGCGCTCCCGATAACATCTCTCTCTTCTCTTTTCTCTCCTCTCCATGTTTCTCTCTCTCTCACACACACACACACACACATGCACACTCCACACAGGCGCTGCATTGTTCTCCCGTCCTCCTCGCTCACTCATCTTTCGCTGTGCTCCGCCTTTCATCCCTCATCCCCCTCGGTGCAACCTTCTACCTGGTGTGAAGGAAAAGGGGGATGAGAGAGAGAGAGAGAGGAGACAGTGACGAGAACAGAACAGCAATGGAAGAGTGTCCTGAGTGTCCTGCAATGTCCTCCAACACACATATGATGTTACACATTCTGATATTACAAATAAGTTTGACAACTAATACCCTGAGAAAGATTTATCACAAAAGCTCCATTTTGTGCAGAAACTGCAGAATTAATTACTCCACAAAAATCAACCAAATTTTATTTTATTTTTTTAATCAGAACATTTCCGAAGGGGAAAAAACACAATCACAACCACAGTTACTAATATTGAATCAGTCATTGGGTCTTTTAATATGAAAAATGTAACACAATATCAGTTTAAAGGATGAGCATTAGTGCTAGCATGGAACAAACTAAATTGTTATTTTTTGCCAAAAAAAAAAAAGGATTTTAGGTCTGTTTTAGAACAGCATCATAAGTTTCCCATGTGTGGTGCGAGTAGTGGTTTTAATTTCTTAACTTTGTGCAAATCTAGAGTTTGTTGCAGATGCAAGGAATCTGTTAAAGAAACTTCCGGAACTACCTGTTTCAGAAGATGAAGGGATGGTGGTTCTCCTGGATTTTCCCAATCACCAAGAGAAGGAGAGGAAAAACCTTTGTACTATAGTTTGCCAACTACAAATACAGCAAACTTCTCCATTCTCAGTGCACACACATTTTAAAAATGGCTGGAGGAAACTTCCAGAATTTTTAGAACTTATTTGGCTTTGTTTGGTAGTGCCCCTAGTGGCCAAATGCTGTAAAAACAGCCTGTAGTCACTCTGGAAATGCAGTGTATCTGCTCAGTCACTCATCATCATCATCATCATCATCTAATGTCACTTAATCCTGTATACAAGGTTGCGGGGGCTTGGAGCCTATCTCAGGAGACTTAGGGCATGTGAAGTGGTACACCCTGGATGAGGTGCCAGGGTATTTGTTTTATTTTCCAGGTCAGGGTGGAGGTAAATACAAAGCCTTTCCCAGGAGCACTGAGTGAAAGGCAGGTCCACGCCCAAACATTATTTAATAACAAGTTCTTCATCACAGATTGTGTTGATATCATTAAATCTGACTTTCGTATATTTGAAGTGATCAAGATGCAGTAACAGTTACAAGCCAAACATTTCCATACGAAATATTTACAAAGTTATGACCAAAATCTGATTAAATGCATATACACTTTTATTTATAATACATATTTACTAAACAGGACCATAGACCATACAAAAAAGAAATGTGATGTGTAAAAATGTTCATTTGTAGTTTTCTAACATTTAAAAAAAAAAAATCCAATGCTGATTGTTGATGTCACCTCTGCAGTTACAGCAAATCTTTTTTTTTTTTTGGTATCAGTTTAGTATCAGGTCAAACTGAATCCACCTGAAGTGAATCTGAAACTAGAGACGTATGAGCCCTGTGTTGTACAAACATGTTTACACATGCACAACTATTCGAGCGTTAATCTTGAGAGATCATCTTGGTGGCAGCTGCCGGGACTTAACAGCACATCACCTCTGGAAGAAAACCCGAACCTGTCATTGACTCAGAGTTTCAATCCCCTGCGTCACTGGAAACGATGACGAGATGTGACAAAAAGTTTCATATATTTTTTTATGTCATGCGTGTACTGTAGGTATGGTATCAAAGCAAGTCACATGCTGGGGTGAAAAATGTAATGGTGTACAGGGTTATCATTCCTATTTCTGTGCTTAGGGAGACTACAGAATACTATGATTGGGTTTGATTTCACAGTCATCGATATCACATTGTTGTTTTTCTAAGTGGGCTCAAATATATACACATTGTATGATATGTGATTGTTACGATATTAACTTATCATTTGCGTTTAGGTTTAAAAACATCTGATATAACAATATAGTAGCTTTGCGGTTAGCACCGTCACCTTGCACCTCTAGGGTCGAGGGTTCAATTCCTGAATCGGGGTCTGTGTATGTGTGTTCTCCCTGTGCTTGGTGAGCTTCCTCCAGTTATTCCGGTTCCCGTCCAAAAACATGCCGATTAGGCTAATTGGTGTCCCCAATTTGCCTGTAGTGTGTGAATGTTGACCGGAGGTTTTACCACGAGTGTAAAAATGGGAATAAATACAGTGGTAATCACCACTGGTCCCCGCTGTCCCTAGTTGGACCACAGAGGGTAGATGAATGGAATTTAACACTAGCTGAGTATGTAGTCTAGACATGGCCTGAAAAAAATCTAGAAATGCCAATAAAAACTGTGTATTTAAACACTGTCTAAACACTTTACAGGGTCCTGAAGTACCCAGACTGCAGATGACCCCTGCCCTAAAATAAATAGATATTTATCCCAATGTAAATATGCAGGAGTGATAACAAAACAAATTTTGTCTGTGCTTTCTGTAGACTTGTGTTTTTAAGGATTATTGAGGTATTTTGCGAACTTCCTTCGTAATCTTGTCATCAGTAATCTTGAGATCTATATACATTCTTACCATTCATGACCTTGTTCAAGTCATGGTTGGTGCGCCGTGCCGTCGTGATCACCCAGACTTCAATGCTTGTACGAATCAATCAGAAGATTATGTCCATTGGTATTATAATCATTGGTATGGATTATTTACAATTATCAAGCAGCGAAAAGACTGATGATCTGAAAGCAGGGGGTGTGACTGACAAGCCGGTGACTGACAGCTCCCTGAGGGCGGAGCATCACCTGTGATATGTCTGTCAATAACTCTGATTGACAGCACCTTTAGCAGCAGTTCAGTTCAAAGACAAACATCCTTCTTCTGGACAACCGCATTAACCGAATGCCATGAATGTAAAAGTTAATTTGTTAAGTATAGCCTAGCTGGTTTAGCTAGCTGTGTTTGATCGAGACAGAAACCTGATTTCAAGAAGGGCGTTTCACAGGCACGCATAACTTCCTTCATTCCATCCTAAAAACACTTCCTGCTTCCTGAAACCATGTTAGGAAGCCAAAGTGCAGACCTAAAAAAAGATAACAATTTAATAATATCTTTCAGATTTGTCTTATTTGGTCAAACAGGGTGAGACAGTGAGTTAAGTAATCTTGTCTTCATTTGCTTAACGCTTCTCCTAATCCCCGAAATTCAGGCGCAGGGTGAGTGGAGTGTCAAAAGGATTGAGTCACGCTTCGTACACACACACCCTGACCGAAACATGTGTCTGCACACCCAACACAGGAGCACACGCCCACATTTACAAACACACCGCACACTTTGACATAAAGCCTAGTGTGGCTTGCATACTGTTCGATTGTCCTTCGCTGGCAGGGTGCGGCTGTGTATGTGTATGTGCAAGACTATGTGTGTGTGTGTGTGTGTGTGTGTGTGTGTGTGTCCAGGTGAGTCAAACTAGTTCAGGAGAATTATTACAGAAGACAGAAGCAGTAAATAAGGGCAGCAAACAGGGTATCAGGTGAATTGTTTAGGCCTTTACAGATACCTAATGCTGTTTAACCTTACATCTCATCTCACACATTCAGTGCCAGGGAAACACTTTTTGTTTTCTTCCCCATAACAAACAATTCATTAGGGGTATCTTTCTATTCCATACATTCATCCAGGAACCACTGATGTCCAACTGTGGAGGATGGGACTGTGGAGGCCAATGGTGACCGTTGAATTTATTCCCATTTGTACAACCGTGGTACTGTAGGACCTCTGGAAAACATTCACACGCACATACACACACTACAGGCAATTTGGAAACGCCGGTTAGCCTAATATGCATGTTTTTGGACCGTTGGAGGAAACCGGAGAACCTGGAGGAAATCCACCAAGCACAAGGAGACCATGCAAACATTTTTTTTAAAAATTATATATAAATAATTAATTGAGTTATGGGTGAAAGTGGGTCGATATGGCCCAGTAAAGAATTCAGTGGTGGTTCACATTACTGGAAAGAGGGGAGAGCAACTGCCTGCCAAAACCCGCATTCAAAACCCGCCTCATGTCACAAAAGCACTATCAGGAAGAAAACGCACCTGATGACATTATGTCATCCTAACCAACTCTTTGTCTCCTTAGTAATTGCTGCTAAGTCATCTCGAACTGTTCGTCTTGTCTTTCAATCTTTCATTACGGTTCGTTAATGTGAGCGCATGATTCCGCCAACATGCTGACAGGTTCTTGTCTCACCTCGCCGCTTTGTTCTTGCCTAACACAAGCTACAAACTTAACTATCTTTTAACACAAGACTGAATTTCAAATCCTTCTCTAACCCCTGATTAAGGGCACTACTTAGTGTGTGGAAACAAGGGATTCAACGCCCTACAAAGTGCACTATGCTATTTGTGATTCAGAGCTCAAAGCAGAGTGAGTGGAAATATGAAGTAAAGCTAGTAAGTTTCTCAGTCCACCACCTTAATGGTTTACTCTCCTGACCTTTTTGACTACATAAACCACTTTCTTCCCAGGATATGAGTAATTATTGCCGTTGTCATTTTTAGAATACAAGGATAAAGAAATGAAAAGCATTTTCAGCAGTGAGGTTGTACAGGCTAACAAAACAGTTTTATTAAAAAGAAAAGAAAGCATTCATATCAAATATTTTGAAGAATCAAACATAAGCTTAAAAGATCATGTTTGGTTTTCTTTAAGAATTTACTTTGGCTTTCATGTAAAATTGTAAAAAAACAACAACAAAAAAACAAAACATAAAACGTAACTTACAGTGGTTTCAAGTTTATCTGGTTTCTAACCCGTGATATCAAAGATCAGCGTTAGCTTACCTATAGTTTCATTACAAATATACTGTACCATGTCATCTGATGATTTTTTTTCTGTCTTTTTTGCTTTTTTTATATGTATGGAAAGTTCCACAGGCTCTGATTCATTAGGCATGTCAAAGCATGTCCTGGTAGTAAAAAAAAAAAAAAAAAAAATCCAGATTACATTCATTCCAGTCCAGCACTCACACACCAGCACTTGATAATTAGTCAATAATTAGTCTCATTAATGAAGCCATTATTTTGAACAGGTTGCGACGACTGCATAGACCCCATGCCTGCTCATGCACCATCTAATAAGTTTATTCTTTTTTTTTTTTTTAGTTCCCCATATAGAAGCCCGGGATAGCTACGAAAACATTACTTTGGGGTGAAAATACCTCCTCATCATAAATCTTAAATGTATTCTGACAACACTTCAAGGCGCCTAGTCTAGAAATTCCGAAATCCTGCGATGCCTCAAAGCAAGCCAAGAGCGACTGATGCCCTCCCAGGCTGCATCTATTTCGGGCTAAGTATCCACACAGAGCTCATTTAAGGCATATCATATGACCATATTAACATAGATGTTTAGTCTTGAAACGGCAGGCTCACGGGGTCAGTCCCGGAAGGACCGAAGTGACCGTGGAGATCTTTCAGGATGCATATTTATTATGCTTTCAGCTTGATAGCGTGCTATTTATTCTGCACCACCAGAGACTAGAGAGGAACAAAGGCTCCTGCAGGAGGGAACGGGATCTTCACAACAATAAACCACGGGCAGTAAATGGCACGGATAAGTTTCGGAGAAGCCCCCGAGGAAACAGTCTCTCGCTGGGGCTTTGGTGACATTTTTAGAAAGCTGTTTATTTGCTCCTGATTAAGAATTCATTGTTGGTGATATCTGAACCAAAAGAAAGGGGCAGGACGAGTTAGAACACGCAGCCGCCCAAGCAGCGTTGGCAGAACGGATCCGAGAGGTTTTCACGGATGAAGAAAAGAATCCAGATACCATTCTCAGGTGCCCCATTTGTGGCTTGAGGTGGAAAGGAAGGAGGTTCAAAGCAGGCACGTAGAGACTGCGCTGATAAAGTGGGAGTGCACGACGCGGATGTGTCTGTGAAGAACCCACCACGTCGACTCCTCGATGCCACAACAAAGATCAGAACGCAGCACGCCGCCGAAGAAGTAAATGTTTTCCCACCCTCACCCTTGGCACAACGGTCTTCCCGCAAACTTCAAGAGACACTCGAGCGATGATTCATAACTTCTCCTGCAGATTTCTGCTTGCTCCTCAAAACCGCCCATCTTCGAAATCAAATGTTAACAGGCTGAAAGTATGTGAATATTGCCTAAGCTCGTAAAAACAAGTTGGACTTTGATGAAAAGATGTGTGGAAGAGCATTTCCAAGGAGATACAATAACTGAAGGCTGACAGACCGAGGAAAGAAAACAAACCTGCAGAGATGAATTTACATTCATTCATTCGATAAAAGGTGCTGTTCTGACTTATAAAGGACTGTAGTTTCCTGCTGAACAGCTCAGCAGTGGTTTTGGAGATGAGATTGCCTAGTCCATCGCATAAAAGCTTGAACAAAACACGTTCGTATAAAGAGGCGAAACATAGCCAGTTGTTGGTGGAAAAAGCCACAGTTGGAGGTTATGTATTAATGCAGCTTTAATTACAAAAAGTATGGGTAAACGACAAAATTTGCATGAAGCATGGATAGAGAACTACTAGATTAAGACCCTGTTACAGCCATCCAGATCTGAACCCCATTTTAAAAATCTGGAACGTGATCAAGAGAAAGACGAATGAAATTTTTGCACCAGGGGTGGCATAAAGAGCATGCCAAGACGCATGAAAGCTGAGATTGCAAATCAGGGCTATTTTACCAAATACCAGTGTAAACACTGCAAAACACAAACTCAAAGACGCTAAAATCACCTTTCTTTCCCATTGCTCGTTTTGAACCTCAGCAGATTGTGTTAACCATGTCTAAATGCTTATATATATATAGTTTTATTTTCAAAAACTGTGAAATTACACATATGGCATTGGGTAATTACATGACAACGAAAACAATCAGTTGTTATTTTAAGACACGAAGGTCAGCTGTTCTGGAACAGTTCTTGCAAGAACAGTATTGTGTCAAACCCCATCGTGCACCATGATGAAACTGGCTCTCATGAAGACCTTCCAGGGAAAGCAAGACCAAAACCTACCTCTGCTGCAGAGGAGATGTTCGTTTAGAGTCACCAGCCTCAGGAATCACCAATTAACAAACAGCACCTCAGATTAGAGCCGTTATGAAGGATTTACAGATCATAAGTAGCAGACATACATCTCAATATCAACTGCTCAAAGGAGATTATTGTATATTTTGGATGCCGTCAATTTTATTTAACAATGTAGAAAGACATAAAAATCAGGAAAGACAAAGGAATTAGAAGGTATCTCCAAAGTTTTGACTGGGGGAAAAAAAGTTTTCGTGTGTATACATTTGTGTGTGTGTGTATATATATATATATATATATATATATATATATATATATAT
>JAQQZT010000036.1:5814459-5825607 GCA_030068275.1 Clarias platycephalus | reverse complement strand
ATTTGGATTTTTACAACATTATTGTTGAAATACACAGTCCTGAAAAAGGGGCGTTTCTTTTTTTGTTGAGTATATATATATATTTTTTTTTATTTCATGGTAACCTAAATCTGTACATTTGTTGTTTTTAATTTTTACATTGTTTTCTTAGCTCATTTTCTTCTCTTGTTGCAGAAAAATCCCTCTTATCTTTCTATCTTCTTATTCCATCCTTTCTTTCCTTTTTAGGTTCATAAGCAGTTGTTTAAGCACTTCACTGCGTATCATACTGTGTATGTTTGTCTGTCACAAATAGAATTTTTATTTTGGACCTTTTTTTATTTTGGAAGATGTCTTTGTGCCAAGATCTGCTGAGAACTACCACCATCTCCTCGCTTAATTCCTAGGTGAGGTGTTGCTCCTCAAGGTGCTTAACAGAAGTCAACATGTTCATGAATTGAAACTATTTTAACATACATTTTATCATAAAACTATGGGTGTCCATTTCCTTCTTGCAGGTCTGTGTACTTCTTGTGTCAACAACAGGAAACTTTCAGACTCTGTACTCCATCACTGGGGGAAATTTTAAGTGCCGCACAGGACCGGGTGATGAAACCAGATAATGTATTATAGATTCCCGAGATAAATTAGGTCACGATACGCTTTTCCACCATGTCTGGAAAAATGTGTGGGATCGTTTTTTTTTAAATAGCATATACAATACAATCTCTTGAGTCAGACAATTTGATGTTACAATTTACGGTAAACCTTTAATTTGAACTCAAGAACCGGTTAAATGTTCTGGAAAGTCCCGTATTCAGCTTTATCTTTGGCTCTCTCTCATCAAGTCCCCAAGTAACATTTAATGAACATCCTGCTGCAATCTTGTGACAATCTGTGAATTTGTGTACCCATGACATCATCTCCAAAATGAAGGTCTGTCTGGATCCAACATGCAGCGCTAATGAATTTTTTAAGAGCTTGTGTTTTTTGGTACTGAAAGTAAGTTTCATCCTTTTTAACAACTCTAATGATTTAATAATATCTCATTTTATATTTAACCTGTTCTGACTGCATTGTTTAAACAAATTGCTATAAAAAAAATTATGAAAATATTGCCATGACATGTCTCACAGCACTTTTATTTTAAATACAATTGTTAGGGAAAATGCCATGTGATGCCTTTAAAAATGAGTTCCATGAGCTCTATTTGGTTGGCCTTGTATCCCCATAATGTCCCTTAAAAGGAGAAAGAGGTCTGGGCTCTTATGGGTTAAAGACAACTGCAGAAAACCTTCAACTTGTACCATGAAAGAAATGTACAACTGTACATTTACAACTTGTACCATGAAAATGACGTTATTAAATTTGGCAGTTACTCCTGACATTGTTTCAGGAAGTTTCCTCTCTTCTTATTTTACTTTATCAGTTTTGTTAGTGACGCTCAGAATTGGAATTTACTGTTTAATTCATGAGTAAAAGTTTAGTCGATATAGGCAGAAGGGGTATTTTGATCTAACATTATGGATAAACTTTAACAATTCTATTTATCTTAGGTGTATTAGAATGCATTACAATTATTGTTTCTTTTCAATTCAATGTCATTTATTACATTTTACGCAAGTTTTATTTTAATATTTAACTAATACTATTCTTGATACTGTAGATATTTGTGATATTTATCATGGACTGTAGACCTTTGCCACAAATCATCACGACGTGATATTTTTCGTCACTTTGCATGACCTGACTGTGTTGTCTCAGCAATCCTATTGAACATAAACCCTGCTATACCCCAGACAACAAATATTAAAAGACAATGATGCAACATTTATGGTTGTTTGTTTAAAACATGGTATGTAAAGCAGGAACACGTGTCACTGTACACCATACTCGGTCGCTCACAGAGCCTTGGCACTGCAGAGACCACGGGGCCTCTGAACAGATACTTTATTAATTACTGATGGAATGAAAGGAGGACTTGGACAAATATTACAGAAATTATTCCTACTTAAAAAGGAACTTACCAATCAACCCTTTAAATAAAACAGAACATAATTAAATGTAAAAAAAGAAGAAGACAAAATGGTCAATCTGACACAGAGGCCTATTTGCAGGATTTATTAATGAATGACTCAGATCCAATTAACAAGACCATCCACAATATGATTAAGCTAGCTTCTAACACACAGACTAACACACACACACACACACTGACACACGCACACACACAGACACCCTAACCAATCTTACCTGCGTCTCCTGATTTCCTTGTACGAACAGAACAGTAGACATTTGCATAACCCACACATGAACTGTCTAAGCGAACCTGAATCAGCACGGTCAGCGCACACATCACCACCACAGCTGTGTTAGATTCGTACATTAGCAAATGCACCGGGTCAAAGGTTCAAACAAGCAGGACGTACTGCGGTTAACCTGACAACCAGGGCACAGTGGTGGACAGGTTGTTCAGAATCGCGCAGTGGATCATACCGTTCAAAAAAAAACAAAAAAAACAGACCGTATACTAGGTACACGTTTGCCGTGTTTCATTTTACTCTCGTGCCATTTTTAGCCCGTTACACAAGTGGATGGCTTCAAGTTGTGGACCAGAAACTGTACTTGTTCCTTTAAAAAAAAATCAAGGGATCCCCATCCCACCCCACCTACCTTCACCCTCTCTCTCTCACACATGCTCGCATACATACATACATGCACTACCTCTTTCTCTCCCTCACTCACTCACTCACACACAGGCACATTCTCCCTCTCTCTCTCTCCTTACTCACACATTTACACACACACACACCTTTCGTTGCTTTCGCAATCCCATAAAAACAAAATGGATTTCCCAATGGATTTCCCCATACTTGGGTGGGAAATAAAGGAAGCGTCCTATACACAGCACTGTCAAAACATAAAAGCTGCTAAAATTTAGAGTCTGTGGAGGCAGCAGCCAAGTCCAGCCTTGAGTCAGGGAGAGTCTGTGACACGTTTTTCCCCGACTAAGGGGTTGTGAAGTTTGTTCGAACCCAGAGGAGAGACACAAAGGGGCAGGAGTAACCTCTCTTCAGAAAAAAAAAAAAAAGTCTAGAGATTCACTTCAACATGAAGTCATCTTCCAGAAAGAGATAGAGATGGGGAGAGAGAGAGAGAGAGACATAGGGAAGAGAAGAGAGGGCTGGAGTGCGTGATCAGTCTGTTGCTTTGAGCGTGAAGGAGAGGCGAGGTCGGGACTTGCCCTTCCCCAAGATGATCTTCTGCTCTTCCTTCTGCTGTCTCTGCCTCTCCTGCTCCAGCTTCATTCGCTCCTCGTGGATCTTTCGCTGCTCCTCCACTATGCGCAGCTGATCCTCGGCCTAAGAAACACAGACGGGGAAAAACACTGGAGTGAACACGCTTGTAAAAGCGGATACGGCGTGATTTACATTTACACGCCAAATGGGTTAAACCTGAACTGAGACTAAACACATTCCACACATACAGCTGAGAAGTCAAGGGCACAACAGCTCACACACTTCAAGATAACGCCTTCAGATCCCTCACTGCTTACACTCATTTCAAACATACTGTATATAAACTGACTGTATATCCATAACTCTACTTTTGAGAAATTAAATAAATACATTTTTCAATAGAACAATGGCGCTATGGTGAAAAAGTAAAGGTTACCCGAGGCCTAACTGCGAGAATTTATTATTCACTGAACAAAATCCGTTCCAGGTTTGCTACTACAATAGATTTGTGCCAGACATGTCTGAATCGTATAAACACAAGCTAAATCGCACACTTTAGGAAAGGCAATTGAACACTTACAATAGTTTGGGAAAGGAAAAAAAACAAAACAAATTTTTTTTTTTTTTAAATTACACTCGCTCACACAATGCCATAACGTGTTGATAACCATCGCCTCTGTACGCATGCCAAAGGCCAATTAAACATTACGTCTGCTCCTGCACTTACTAAAGACCGCTGCCTAGTTACAAAACCACATAAACGTGGACATCAACATGCCTGTCTGATTTAAACAGCTGACTGGAGCGGGAAAAATCTATTAATTAGCCTTTTCTTTTTTGTTTGTTTTAACAAGCAGGCCTTCATAAAAGACATTGAAGTAATGGAGTAATAAATATTAGTTTACAATTTATTTAAATACGCAGTGTGTGAACAAACAGCTTTTAGGCAAAAAAAGTAAGAAACTGATAAGAAATAAATGAGATAAAGAGACATATACACATAAATATTCATATTTTGTGAGAAACATATTGTACAGGATGAGTTACTATGACCTAACATTTAATTTATTTTTATGTATTTAGCTAAATAACTACTGTATATGAGCTGGCAAATATTATGTTAGGGTCTTATTTGGTTAAAACGCCTGTCTAGTAAACAGGAGATCCTGGGTTTCGAATCCCAGCAGTGCCTCTTGCCCTAAGGGGAACCTGGATTAAGATCAATGTGGATGAAGTTCTACGTGAAATGAGTAGCTAAAATTATACTTTTAAAAAGCATGAGAAGGTTTTGCTGCTATCCAGGTTGTGGATCAGGGGTAGCTCAGTGGTTAAGGCATTGGACTACTGATCAAAAGGTTGCCAAGTTGCCACCAAGTTGCCACTGTTGGGCCCTTAAGCAGGGCCCTTAACCCTCAGTTGCTCAGATGTAAAAAAATGAAATTAAATGCAAGTCTCTCAGGGTAAGGGCACCTGCCAAATGTTTAAATATATGGATTGTGAAAAAAATAAGTGGGAACTGCTAAAACCCTTGGACGCAAACTTCTATCATAACATAACATACACTATTGTTTTGCAGAGCGTTGCAGGCTAATAAATATATTGGATAATAATGTACAAATTACAAAAATAAGATACATGATACTGCGCTCCAGCTACACACATAGCATTGTACATTATTAAAAGGTTTCTTCTTAAGTTTGTTTCTTCTCTTTCATTATAGTAGTGAATAATGTGTGTGTGACCTCGAGTGTGTTGGAGACCTGAACGTCCTGTTGTCTTTGAGAAAACCCCTGATGACTCCTTTATCAAGCTTCTCATCCGCTTTTAAAACATTTCCTTTCACAAAGTCCTATAGTTTTTTTAATAGTAGTCCCTCATGGTAGTCCTAGCCTCCCCTGATGGTTTGTTTCAGGTGAGAGAAATCATACCAATACCTTTACATTTTTAGTGATTAGTGCTTTGTTTCACAGGTTTTACAATTTCAAAAAAAAGTTTTTTTGCTTCAAGCAGGGGAATAATAAATAAATACATAAATAAGACATTTTTCATACAGATAAATCTTCCTTCAACAATAATAAATTGTATCATTTTTACAAGTCAGTTTTAATGTGTTTAGAATAAAATCATGAATTATTCTTCTCTTTTTTGCGTTTATTTAAAAAAAAAAAAAAAAAAAAGGTAACAAATTTCATATACAAATAAATAAATAAATAATCATACCAGCTTAGCCTGAGCTTCCGCGATCTTTCTGTTGTTCTCTTCCAAAATTTTTTCCAGTTCCTCTCGTTTCGATTTTTCTTCCTCCTACAGGGATGACATGGTGACACGTTAGGCCGAGCAAAACAGTTTCCTGAGAGCAACCTCCATCCATCCATCCATCCATCCGTCCGTCCGTCCGTCCATCCTCACGCAAACACTCCTACACACATTCCATACACGCTACCAGCCACATACACTCACAGCACGGAAGCTCTTTCACTCTTTCTCTCACTCTCATCACATTTGCACACGGTAGAATCTTAAGGAAATATTGCATAGATTTAAAATCCACCCCCCCGCACCCCCCTCCACACGTAATCTCTCCCTCAGCGCCATAGCTCCAAAACCCTCCCGTGACTGATTTCAATCACACGTTTAAGGTCCCACAATGTCTCACTCAAACATTCACGAAACAGACATACAGAACAAACAGCGACTAATGAGGAGTATCGTTTGAAGATGAGGAAAAAAAAAAAAATCGAAACAGGGCTGCTGCTGTTGTTTTTTTTTTTTTTTTCTTTCTAAGCTATGAGCATCCATAAGCAAGACATTTTGAAAGAAAACAAATGAAAGAGGAGAGGATTGAATAGTGGTAGCTCACCAATGCTTGTATACCTACGCTTTTTTCCTTTGACTGTGCACTGTACCTACACAACTGCTGATTAAAGGGAGTATTTACTGCCTGGTCCCGCGTGTGTCCCGTCCTGGACAGCGCTGCGCTTCCCCTTTAAAATCTCTGCTCTGAGCCGCTAGCACGAGCTAGCGCTCTTACACAGCAACACCGCATGCAGTATATCACATTGCAGTAGAGTCAAAAGTGATGGCGTGTTGTACAGGAGAGTGAAGAATGCAAGTAAAACACATTACCATGTGTGCACATGAACAATCGCGGGACGTCAGGCTTTTACTGCTAAAAGGGTGTTAACAACTGCAGGAACACAAAAATGGGAGCATTTGTTACATGAGATATCTGTGTGTAAGAGTAGAAACTACATGGTGCTTCAGTTTAGAGGCAACATAATGAGTGAGTGAACTTCTATGTATGTCAAAGTGTGTGTATGTGAATGTGTGTGCGTCTGTACACGAGAACCAGCGTTCCTGAGGAAAAGCAAGTCGTGAGGACACAAAAGTACATTTACAATACTGCACTTTTAACAATGAATAAAGTAAGTGATAAAAGGAAAAACAAATGTGGTTAGAGGACAGCAAAATATTTGAGAAAAAAAATAAAAATAAATAAACCTACATAAAATAAAGACAGAATAAACATGAGAACATGTAGACTCTCCAAAAAGGATTAAATGGAGAGCTAAACACATTCAGAGTTGCTATTGGATTTACTCCAATGATTGAAAAAATATGGCAAAAATTTTTAATTCATTAAATAAAAAAAAAAAGAAGCAGGATCATGCGGGTATATCTAAACCCTGTGTCTAAATGGGACGGGGCAGCAGTAGGGCACAAATTTTAACCCCCTCACTGTTGACTCATGGGGCCTTGAGGTGTTTCAGTGGCTTGTTAAAAACTAAATAAATAAAATACAATACATATAAATCCTCCTTTGTTAGGTAGGTCTAGATGCGAAATGTAAAAAAAAAAAAAAAAAAAAGTTTAATGAACTTAATAATAATCAAATTTTTTTTTTTTTTTTTAAAGAAATAAAATAACAGTAAAAAAAAAGAAAGTGTCTGTAAAAACATGGAAGCAAGGACAAAGTGAAAGCCTAACCAAAATATGCTTTATTTATTTGTTTATTTATTTATATTTAATAAATAAATAAAAAAAGTTGTACATTGACAAAAGAAAGAAGGCAAAGACATTGAGAGTGGAGGGTAGGAAGGTTGGAAAGAGGGACAAAAAAAATAAATAAATAAAGAAAGGATTAATATCTCGCAGCCGTGTAACAACCTTCGCGATGCACATCCTCAAGCACACCCACACGTCTAGAGGAATCTGTATCACGCTCGTCACGTTCACGTGACGAGCTCACGTTTACGCTCGTCAGACCCTAAACACCCTTTAATGTAGTACCTGGGTTACTGATGCTGATCCAACACCCTGTACGCCCTCGTGATGAGGATTCTGAACGTCTAGCTCACAGCGCCTGGCTGTACAGCTGACCGAAAGTGACATCTGAGCCCCGTTAACTCAGCCTAATGCTTCTATTCTCATATCTCCCCCTGCCCTCTCTTGAGTAGATGCATGCCGGGTTGTGCCACGGCGGCGGGTGACATGGCCGTTCCAAACGACCGAGCGTTACCTCGCGGGCTTTCTGCGCGCTCAACTCGGCCTGCCTCTGTCTCTCGAGCTCCTGAAGAAGCTGTGCTTCCATGATGCGTTTGGCTTCCTCGACACGCCGCAGCACCTCGCGCTCGATCTCGTCGCGCCGTTTCTCCAGCTCCTCTTCAACGCGTCGGGCCACCAGCTCCTCAACTCTCCGCGCCGTCTCCTCCTCAATCAGACGCTCCTCGATCTCCTGCTGACGGCTGGACCGAGATAAAGACAAAGTGCGTCAATTACCAAAAAAAGTTAATAAAATAAATTTTTTACAAAGGCACTTATAGACAATATTATTCTGAACACAATTATCTTACAAGTGTTGGTTAAAACTGTTTAGTAGTTCTGTTTTAACCAACAGTTTTCCACATTTTACATGTAATCCTAAGGTAAGTGGTCACTTGTTGTTGCCAGCTGTATTTGCCTCATAAAACTTCCTGGTCGTACTGCCTAAGAAGCTCTCAAAAAAATAAAATGACCAAAATTCGATTCCTGAACATTGCCCTGGGGAACATCAGACTACAGACCATCTCCAGTGTCCCTTTTCTTAGTCTTATTGACACGTACTGAACACAGGTCACTCGAGCCATGCCCCAGGGTCAATGACACTCCAGAACAAAAATGGGTCCAATGCTTTTAAGGTTCAGATGTCCTGGCCTGAGGACAATCCTATAACCATAATGCACCAGGCTTTAATACTTTAACTTCATCTCTTGCATCCTGTTCTTATTAGATTCTCCGTGTTTGTTTCTTGGCTGCTGGCGTCCACGAACTCATTAGCTGTTCTGAAATACAAGACCTAACTATATTCAGACAAGGCTTGAAAATGTGTCTTCAGTGGCGTTAGCAGCTAATTAGATTGTCACGTGTGACCATCTGTGTAGCAATTTAGTAAAAATGCACAGGATGGTTAAACTGATTGCCTTCTCTAGTATCATTTTATAGAGAATATTTTTGAAGGGGAAGCAAGAAGACTGCTGTCATGGAGACTAGGGTTTTCTGTTGTCTTTGTACAAGTTTCTTATACATTTTCATTAACACTTTATTAGTCGTTAATAGTAACCACAACAGTTCGAAGGTGGATCCAGGGTGTTGCTGTTCTTTACAGTGATCATAATCACAACCGATCATTATTAAAGTGACTATAATTATTATTATATGTGTTTCTATAAATATGACAGATAAATATTCTTATAAATATTAATTTTACATTGCACTTTGAGCATTTGGCCGAGATGTGACTTAAACAAGTGCTCAACAGCCTGTATCCCATTGGTACCACAGCATACAAACAACCTGTGTTTTAAGAGTATTGCAAGAAATTTGCCTCAGCATACAAAGCATTTTCGGCATATGAATCAACCGAGCCAAACATTGGCCCGTACGTCTGGAAGCTGTCCAAAACGTGTTTGCTTCAAATCTTTTGCGAGTTTTGGAAGACAAAGTGAAGATTTTCCAAAACTTTGTTTTCAGTGGTGTTTGTGGACAGGGGAAACAGATTTTGGCTCGTTGTGTGCCAGTCTCCTTGATTTGGCATCAGCTTTGTTTATGAGGACATTTTGTGCAATGATGGACTTACGTAATCTAGTGGCTGTGTTACCGTTGCTTACTAGACTTTTTACATGCAGGTACATACAAATGCAATTACTTGCACATTATGTTAACAAACAGAGGTGCCTGAATATACACCGAAGTACATACAAAAATCCAAAAACACAGACCCTGCAGACAGCAACTGCAGTTTTGGAAGAGACCCAGTCAGACTTCTACATGGTGGAACCGGTGATGACATTTTGTCTAGGCTTCTGATTGGCCCCCTATTGATTAGGGATGAAGATATTGTAAGACATAGGTCATGCGAACAGAATATTAAAAAAATAAAGAAAACTTTTAAAAAAAATAAATACCTGCCTACATGTGGACATAGTCTTAGAAGCCATAGCACCATGTGTGGTACGAAAGGGCGGTAGCAAGATGAAAAGGGAGCCACTTTCAGTTTTGTTTTTAAAGCAGCCGGTGGGGTTTAATTTCATATTTTACATCATTTACATGTCTTTTGTAAATGTTCTGAATGTTTTTAATGCAAAAATATGATTACAGTGTTGGAAATTAGTAGTACTAGTAACATTTTTGGATGTCTGGAATGGATTATCTGCATTTATGTTATTTCCTATTGAAAAGTGACTGTCACAATACGAATTTTCACCTTCAGAACATATTAAATTTTTACGCTGAGGTACAACTTTATTAGTATTAATAAATGCTTTAGTTATCAAAATGTATTAATAAATTCTCACGGAATGCATTTTATGTATTCAAAATCAAAAGCAAGCATGGTGCTGAGGGGCTCAAGAATTGAAGAAAAAAAAAAAAAAATACACGAACCCAATAAGCACCCAAACTAGCTGGATTATGTTAATAAATGTATGTTAGTAAAAGTTTAAAGGTCCAATGGTGAAACCCTGCAAATAAAAACTGTTCCAAGTAAGCCCCGCCCCCCGTTATTGACACGTGGACTGTCCAATCAACGAGCTGCTTATTAGGACAGAAAGAAGATGCTCCGAATAGAGGTGGGGGAAGAGGAAATAACGCAGTTAGCATGCCAGTTAGCTTAGCTACAAGAGAAATCACTATTGTTGAATGAGTGTGTCTGTTACTACCATGTCACATATACTACACAAGCACACAGCGAAGACTCACATCTTCCTCTGTCGCTCCATCTCAGCTTTCTTCTCCTCCTCCTCTTTCCGCTGCTTCTCCTCGGCGGCGGTACGTTTACTCAGCGTGCGGCCGAACATGTCCACTCGGTCCACCGGAGACGCTGGCCTAGCCCGCTCCCTGTTCGACCTGGACCTGGAGCGCGACTCTCGCCGCCGGCTTCTCTTGGCCTCCCGGGAGCGGGAGCGTTTCTTGCTCCTCTCGCGGTCCTTGGATCTGGACCTGGAGCGGCTGCCGCGCTTCTTGCTGTGCTTGCTGCCGCTTTTCGAGTGCTTTGACCGGGACGAGCTCCGGCTCCTCGACCGCCCCATTTCTGCTCTGGATAAACCGCCGCTGCCTAATAAACAAACCGTCGATAAACTATAGCAACACCGACAACAAAAAGCAATTCTCCAACCTCTCAGTCTCAGCAACAGATATTTACAAGCGTGATATTGACAAATAAAACACCGCAGCGTTGTTATTTTCCCTCCAGTCTAACTTATAAATTCAAGCCAATATGGCGACCGCTCTGTGCGTGTACGAGTTTCCCAGAATGCCTTGCGACTCGGGTTCTGTCGGCTCTTTTCGTGTTGCTATGGCGACTGGGGCTTATTACGCGATTAGCATTCTTTAGTCACCTAGCTAAATGCAGAACTAGCCCAATTTATTTGTTTTGAACTTTCACAATAAATAC
>JAQQZT010000036.1:5718661-5745804 GCA_030068275.1 Clarias platycephalus | reverse complement strand
CAAAGAGTGAAAAATTTAAGGGGGTCTGAATACTTTCCGTACCCACTGTATATATAAAGCAGTGACCAGCTCCTTTAATATTACTTCTCTAGTCTCTTGAGAGCTATCCTACTCTTCGTGATGTCAATAATACCAAATTTTCTAGACTTTTTGATAATCCTCCACCATGTGTTTGAAATTCTTTTGTCCCCTCACCTGATCAGTAGTTTTCAACAGTTGGATCACATTCACATGCTTTGTAACCTCTTTGTGGATCATGGCTGTAGCAGTCTAGTGAAATGAAGATGATGTTAAGAAAATCACAGAAATAACTGATGTTTATTTAGGGCTAAATGATGATGCCATTTAAACAAGAGTTAGAATAGGAAATGTTCATTTTGAGCCAGGCACATGTCCTGTTAAATAAAGGTTTACACATTCATACAAGGGATGTTCAAGTCAAATTGGGATTTTGATTCAAGTCAAACATTTGACTGTACAGAAAAAACAGAATACAATTAGGAGTAAAAAAAAATTCTCTATATAATCCCCAGCTACACTAATGCATGTATCCCAGCGTTTCACTAGTGCTTGGATAGCATCAAAGTAAAAAAAAGTGTTCTCAGTATGCCGAAGCCATGATGGGACTGCCTGCTTCACGTCTGAAATACTGGCTTCCCAGGAACTCCTTTAATAACCCAAACGCGTGGAAAGGTCAGGACCACATGAGGGATGTGGCAATAACTCCCAGTCTAGTTTCTGTAATGTGCAAGTGGTGTTGGTGAACGATTGTGGGTACAGTTCCCACAGACAGATTTGTCTCTTCCGCAAGTTGGTGACAAGTTATCAGTCAATTTTCAAGCATCAGTTCTTCCACTAGCTGAATGTTCACAGGAATGATTGCAGTGGGCTCAGAGTCACCTCGTGTGGGATCGTTATTTACGGCATTCTTAAAAGCAATTGCACCATTCAAATCACTGAAGTCATCTGTTAGTCCATGAAGTCATCTGTAAATGTCAATCGGTTTTCTGCCTTATTTTATGAAAATCTATTGAAATGTCCTGTTTTATCCTGAACAGCCCTCAGACAACCAGGTCATTGATGTTTTTATCATATATCATATTGTAAAAAGAGTGTACATTATTTTTTTGTGTGTTCATTTATATCCACTGTGTCTATATAAATAGAAATAGATGAAAAGTGAGGAGGAGAGATGATGAAAAAGTTGGGGAAAATATATAAAAAAAATAATAAAAGAACTGAAGAACTGAAAAAAGTTTTTGTCTATTTTAAGCAAGGGTATGCAAATACTATGTTGAACTTTACATAATGCAAAACACTTCCAATAAGCTATAGCTAAGCTTCTACATCAAGTGGTTAATAAAACAGTGTAAGCTCCCCCGCAAGGTGAAAATGAAGTAATTTCTAATCAAGGCAACTCGACCACTGTTTCCTGTGTCAATAGAAGATGGAAGTTTCACGCTTCGATATTTTTAACAATGTTTAATAATGAAAAATGAGTTTCTACCCTTCCTGCACACCACAGGTTGCTGAGTCTCAAACGTAAAATCAAGCTAGAAAATGTAAAAGATTTCCTAGGTGCTATATGTTGTCTTGGTTCTAATAACAATCCCAATAATCATACACAGAAAATATGAAAAAATAAGATATTGACACCAACAATGTGAATGAATATCAGTGGAAGATGGAATTAGGTTAGACTTAGACTTTAATTGAACCTTGAATCGTGTCATAAAAATAGCATTGAGGACGTTATGTAAATCTATGTCATGTTAGCATTTCCAGAAATTAACCGGACAGGCATTTTTAAAAAGTCATCTTCAATGCTTTTGCAACAGCCAGGAATAAAGCTGTTTCTTTAGGTTCTCCAACTGATTGTCTTCAAGAAAGGTTTTGTGGTGTTATTATAGTATTAAGTAATACCAGGAATGAATTGACTTTCTCATAGACTTTCCACAATATTAGATGTTGAGTACATTGTTGTACTACTGTACATTCCCTGCAGTTTGCAAAGAAAAAAAAATATAAAGATGCATGACCACCTTTAGCTTAAATTATGGCATGCAATGTGGAGGCCAAATCATGTGTGAAAATGATTCCTCATGCTCCCAGAACCACTCGTTGTCAATTCGAGTCATGGAATATGTCTCCTGGGGCCTGTACATTGGGCACTTTGCATGATTGGTGCATGGCTTCCTGTACTTCAGTTCTTTCCCTGATCTAGACTCGGCAGAACTTTTCCATCATTCCAAAGTCTGATCTTTATGTTGTCTAGCAAACTAAAGCCTTCTTCCTGATTAGTCTCACTAACAATCCTGAGTTCTCATCATATTGTGTGGAAGGGAATTTTTTTACGTTAAGTATTAAACATAGCTGGGATTTCTGTTTTTTTCTTTTTTTTTTGTTAAAGAATGAATTTAAACTTTACCAAGCATCTAATTAACCTGATCACCTCATAAATGGCCACTGGACAAACCCTCTGTGACGTAACCCTTAGAATTTCTGAAAAGCACTTGTGAAGCTCAAATGTTTTTTCTCTGGTCGTCACCATGTTGGCAGAAGCTGACTCCGTCTAAACCCTGGTTAATCCATAAATTTGAAAATGTGTGCAATAAACGAAGCCTGGTTGTTAGTTGGAACATGCCTACTTTACCCCAGTTACCACAAGCTAACTAGCTTAACTTTGGCTTAGGTGTTAAGGCATGTTAAGGTGACTGACATTAATTTATATGCTAAGTATTCTTAGACTATTAGTTTAATTAACTCTATAGCTAGCATCAAGTGCATCAAGTGCTGCTCTGCAAGGTCTACGCAGCTGAAAAATCATGATAACTGATTCCAGTTAGCTGGTTAGCTAAAGTGATACTAGAGGTTTGACACCAGCAGTGCAGCTGTCGCTCAAATTTCATAGTTTAAATAGTTCAAATGATAAATTTCATGGTTTAAATAATGAGTTGCATTAAAAAATTACCCGCTGTACAGTTGTCCTGATTGAACGATTTAGCTATGGAAGTTAAAAATTGTTTATTGGACCAGGCTGTAAAGGTTTGTTTCTGTTGCCTTGACCACAGACTACTGTATATAAAAACTCTAAACAAACCCCGTGACATTTTTGAAGTAGGAAACTGTTATCACCATCTTGGAATGAGCTGACTGCACCTAAACTCCAGTTAATCCATAAATGAGCAAATGGGAAGAATGAATGAAGTCTGTCTGTTGGTTGGAACACTCCTACTTACCTCAGTTACCACAAGTTAGCTTAGCTAAAATGCTAACGTAAGGTTAATTTATATGATATCGTTACTTTGCATTTGATCGAACACCAACATCCCCTGCATGACATCCTGTGGCATCTCCTACATTTCTTGTGGTAAGTTAAACTACAATGGTTTCAGTTAGCTTGCTATCTAAAGTGATGCATAGCAGACAGATAGCGGTTTGTCCCCTGCAATGCAGCTGTCACTCAAATTGGCCACACCCTCTAATGATGCATAACTTTATACCCTAAGGTAATTTTAACTTATAAGTTACATAAAAATTCACACCGTACAGTTGTCGTGAATGTAAAATCTAGCTAAAACTTGAATATATTAACGTGAGTGTCTGTGAGAACTGACTCACTTTTGGTCAGCTCTTAGTGGTCATTTGAGGAACTGCATGTTTTTGCATTTCCACGTCAGACTCATTTATCAGAACTGGAGGCTGCCGCTTGGATCACGTTCACTCATGATATTTTATATATATATATAAATTTTTATTTTTCCCAAAACCAAAATACATTAATAAATGAAATTAGTGGGAAATTGCTGTTGAATAAATTTGAAAATTTCTGGGCAGCATCGCACCACTTCATTTTAGACTATTTTTCTATAACAGCATGGCCTTTTTAATGTGTTCCTCAATTACTACAGCCTAGTTTGCTAATTACAGGTTTAAAAAATAAATTTATAATCATGACAGGCCGTCAACTTTAACATTTCGCTACTCCTGTTTCTTTCTATTCAGAAAAAATATGCCAGCTCAAATGTTTGAAAAATTGACACTCATGTCAGAGCAGCTCTTGGTAATGTTTAACTTGTGATGCAGGATTCAAGTAAAGTGTTAGTTACTTATCTCCTGATTGATGAAGTACTGTATGCATAAGGAACCAGGAACCAGGAACCAGCATAAGTCCTTAGCATAATGAAACTGAAATAAGAAATGAACTATATTTTGTATAATATGCCTTCGTATTACGGTATCTTAGTCCAATACTCACTCTTAGTTAAAGTAATGAAAAACTATTCTCTTCTATTATCTGAATACCTTCCATGCATGATTAATTCATCAAACCTAAGTTGAATCAATATCACCAAAAACAAACAAGGTATGGACAAGGTAAAAAATAAAAGGCTCTTAATAATAAAACAACTCTGTTGCTGGATCTCTGCATGCAGCCATCTTGAGAGAAGATAAAAAAGCTGTTGCAGGCCTCAGGAAGTGGTGAAGCATCATGTCTGCACTGAGACGTACAAGCAGTGTAAAGTCTGCATCTACCACGTGAGCTAATCGCACTTCCTCTAAATGTTACCCTTTCTCTCTTTCCTTCTCTCTCATATACATTCTTCTCTTTGACTGTCCCACCATCTCTAACCGTGGGATCGGCTAAAGACAGCACCGCAACCGTATCATCAGATGAGCAGGTAAAGGACGCATTTCATTTTTCTGGGCCTCATTAGCACGAAAAACATGAAAAATGGAGAAATCTCTCATGTGATAGAGAGGGCGGACGAGTTGCGGTTTGAGTTTGATTTTATTTTATTGTTTTTCCAGCTGGCTCTCCTGAATCCTTAGGGCTGGCTTAGTGGCCAGATAATACACCTGTACTGTATATTATTTAGTTTAACTTAAGCTACTATTAGATATATTCGATTTAATATAACACTGGGGCAAGTGCCATAAGCAAACATAATAAAAATGTAAAGACTTGTAACCTAATTACATCTTGCTAGGATTCGTCACTGTATTTCATTTTAAAATGTGACATAAATATATTAAAAAGTAAAAAACCTTGCAAAACATTTTCTGTCTGGGAAACGTTTACTTAAGTAGA
This sequence comes from Clarias platycephalus, assembly GCA_030068275.1. Classification (NCBI taxonomy): domain Eukaryota; kingdom Metazoa; phylum Chordata; class Actinopteri; order Siluriformes; family Clariidae; genus Clarias; species Clarias platycephalus. Next base: position 5,740,712 of record JAQQZT010000036.1, on the reverse strand, counting down.
AACATGACTCTGTGATCAGTTGGCACTTGATTTCCGTTACCCCCTTTTTTAAAGTGATTTATTTATTTCCTGTTATTTTAAACAGTTGCTATGCAGCGACAGGGCAGGATTCATGTGTGTGTTCTTGGTGGGTGTAAGTGTCAGGGTTTCCTCACATTTTAAACAGCAAACTTTCCATCACTAGAGTTAGCAGATTAAACATGCCGCATTTAGACCAATGTGACCACCTGAAAGAAACTGACAGTTTGCCTATTGGCAGTCAAATCTACAGATCAATTGTTCCTAATCAACCACTGCTAACTGATATTTATATTGTCTTTACGAAATGTCCTTAGTGAAAAGTAATGACCTTTATCATTAATACAGTATATAAATAATTAATACTTTAACCCTTTAAAGCAGTGGCATGTTACTCATCTTAAGCATATTATTAATCGGCTAATATGAATTACACAGTCACTGCTGTAGAACTAACAGGAAAACACACACGCTTGCAAGGTGTAAATGTTCACTGCCAAGTGAGAATAGTTGCTCGCACACAATACCTAGATACCCAGCTTTAAACCTCAACTCGTGCGTGTGACATTTTGATTTTGCTCATGGTTTGGAAATACACAATCTATTCATGTTGGAAATACAGACGAAAAGGTGTTAGTGCACCCCAGTTCAATCCCATGGAACTGGCGTAGACATTTGAATGAAGTACATTCAGTGAACTTTATTTTCATTGTAGAGTTAGCATGCTTACTGGAGGTACCGTTAGCAAAAAGAGCTTTGGCTTCACTTTCAGTCGGCATGAAAGCCGAAGTTTAATCCTATAAATAAGTGAAGCATTCTTTCTGAAAGGATTGAGATGAAGGTGGCATGAAAGGATTTTGAGGATTGTCTATATAAGGGCTGGCAAGTGGCCCATCCAATCACAAACAAGCAATTCAGACAGGCAAAAAAACTTTTCATATATATAAAAAAGTGGATCTCAAGCTCCTCATTCATGCACCTAGACACCTTTATTTCGTTGCAGATGCAAGTTTGGGGCCAGCGATAGCTCAGTGGATAAAGCTCTGGGTAAAGCCTGGTTTATGCTGCTGCGCCATGCCTATGCAGAGCCTATATCTGCAGGCTACGCGAGTGGCACATGGTATTGCAGTCATTTATACTTTCTCCAGTGAGTTTTTTTTTGGTGTACTATAAACAACAGTGAGCGAAACATATCAAAAACAAAGGTTTGTAGCAATCACTCACCATGAATGTATTGTCATCCTGCAGTCTTTGTAATGTGGAATCCTACAAACGTACATCTTTACAAACTTGGGGGGGTCTTTGATGTGCCCCATGTTCCTTCAACTTTCAAATACTTTTACTAGGTGGATCAATCAGATTTGGTGCGGTCGGCATCAATGCAAGGTGTAGTTACATTTTTGGAAAGGTGCCTTTGAGGTAGGTTACGTGCTTACTGCAGTGTTGACTTGATGCAGAAGCATAAATCAGGCTTTACTGATCAGGACTTTGGTGGTTCAAGCAGCCACTATTAGGGCCTTAACCGTCGATGCTTCAGGGGTGCTGTTTGGAAGCTAACTCTGCTAAGTGGAAAAAAAACTTCTTTTTCTTGTTTGGAAAAATTCTGACTTGTAAAACCTTAAGGGAGGGGGTGGAGGAAATCAACATCAGTGGCCATTTCCTATCCGCTTAAGTTGTTGTTGTTATTATTATAGAGCTCGATTCTAGCTAGCTAATCAACCATTTCCAGCAAGGAGCTCTTTCTAGATGAGTGGAGTGACCCCAACATTTTTATGCTTACTGTACGCAAATATGTAAAATTATACCAATGCAAACTTGCATTTATATAACATAAAAACAAACATTTAAAAAATAATCAGCATTTTAAACTTTTAAGGACCTGATGCATTATATGTCCTCACTTTGGTGAGTTGCAGTTACTGTACCACTCTTCCAAACTACAGCCACAACCTTTCTCCTAGGCAAAACGACAGTATAATGAAGCGCTTTCATTAGTCAAGCTGCAGGAAGACAATGGTGACATGTTCTCATGCAGCTAATGTGTTGCACAAAGTAATATGCACATGCTTTGTTATGTGTTTGCTATAACAGATTTTGCTTATGCATCTGAAAACCACTCTTAGGTAAAAGCAAAGTTTTTTTTTTTTTTTAACTAATGCTACAAATAAGGTGTATTCTCAGCACTGACATTTTTGCCAATCCCCATTATATTAAAATGTCCAAGATGGTGACAAACACTTTGTGTCACCTAAAAGCTAGCTTAGATTACTGAGAACGTTTACATGAACTTTTACTTCATGGCCTGATGTCGCAATGATGCAAGCCTTCGTTTCAGGAAGCTCACTTGACACCGTAAACACGACACTGGGAAGTGACTCAAGACCTACTAATCTACATTTTCACCATGTCGAAAAAAAAACGACACAAAGAGTAGCACATTGCTGACACAGCCTGAAACACCCTGTTTCTCTAGAATCAATGTATTATGTTGTAAAGAGTCAACTCCAGAAATACTGGCACCCTTTATGAAAATGAGCTGGAAACTTAGAATGACTGATATTTTTGGATTAGCCCCATGAGAATGCTGTATAGTTTTATTGGCTGCACATTCACTAATAAAATTGGGCCACTTCCTGTAATCACTATCAGGGTGGAGACACTTGTAAAGCAGCTGGCATGTTCCTGTACTTCATGCAAGACACTTCAAGCGGTCAAATTCTTAATTTCTTTAAGTAATTATATTAACTGTATAAATGTATTTTAGCCATTAAGCAACCAGCATCACTGAAGCATCTTATAATTATACAGTAGCTCACCGCTGCTATAATTTATTTTTTTGGGGTAAACTGTGTGTGCAACAGGAACGAACCAAACAGGGAAGTGATCTTAACAACTCCCCTCTTGAGAGATATCCACAATCCCACCACGCCGCTCTCAGCAAACAGGAGGAAAACTTTGCGACTGCATGTTTTTTTGACTAATGCACGACATGGAGTCTTCATTTACAAACTAACATGGTGACACATACAATATCACTTTATAATAAAAAAAAAGACTGACACTATGTAGCTATAATATTTCATAAATATCACACTATAGTGTGTTCACAGTGACAAGCTCAATGAAACAGACCATAAAGCTGAAGGTTTTAGATTAGGTCTTTTGTTTATGGATAGTGACTGAAGGTACTGTAATTTTTTTTTTTTTTTATGATTTAGACCTTAAAAATATGCATTTATATATCATACCATGAGTATACGGTACTGTGCAAAAGTACTCTCCTCATCTTTTCATATTTTGCCTACAAAGAGTTTCAAACTGTCTTGTATTCTTTTATTTCTTTTTAATTTCTTTTAAATTGTACATTTAGGCAGCCTGTCACAGTAAAACATTTGTTCCAAGTTCTTTGATTTCCTCTATATAATTAAATTATATGAAGAAATAAGGGATGGCGCAAGACTTTTTCACAGTACTGTACAGAACGTTGTCTTCGCTATAGCCTCGCCGATCATGCTGTGTGGGAAGAGAGTGGGTTTAGAAACTACATAAAGCTCATTCATACGTCAATCTCATGTGATTTAGATACAAATCTAAATATGTAGCTATTGTGAGATGTTTGTGTTTTAAGAACTGTACAGTATATACACATTGTCTCACAACACATTGTTTTAGAATACACTCTAAATTAAGACTGTCTCAACGTTCGACAATGAAGTCTTCAGAGCTATATTTAATAACGGAAGTGTGCATAAAAAAAGCATGTTGACATGCTAGCTTTACCATACTACTGTTATCCCTTCTGTCTTAAACGTCCGACCTTACCTGTGCTTGTCCACTCTCGCAGCACAAGAGCCATGCAGAATGTATCGAAGCCGCCTCCTCCTCTGGTGCTGCCTCAAGGAGCCGTAGCCATGAGGATGAAAAGCTCGACAGGCACCGGCGAACGTCTGAGTCAAACCAAATCCATGGTCATACCTGACTTCGACACGGCACAGAAACCTGTAAGATATTCTCCTTCTTATTTACACACACACATACAAAAATACTACACATCATCATAACCCTGTCCCATTATTCCTACCTTCTAACTGCAACTTCACCTTAACCTTGAAATATTTATCATTAATTATTGTTAAATATCAGCTCTGACAGCTGTAATTTAAAATTGTGTGTATATTAACGTATTTGTTCTTCACCCAATGGGAAATAAAAAAGAAAGAAAAATCATAGAAATGCCGAATTTTTTTGTGTGGGGGGAAAATGGTCTTTGGGCAGCATGTAAAATTACGAGGGGATTCAAGTCAAACCAGGACTTTTGATTGTACAGAATAAAAGAACACAGTTATGAGAATTAAAAACTCCCATTGTTTCTCTACGTATATAAACCCCTGCTACACTAATGCACTTATCCCAGCGTTCCACTAGTGCTTGGATACCATTAAGGTGTAAGTTTTTCTCAGTACACCGGAGCAATGATCACCCGATTCATGTCTGAAACGCTGGCCTCCCAGGAACTCTTATAATGGCCCAAGACATATGGCTTGGAGCGAGGTCAGGACTGTCTGGGGGATGTGGCAGTAACGCCTAGCCGATTTTCTGTAACGTGCTCTAAGTGGTGCTGGTGAATGATTGTGTGTACAGTTCCCACAGACAGATGCGTCTCTTCTGCAAGTTGGTGACAAGTTATCAGTCGATTTTCAAGGATCAGGTGTTCCACTCTTTAAATGTTCACAGGAACGACTGCAGTGAGCTTTGATCCACGTCGGCCGGAATTGTCATTCACAGATCCTTTAAATTGATCAAGGATTAATAATCAGTTTGACTTTACAGTACAATTCTTCTGAAATCTAAATTGAGATAATAATATACTGTAGGTACATTATCACACATCTTGATCATTGTCAGTTTCCTGTGCTGCACACCAACCATGAGGTTCTGCGCCTAGCGTCTGTGTACAATGAAAGTAATCAATTCCTCAACTGTCATTCTGTGCAAATAATAATAATAATAATAATAATAATAATTGCATTCCAAAGTTCATGTGAGACTCAAATGAAGCTTTTGCATTTTCACTGAGCCAAGTCGAGTTGCTAGATTTCAGTTTCTTTTCCCACTTTGTCAACTGATATTGGTGGCCATTTTTTTTATAACTATACCCGTGAAATGCACAGTTATCGATGATCCTGTAATCGATTATCATTCCATCAAAAGTAATTTGATTGAAGTCTTCTTTAAATGCAAAATTTCATCATCCAGTCCCAGTTTGACTTGAACAGCCCTTGTATTTTACGTTAATTTTACTTAGCTTTAAAGAACAATTATAAATAATCTCAGGGCAAATTACCTCAGAAGTGGGCGGTAGTGGTATTAAAAAAAGCCTTCTGTGTCCCTCTGCCCATCAAATAGAGGAAATTAAAGCAGGATGCTACAATTAGAAATTATAACTTGTCACAGCAACCAGTAAAAATAAAGTTGGATGCATTTTATCTATAAGAATTCTTCTCAAAGTGTAATACTAAACTGTCATGAATATATATTTATAAAAAGCAATAATATTTTCGTCTCGTTGAACTGAAAAATCAAATTCAAGAAGGTTAAAGCTCTGCCTACTTGACATTATTATACGTATAATAGAGTCTAGAGCTTTAAGGCAAAATAAATATTTTTATTCTAACCTCATGTGAGTCTGTGCATGAGTAATTAGTCAGATATTTGCATAAATACATTTTTGAAAATGTTCCAATCCAAAAATTACTTCTAGTAATAGACTACACCGAGGCAGCTTTCTTGCCCATCTGCTGTGTGGATTGTTACGCAAATTCCACCGTACACACACCACCACCCTTCTGTTGCATGAAATCATGGTAAAACAGGAGGATGATTTGATATACAACACAATAGGCTGTACAAGTGGACTTTTCAAACCATCTTGGAAATTACATCATATGTAAAGTAGATATTTCTAAATTCATCGTCATTGTATACTTCTAATCAAATCTGGAATTCCAGACAAGTAGAGATATTCGGTTGGTTAATAGACCGTCTGATTCCATTCGTAAAAATGTACAAGAAATTGATGAATATGTTCTGACTCTAAGCAATGTGATAGAGAATAGACAGTAGAGGGCAGACGAGCACTGGTTTACAAAACCTGCACCGTCTACCGCTTTCACAAGACATTAATATCATTTACTGCCTGCCAAGATACGGCTTTGCTAGCATGAACATGTAAACCAAACTTAACCAAATGACAAAATGAAACTACACAGACTTGACCTTAGATCATCATATTTCCACAAAATGTTTATTGTATTATATTAGACATTTTTGTTTAAAATATTTAATGAGCTTTGGTAAAATTGGCAGCTTTGGTGAGTTTTTTTTTTACAATTACAACTGTGCAGCATTACAGCAATCACTGGCTTACTTTATTTTTCTTGTTTTCAAACAAAGCCCATCCCATGTGTGGTGAATTTCTCTGACGTATTTATTCTGTTCTTATTAAAAGTATTAAACCATTTGTATTTGAAATTCCCCAATATTTTTTTTTTCTGCAGCTTAACCGCCATCGCAGGAATCAGTCCCAACACAACACCAGTCATGGAGTACAGGTGTGTCTCCTAACTAGCTTTCAAAAAATGCTAAGCAGTGAACGTAACATGGACTGAATCAAAGCAGAATTTTAACATATACAGTAAATAATTATTACTGTACAGTTTTTGTAATACCTACTGATTTATTCTTATCTTATCACAGCTCCAGCCTCAGTTGCATGGGGTTTATCTGAACAAAGCCAAGATCTCTGAAGGAGGAAAGAAACTCAAGTATGTAAACAATGAACATATTTCATTCTTCATGCTTATTCATTCTAATGTTATGAAAACTCATATGCAATTATATACACACTATGGGTTGAAGATTTTAGTCAATATTGAAAAAATGACTAAAACTGATATTCTGAGAAGTTGATATTCTAAGCAGAACATTCAGATGAATATAACGGCCCGTTTAGGTGACACCTCTGTGGTTACTATAACCTTCATGAATGAAAGCATAATTTAGGAAGATATTTTAAACATACAAACTTACCTTTTGGCCTAAAAAAATTCAAGGGAAGAAAATGCTGCCTCAAAATCATATATACAGTATAATTTAATATGACATGATGTACTGCATGAACTAGGATCAAATTTAGTTTTTCATTTCCCATGTAGTTAAGTATACAATGTCCTAGTAGAAATTATCACTTCAAATTTAGTCGAATTAAACAATATGCTTCGGAGTCATTCTATATTATTATTATTCGCATAAGTAAAAAAAAAATCCTTCTCTTCGTCATATAGTTGCGAAGCTTAAACATTAACACTTTATTTATATGGTTTCACTACTCAGTTTGTGAACTATGCCACTAACAGAACTTCTTCCTGCAACTTTTGAAATTATTTGTTGCGGCATCAAACAATGTTATTTTGTTCCGTGGCATACGTTTTAATCATACTTGCTTCTCTTAGATTCTCCAAATATACTCCCATCCTTGCAGGATCAACATCCCAATGAGCCCTTTATCTTGTCTTTTTATCTATTTGATGCATGTCACAGAGAAAATGGCATCATGAGGTGCTGCTCACTTAGCATTGGGACCAATCATTTTTGATTTACAGAATGTTGAGTTCTGTTAGTAAATTAGATGACAGAACTTTTATATATTTAAATGATTTAAATGTAAAAAATATATTTAAACTATTCTTTTTTAGCATCTAGACTTTTAAAATATATTAAAAATAGTTGTTGCTCATTCTAATGATTTCTATTTATTATTTTGAAACCAAGAAACCTTGGAAAAGTATACAGGTCACAAATGGTCAACGTAAGGAACATTTTCAAGCAAAGTGAAGCATAAGATGCAAATAATGCTTGTGTGGTGTAACATGCTTTCCTTTTGATATGGAAAATATTCTATTTTTAAAGAAAATATTTAGAGCAATTACACTTATCATTAACAGACATGGAAATGTTCCCCATATTATAGAATGACTCATATAACATAGCACCATGTGCTGTGTTATATGAGTCAATATAGTGCTTGTACACCATACAGTGATTTGTACACCAAAGTTAAAGGCTCCATATTTGACTATTTCCTAAACAGGTTAACACAGGGCTCAGACCTCTCCCAAATTGTGTTAATGCAATCTTATCATTTTGATTAATACACATTCACATTTCATTCTTTTGATTGTGTAAAGCTGCTTTGCGACAGTGACAATTGTTAAAAGCACTATAGAAATAAAATGGAATTGAATTGAATTAATGCTCCTGCGTTTTATATACCTCAAACTCCATGTTTTAATCCACTTTTCTGAATGTGGCATTTCAGTGTCTATGTAAATGAGCTTCTGCTGTGCCAAACCCTGTCAGAGAATAACAGAGCTGAGCAACAAGCCCAGGGCGTAGGGGATTCTCTTATATGATGTCACACATTAGGTTTTATTGTTTAAAACCCCTCCAATTAAAAAAATTGGGAAATAATGCTTTTTTTTTCCCTATCAGTGTTTTTGTTAGTAGATGCACATTGGATACACATCGGAATGATAAAAAAAAAAAGACAAAAAATTCCTAATAGGGGTCCTTTAAAGTAGGGGGGGGGGGGGGGGGGATTTTAAACATATATGGAATATAACCCGTGTTTCTACACTAATTTTGTCAAACTTTTTTTTAATTCCATGCACTCTCATTTGAAACCTTTCTTCCATAGTGAGCACTCATTTTTACTAATTTCCTCTACAGGAAAAACTGGGCATTAACCTGGGTTGTCCTTTCATCGAATGAGCTGCATTTCTACAAGGAGAGCAAGCACGAAGCAGTGGCCAGTTTGGTAAGGTATCTGCATCCTGACATATGCACAGCAAATGTCTCCACACCTACACACATGGCACCGCTGCTCCCCTTAGTAAATACAACAGAAACTGAAGTGATGAAGTAGAGCTGAATAATTTAGTTTTCATGCACATGTTCTCGTGTGTGTTTTGTGTTTCGCCGCTCAAGAGTAGAGCTGTAAGTCTTGCCAGAAAGCTTGTCTCTTCATATAGATCTAAAAGTTACTGTGGATGTTGAATAAAATGGGTGATTTAAAACAGAACCCACTCTGTTCACCCACATGGAATCTCTCACCCACACTCACTGTTCTGTTCACATTACCTTACTGGCTCTGGTACTGACAAATCGCTTATTTTTACCTTATTCTGTCTCAGCTATTGAAAGGGGGTAAAAAAAAAAAAAAAAAAAAAAACAGCATGGGTAAATTGTCTTCAATGTATACTTCCATGTAAAGCCTTCCATGCTGCTGTACGTGAATAGGAACAGCAAACCAACTACAAAAAGAAAGAAAGGAAGGAAGGAATAAAGGTTAATAAAACAGATGTTTAAGGAGGTTAGTTACACATTCCTTAATTCAGAGACAACCATCTCATGTTACCCAGGTTCTTTGCTTCTTTTATCACCAGCCTCCATTTGATATTTGATCTGATCTGGCCTGAATAAACAAGTAAACATGAAGCATTTGTTATTTGTTGTTCAGGTATTTCACGTTTAAGGAATCTGTTATCCACAGAAACCAGGAGTAAAACCAGAAGGAGTAGACCTCTGCGGCGCCATCGTGGACTGGACGACGGAAAAGTCAAGTCGGAAGAACGTCATTCAGGTCAGCACCTTCCAAAGCAGCCCAAATAGATGCACTATTTACTGTAGCTCTTGCATACTGAGAACACTTTCCACACCTTGATGGTGTCCAAGCACTAGTGAAACGCTGGGATGAGTGCAATAGTGTAGCAGCGGATTATATAGAGAAATAAAGGGTGAACGTTTTTACTCTCATAACTGTGTTCTGTTATTCTGCACAATGAAAAGTCTTGGTTTGACTCGAACGACCTTCATATAATCGTAATGATAAGCTAGCGGTACATCTTCTGTCAGTTGTGGTGTTTATGGCTTATGGTTCTACACAGACAGATCAGTCGGTCCAGCTCTATTACTTTTGTTATAATTATTTGTTCTTACAAAGAAACCACAAAGTGTAAATCCCTCCATCAAATGTCTCAGCTTCTTCTTACATCTCTGACTGATACAAAGCCACTGACACTGGAGACTCCTTCTTTTAAAAAAAAAAAAAAAAAAAAAAAAAAAGGGTAGACAAACACAGGAACATTATCACAGGAAGCTTCACCCTCTAGTAATTGCACGTGTGACGAAAATAAGAAATCAGGAATCAGTAGAACTCAGGACAACTTAAACAACTCTTTATTTTCTGGATATTTGTCAGCACTTTCTAATTCATGGTCCTGCACACGGAGAGAAATACACAACCACAAACATTAACATACCCTAGCTCTCTGGTTTCCATGGCACTTCCTGCTTTTATCTACTTACCACTGCTCAAGGAAATACAGAATATCACCCAGAGGTACTGTATGTGCTCATCCCTAGCACCCGGTCGCCAGGCTGTTCATAAATCATGGCACTGCCTTCACACACATAAATAAATAATAACATATTAGTTCAAGTTAATGAATATACACCTTGCATTTGCACGTTTGTAAGAAATAAAGACAATTAAATCAACACTTTCTGATCAATCAGTGCTGTGCTGTGGTTTAAGGCCAAGTAAGGTATTTTTCCGAATCATGCCCGGTGAACCATTTAATCGACGATTTGTTCAACCGGAGATTTAGACTTCGTACACAACCAAGTAATCTTTATTATGTACTCTAAGCTTGCTCCCCAGATCATACTCAGGGTGTTAAGTGTGCACTGACACGGCGCTTAAGCACCATCTAAAGAGAGAGCTCATCTTTATACAAGTGCCTGAAGGAAAAAAGTCGAATGTTTATCAATACACGGACAGATGCGATAAAGTACATAAAGAAGCAAAAGGAAAAAAAAATCTCATCTCATCTCGTCTTATCAAAGCCGAGAGCTTCGCCGCTAGCCAGACATCTTTTTCTCCACGGGAGATTAGAAGGGCATTAAACTGGAAGCTTAAGTAATCCTAAACTTGATATATACTGTAGAAACGAGCGCTTGTAACAATATTTCGTGGTCCAATAACACCGTCAATCAACTCGGGTGGATTTCGAAAGGAGTGTGGAAACTTCTGGTCAGCTTATGGGACAATTACGATTGCTGTCAGAAGAAATATTGTATTATCAGATTTAGGATAAGTTAAAAAAAAAAAGTTATGATCATTTTTTATGCATTTCAGAGCCGCGTTTTAGTTCCTTTCACTGTTTTCGATATTCTCGTTTCACGGTCTGGATTGAATTTGTACTCCCTTGCTTTTTCAAGGATTACCCTAATAGCGGTCCTCGTTAAGCTGTAATATAAGGCTTGATCATTTTGTCACTTTGCAAATGACACATCAAAAAAAAAAAGAAATTAGAAAGCATCAGAAAACTTGCCATGAGTTATACTTATGACATAGTCGAGATACTGAATCCTAACCCGTGCTTGCGACTGGGAAGTGAAATGAAATATGAACCTCAGTGTTAAAGTCAGCAGCCCCCCTGTGTTCAGCTGAGGAAGACTTTCACCACAATTGCTCTTAGCCGTCCAACCCATACAGGCTTAATGGATAAACCCGAGGTCGTGGCGCAGGGAACCGCATTCAGGTATCACTTTCAAAGCCTTGTCAAAATCCCAACCTGTTTTCCCACATGGACGTAAGTAACATTAGAAGTTGAAGCAACAGCACACTTTTCCTACAGGAAGGCTTGTCCTACCACTGAAACAACACAGCAGCTGGTATTAAGGTTAACGCCTGCCTTTACGCGGATCGTTTGACTCATCGTTTCATAACACGACGCTCTGACTATCTGACGGCGAAAATCTCTCGATGGCTTTCGGAAAGAGTGAATCACACTCTTCATACAGTATCATACAGTAAACACGGAAGTGATGGAAGTTGTTCGATGAGGAGTTAAACCCCTGAGCGCCTTTTCGCCTTCCAAGTTAGTTCAGTTGTCATTAAGCAACACACACTTTCCACTGAGAAATGTGCATCCTGACATCGGTATCAGTTAACACGGAAATGAGACAATGCAGAAATTCAAACGGAATTCAGGAGAGATTGAGATTGTTTTCGTCTCGCAGCATCAGATACTGTACTGTATCAAAGTTTTAATACGTGTGCTTATCGAGAAACAACATTACTGAAACATTTCATTTTAAACAACAGTTCGTTTTGACAAAGAAATTAGATAGGACAAGAGGCTGATATAGGAGTACAACAGCACTGGGACATTTAACACTATGTATCCTTCCTACTTTGCAGGTGTTCTAATCATTTTTAAATGCCAAAGGTGTCACTAGACCTCTTTTACTAGTGCACATGCCCAAGTATTGATCTGCTGTGCCACAGTAATATCTCAAATTCGATACGGAACAACCTCTAATATTGGGAGTGGTTTAATTTAGCTTGATAATAACAAGGCAAGAATATTTTTTTCAAAGCAATGTGGTTTATAAACATGGTTCAGATATACATTTCTTAATAAAAGTATTTCTGTCAAATAAATAGTTTAATTTTGTACAAAAAGCCAAAATACATCCATCAGTACCAGGAAAAAAAAACAAGAAGGCGCTGACAATGACGCAGAATCAGAATTCGCCAGGATGTCCAGCTGCAGCCAACCATCGTCGAATAGTTTGATGACTTATTGTATGTAACTCTGGAATACCAGCAGTATTGGCAGCGTTTACTGTAGTATTTAACAAATGACGCCATCATATTAGTCTGTCTTGTCTTGGCATTGTCACTCTTGGACTTCCAGACTTCTAGGGCGATAAACAGTGGAACCAGTTGTTCAGGATCTGTTCCACAGCTTAGAAACTCCTGGCAACTCCAAACTGTCTGGCGACGTCTGCTTGTGTTGCACCAAGCCGAAGCGTTCCGAATTGTCTAAACGGGGCATGACAGTGTGAAGACAAAATGGACCATCAGAATGTTTTCTTTACTTCTGATACTAAAAGACGTCAGCTGGGCAGGATCACGTGCCAAATTGCATGAACGTGCACGACGTTTCTTAAAACGATGCGAGTTAGTTCCACCATGATAAAGCAACGCACTACTGAGCATGACAGGAATTTTGACCGTACCTGTCTTCGTAATGGGACAAGGCAAACAAATTTATGATTTAGGTTTCATTAGTTCTGTAAAGATGACTTGTTGATTTTAAATTTACAGTATAAAACCATGATGGACGTATTTTACTGTGTAAGACGTATTTTATTCAAGAGCTCTACATAGTAAGAGTACAGAAGAATCATTTTCCATTAAAAAAAGTGAAAACATCCAAAATGGATCAAAATCCATCACTTTAGAACTGAAATCAGACTCATTATTATCCCAGATCGCCCACAAAGATGACCATCAGTGATGTACAGCATGCAGTAATTCCTCATACGGCACCTTGGAGGCTATTAACAATCTAAGTGTCGACTTAAACCGTTTCACTCTCACACTTCCAGGCGTGCACAGAGACACTGGATGGAAGCCCAAGCTACTTTGCCTGATGGGTTAGCAAAGTAGTCCAAAGTAGAGAGAATTATTTATCAATACTGTACAGTATGTGCTAGTGCTGTGATCTGTGTCTTAAGTAATTATGAAATGCTTCTCAGGCTGTCATCTATTATAGAAATCACATTGATAACTGTCAAGACAATACACTTACGTACTTACGAAAATAATATCAGGATAATTATCTTGAAAAGAAAAAATAAGAAAGAAATATTTGGTCATTCAATCCATCAACACAGATCATACATATGGAATATGAAAAGATATGTTTTTCAACTAAAGCCGTAGAAAACTCACTAGCATATAAAAATCATCAACTTGAAACATATAGAACAATTATTTAACAATAATTATTGACAATTATCTTTTTAAATGGACATTTTGTTTGCATTTCAGCCTCAGATTTCAGTGCAAAACAATTACAAGTATGAAATTTCCTTGTGCATTAAACCTCTCAACAACACTTAAGAACAGATCATTGACATAAACGTCTCTAAAACTTATATGGACATTAAACACTGATACCCATTCTGTGTTTGAAGAATTATCAGTGTAAAGATATTAGCAGGCTGTTATGGTTATATACTGCTGTAGAAGGCAGATTCGAAAGATCGATCGACTCAGTTTGTCTTTCTTTGTCATAATTTCTACCATGAGCAAGTCCTAACACAAGCTATGTATCCTGTGTCTTAAAATAGTTATCAACCATGAGCCACATTAACTTCCTCTGACATGTGAAGCTGTTGCATCTTTTTAAACTGTCGCTCAAGCGATCTTTGATCTTTAGAGGTGGACTGTTGCTCAGATACACAGTCGAACCACAAAGTCTTTTCTTACCACCCAGAGAGTAGTTACGCTTTTTAAACTCCCGTCCTTCAATCACTGTATCCAATCTCCAGCCACTCAGATGAAACCTAAGGAAGTCGTGCTGTTCGGGAAGCCCCATGTTTGAAGAGCATGAATATAACCGGAAAAAAAAAGGAAAAAAAAAGTGTGATATTTAAGTATTATTCAATCATCCAGTGAAGGGAAAACACCTTACGCCTGCTTATCATTTTGTTCTCTGGCTTAATTAAAGTGGATGGTCTTCTACATCTGGCTTATTCCAAGTTCAGTGTAAAACTGGAGATAATTAATCCCACAGTCTAAAGTGCTTCAAAGTTGCGTCTTTATGAAGCACTCAAACGAATGGTTAATTTAATAGAAAAACAAAAACATGAAGTTGCAAATGGCATTCTGCTCTTTGTACTGCTTTGCCTTATTAAACATTAATCAACGGTCCAAGTGTGAGCTTTGGATATTAAAATTACTCCTCATTAAACTTAGGCATTAAAAGGCATTACATTCATGTCATGCTGCTTTTTATTTCCTCACAAAACACAGAACTTCAGGAGAGTTTTGCAACCACTTAAGGAAAGAGATTTTCTTCTTTTCCACTTGTAACTAATAATTATATTTCTACTTACCTTAACTCTTATCTTCTATGCATATAATACAACTGTAAAGTTGGCATGTCTTCACAATGAAGATATTTGCGAAAAAAATATTGGGGGGGGTGGGGGGGTGTGCAAGATGAGTAATAGGACACATCAAGATGTCTTTTTGGTTCAAAGGTAAAAACTATTGAACAAATGTTAATGGCCAAGCTCGAGACAAGGCTTTGTTTCATCGAAAAATCATTAGTTCACCTCAAAATTCAACAGATGGCGCTGTATATTTTTTAAATACAGGCTTATGAGTGTGCATTTGAAATCTACTTAATAAACACGATCTCACGCCTTCATTCCACGCACTTCATGGTAACATGTATAAATTTTAGTTCATTCCAAAATTCAACAAACACCGTTGTACATTTTTAAAAACGTGCTTGTGAGTGTGCAATTAAATTCCATGTGAACGAAATCGCGCGCGCATCTAGTAATTTGTGGGACCGGTTTCAAAAAACAATTCCTTGAATAGATTTAAAATGTAAATGAATCTTCACAGCCTCTGACAGCATTTGTGTGTACCTTGACTACAAGAACGTTGAACATTCCTTAATATAATAGAATTTATATTGTTACATGCAGATACTATTGTGACTGTGACAGATATGATTGAGTCAATTTTGATTCTGATTACCAAGATAAAAAGTCATGTGTTGTTAGGTCTGTGTTTGTTCCATCTTCTGTTGTTAGTTTTAAAGCCATTAAAAAAAAAAGTTTATATAATGATAAATGCCTATGGATGCAGACTTTTGGGCCACCATGTATACAAAAAAAAAAAAAAAAAAAAAAAAAAAAACTTTCAGGGTACTGCTTAGTACTTTGTCTTATATGAAAGTCCTAGCTAATGAAATCCTATTGTTCTGTAATCTGAATTTATAACTCAACCTTATAATTAAATCATACAGACTCAAAAGTTGCAAACTATTTCATAAATTCCATATGATCCATTAAAGTACTGTTTAGTTTCTCATAAAGCAATCTCTTATGCCTACACAATAACTAAATGTAATGATAAATACATTACTTTATAGTAAAAGTTGTGCCTATTAAACATCCTGAAATTCTTATAGTACATTTAACAACATCTTTCTGTGCAACCATATGAACACACCTTTAAAATTTGCTGCATACATTTCAATCTCCTGTTATATTATATGTGGTTAGCTAAAATCTGTAATATTCAATGTTAACATTATCTAGTCACACTTTTTTTTTTTCAAGCTAAGTTGAAGACTGGTATACATTGTAAACCCAGCAAGTACAGTGCACTCATTTTTGTACTGAACATTCCTCTTATGAGGCAGATGTAGGCAATCTACAGCTAAATATTCCTCTTCCTCTGGCTCAGTATGCAGAGGTTATTATTTTCTGTTAGAGGATAAATAAAATGTGCCGATTTGTCCCAAAATGCTTCAAACTGTGATAATCTGTTCTGTTCACCTCTTTTGGTCCGAACGTCCAGCTACGGCTCAAACAAGCTCGTCTCGGTCGTATTATGGTTTGCGTTAACGCGGGCCAAACCAGAGACAAATTGCAAACAGACATTTCTAAAAGCATTAGGCAACAGGATTATGATGGTAGCCGAAGGATAAGATATGAACATGTATCTGAATAGTTAGAAGATTAAAATCAGACTGGAAAACGTGCAGACCTTTCTGTGAGAAATGACTGCTTTATATTTCTGTTTCTCTGATAATCTGCCTGAGGTCAGGATACTAAAATGAGACGCTTTGATGTTTAAAAAAAAATTGTTCTCCTTTTCCTTTAAACCCCTGGAGAAAGTTTACTGCCAGGGTGCTGACTGGTTATTTAAGAAAGTTAAATGAAAGTAAGCTTTAAATTTGTTAAAGGAATCGTTTACACAAAATGCTAACAATAAATGAAAGCTCATGTCGGCATGGTTTAAATGCATAATGGTAATTTTATACAGTGCTTTCTTATGCTTTACTAGCAACAGGTTTTCTGGATTCGCCGTCATTCGCCGCTTGCTCATCAGGGACAATCTCATTATTATCTAGACACATTTTTCTCACACATAAACACCTCCATAAATTTTCTTTTCAAATTTTCTTTCATTTTTGTGGAGCTGCTTTGAGACAATGACCATTGTTAAAAGCACTATATAAATAAAACTGAGTTGAATTCATAATAACTATTATTAAATATTAGTCTTATTAATTAGTCTCATTTTCCTAAAAAAAAAAAAAAGAAGAAAAAAAGTGTTTTTTATACACGCTTTTCTAGTGCAAGTATTTGATTCCATCACTTCATAGTCCTCAGTTGCACAAGCTATAACGTTCATGTCCATAGGCAGACTAAGATTTTAAACAAACCCTTTCACTCACATGATCTGCATCTAAAAATGGAGCTCTAGCAAACCCATTCTGACATTCTGCCCCAAATCAGTCCCCGTACATGCCCACTCTCCCCAAAGAGACCGCTCCGATCCCATCTGCCATTCTCTCTCAAAGTCAGAAAAGACTCTTTTCCAAAAGGCACAAACTTTGGATGGCGATGTAGAGTGACTAGGAGAGAACAAGATGCCCTGTGATACCATCTGGTATTTTTAGATGCTAGCGATGTTAAGACAATTCTCGCTTTTGTACGAATGCAGTGTCAAACAGCGAGCATCAGGAAATTCCAAGGGTATGTGACAACGCTGACCTTAGCAGGGGTGTTTGGAAGGATTTTCCGTGAAAGGCGGTTATGCTGTGTGACGGTGCCATGTGCAGTTACAGCTCTCAGAGAAAACAAGGGCAGCATTTAGCAAGGTATCATGCGAACAGCGATGAGCCCCAGGGAGGATACTTGTTTTTCACATCCCATTCAGCCTTTACCGTGTCGGCACAGAGCAGATGCACTTTGAAATCAACAACCAGTGCAGTCAAGCATTCCTTAATAGTCCACTTTACATAAAGGCTCCTGTAATTCTAACTAAAACCAGAAAAAAGCAGTTTTCTAAGTCAGTTAACTCTAGAGTTTATGTCCAAGAATTTGTGGACACCTGATCATCCTGAGGAAAAAAAAACTTTAAAAAATTATTTCCCTTTACAATAAATAAGACATGCTGGCTGAATGAACGCACAGCCACAATTCAAAATCTCATGAAAAGACTTCCCAGAAGACTGGGTTATTATGAAAGCAAAATTGAACTAAACCTATAATAGGATGTTCATCAACAAGCACCCACAGGTTCCCACATAATGTCTTTTCATTGGGCCCCCTAGTGGTGGAGTGTTAAAGTGCTCGCCCGATCATCCAGAGATCGCTAGTTCAATGGTGTGTGTGAGCGAGCAGTTCGAAAAGATGCCGTTGGCTGCGTCACGTGGTTCGGGGGAAACACGTGAAAGTCTTTGGCCTTCCCTGTGTGCTAGTAGTAACCATAATGTGGAAGACCCCTAGAGATGGGTGGGAATTGGATATGACTAAATTAGGGAGAAAATCGAAGAAAAAAACAAATAAACAAAAAAAAAAGTCTTCCATGGCAAGTGTAAAAGTGTACCATCATGTATACCAGCTTGTGCAAATTTTCTGTAAACACACAACCCAACCTAACAGAACTGATTCCTGAGGTTCACCCTTGGCACTTTACCATAAACTGTACTGAAGCCTCAGAGCCTGTGACCTGAATTATCAGCTACTTAGCACCTTTACCCTGGCGTTGTGATGCCAATTCACACCTCAACACAATAACAACAGTCAACAGTAACATTAAAACAGACGTATTCCCTTTTGATGTTCTAGTGCTAGATAATATTTCTTAATATTTCATATATTCAATATTTTACGTTATTATCCACAGATAACAACAAGGTCTGGTGAGGAGCTGCTCCTGCAGGCAGACGACTACCCGACAATAAGTAAATGGCATGATGCCATCAAAAGAACAGCGGACAGATCGGTGAGTCATTTTATTATAGCGCGGCTCAGAAAATTCAAGCTAATGTGCAGGAAACTGTACCTACATTATTATTAAAAAACCCACAATAAAATCCTATTTTTAGATTATTTAAATGAGCATTCTGTCAAGTAGCAAGATTTCATTTTGTCACCAGGATTTCTCTGCTAAACACTAAAAATAACCACCTTTCTGACCATAAAATTGAAGACTACTGACGATAGCACAAAACTAACCTGTGTGATGTAATTCCTGACTTGATACAACCGGTCACAAATAATTCCTCGATTCGTTTAGCAAGTGACTGAACATAACAGAAGGTCTAAGTTACTGCAAGTATGTGATTATGACGTATACACCTCCATGATCTCTTTGACAGATGCATGTAGAGCTTACTCTCCTGGAGATCCCTCTTTAAAATTCTGACTTTTCAGAAACTGCTGATCTGAGATTTAAGAATGGTCCAAAAAAAACATCCAGGATGTGGCAGTTTTAAAGATGGTCAGAGGAGAAAAGCCAATCTGGCACTAGCTTACAGGACATCTACTCTCGACAACCAGGGTTAAAAAAGAAAAGAACCTTGAGGCAGCTATATATTTTTAATCCTTCCAGTTTTGCCCGTTATAGTCTCAGATTCCTGGGCTGACTGGAGACAAATCCGATGTCGTGTTCTGATGTTGTAGCACGGCCGCCTCAAGGTTCACCCTGGTTGTCCATTCTGAAATGCATTTCTGATCACCATATATGTAGAGACTTTGTGTCAGCTGGCCATTTTACTCTCTGACCTCTCTCATTAACAAGTCTTCCCACACAAATGCCTCTCGCTGGATATTTTTCCCACCATTATGTGTAAACTCTGGGGAATGTTGTGTGAGAAAATCCAAGGAGGTAAACAGCTTCTGAAAGATTTAAACCAGCCCATCTGACACCAACCACCGTGCCGTGGTCAACGTCACTGAAATCTTTTTTTTTTTTATCCCCCATTCCTTACTGTGAACAATCACTGGAGTTTTTAAGCTGTACCTGGATCATGTTATGTATTGTACTGCTGCCACATGATTGGCTGATCGCCAGGGGCACATGTGTTTCTATTAAAGAGGCCACTCAGTATACAGTATATATCTAGCACAAAAAACTGATATGGATACGTGATGCAATTTCAATCAAGCTGACTTGAACCATGTTTTGAACCATCTAACAAACCAAAATGAGTGAAGAATCCAATAATAGAACAGTGTGATGTTTTTGGAGAGGGTGAACTACACTGCTGATTCATATCTGATTGATTCTGCTTGCCTTCTTTTAACAGCCCGGTGCAGATGCAGGGTCCGGCGGAGGAAAGGCCACATTGCAAAGGTCTAGCAGCACCGAGTGTCTGCCCAGACGAGCCCATGACTCAACAAAATCCAAAGCCAAAGAGCCGAAATCAGAGAACAGACGCTCTCTCAGTGAGTAATGTGTGTCAATGACAGAACAGTGTAACACAAAAACTAAAAAAATTAAAAGACTTCTTTAAAAACTAGTCAGCATTATTGTTTACAAGCCCCTTCATTATACATTTACAGCATTTGGCAGACGCACTTATACATTAGCGACTTACATTTATATCTCGTTATACATCTGCGCAGTGGGTTAAGGGCCTTGCTTAAGGGCAACTTGGTGGTTGTGGGGTTTGAATCTGGGACCTTCCAAACCATAGTCCATGCCTTAACCACTGAACTACACATGACCCAGTGACCCAGCTAAAATGTCTACCTGAAAACAAAAAGGAAAGCAATGAGGCACTTGTCGCATCTGATGCATCCAATCAGTTCCAATTTAAAGAATTTCCTTATATATATAAAAAGAAAAGAAAAGAAACACATTACAGTATATTCATTAAAGATAATGTACATCTTCTAATGACGATAACAAGCTTAAAACTTTAGATTTTTAGTGCTCAACGAGAAACTGAAAAAATAAAAACAACTTTCATAGATTCTGACACAGTTGATAAATCTATTGCTTTCCTTTAATGTGGGCAGTGTTCAAGCTGAACTACAGTGCCTCCGACAGCGCAGATAAGAACGGGGTCAAGAATCGCCTCAAGAAGTTCATCTCCAGACGGCCCTCCATGAAAACGCTACAGGAGAAAGGCCTCATTAAAGGTGAAGCACAAACGCATCTAACATTATTCATACAGAAGCGATAATTGGTCTGGATGCTGCTGATTAATATTCCATGACAGCAGCTCAATCTGACGAGAGTCACAGATTTATTTTAATATGATTATTCTAACACATTATCATTTGCATAGTAACGACTCATTCACAGGGACATGTGTGGCACACAGTTTATATGAATCTTAGACTCATAAAATATATGGCTGCAAAGTACATGGACACCTGACTATCATATCCATATCTGTTCGTTCTTGAAACTGAATATCATATAGTTGTATAGGATGTCTTTGTATGCTACAGCATTAATATTTCCATTCATTGGGAGAAAACAGCTCAAAACTTGTCCAGCATGGCAGTGCCCCTGTGAACAAAGCCAGCTCCATGAAGACATTGTTTGCCAAGGATGGATCTTGAGTCCTGACCTCAACCCACCAACTTTGGGATGAACTGGACTGTCTCCTTGAATAAAATCAGTGCCTGACTTCATTAATGTTCAAATCCCCAAAGGTGCGCAGGAAAGACTTCATATTAATTTCCAGGGTTTTGGAATGAAATGGGCGGCACGGTCGTGTAGTGGTTAGCACTGTCGCCTTGCACCTTCAGGGTCCAGATTTGATTCCCATGCAGGTTAGGCTAATTGCCATTCCCAAATTGCCATAGTGTGAGTGTGTGTGTGCCATGCGATGGATTGGCAGGGTGTACTCGCCTCATGGGATAGGCTCCAGGTCCCCGCGACCCTGAATACAGGATAAAGCGGTATAGAAGATGAGGGAGTGAGTGGAATGAAATGTTCAACAGTCATACTGTTTATGGGTGGGGCACGTGTCCACATACTTTTGACTGTATAGCGTAATAAACAGATTTAAAGTATAATTGTGTAAATGAATTAACTGGTAAAGATATCTGAAGATATTTA
>JAQQZT010000036.1:5697418-5709332 GCA_030068275.1 Clarias platycephalus | reverse complement strand
AGGTGCAAACTGGATCACTCAAGTCTCTGTCCATGCTAACATAGCTGGCACACTGACTAGGCCATATGGCTAGTCTCCATCTCCCAGAAGGGGTGTTCCATCCCACTTTACCCTTCTGCACATTTACCACCCTGCACAGGAGGGCTAAAGGACTCGGCTCGAAGTGATGAGTCCCTCCACAACCCCCGCACCCACCTCTAAAAATCCTCCTTTTTTTGCTCTAAAGTTTGTTGAGTTGTATACATCAGGTTGAGCAGGTGAGGTAAGGAGTAAATTTTTACCCTCTCATAACTGGCTTTCCTCAACTTCTTAATCATATTCGCCTACTATTATTGTCGTCTTTACCCCGAAAATGCATATTAATGAGCATATTGAGCCTCGGAATAACACAACAGACGGATGAGACGGTGTAATATGAAAATAGATTTGTCCCATAATCTGCACGATTGTGGCACGAGAGCATGTGTCCAGTTAGTCGCCGTATTGGCAGCCAAATTTCATGTGTTAATGAACCAAGAAGACTACAGTTAACAAGTCGACAATACAATTTACGTTCCACGCTAATGCAGGCACGCACATAAAGCCATTAATTCTTTCAAAGGAGACCTTAATCTGTTGAACTTTTATTTTGCTGACTGACTCGCTGTTATAGTGGAACTTGTGGTGGTGCTGAAAATCCCTGCAGTGCCACCAAGTCTGTCCTTTCCCCTTAGCTATACTACCAGGCGTCTCTAAAAGCATTAGCGTACGTGGGGAACTTCGGGCTTCTCTGCATCGTGGGGCTACACCCAGAGCGACTGATGTGGTTCATACATAACTCTCACTTTGGACGTTTTATTTTTCTCACTGCTTGTCTTTTCCCCCACCTCTCGCTCTGAGAAAAGCTCTCTTCATGCACTAAAAGTCCAAAGAATGTGTGGTTAAATTACATTAAGTGACATTTTCGCCTCACTTTTTCTTTTGTTACTCCAGAACATATAATCCAATGGCCAATAAGCACACAATAACATTGAGGGGTGTTCAAGTTAAAGCAGAACTTTTGATTGTGCAGAATAACAGAACACAGTTATACAGTAGGAGTAAAGACTCCCTTTATTTCTCTATATAATCCCCTGCTACACTAATGCACTTATCCCTGCTTTTCACTAATGCTTGGATACCAGCAAGGTAGAAAGTCTTCTCAGTACGTCGATGGTCCAAAAATGTGGAAATGGTTTGGAGAGAGGTCTATATGGGGGATGTGGCAATATTTCACAGTTAAGTTACTGTAATGTGCAAGTGGTGTTGGTGAATGATTGTGTGTACAGTACCACAGACAGATACGTCTCTTCTGCAAGTTGGCAACAAGTTAGCCGTCGATTTTCAATAATTAGGCGTCCACTCACTGAATGTTCATGGATACGACTGCAGTGAGCTCAGAGTCACCCTAAGTCCAGTTTAGTTTCCGTTCAGAAGTTCTACTGCGGCTGAGAGTCTCATCACTGTATTGTGCTTGAAGTCTTCTGTAGGTCTCAATTGGTTTTACGTCTTCATTCACCAGAAAGTTCATCACAAGTCCCGGTTTGACTTGAACACAATATAAATCTGCGTAATGGGTGTCCTTTCAAACGAAGCTCTGGGGAAATATCAGTGCTAATTGAATGATTTCCGTGAATAAGTAACTTTTGAATCTTATTTGGAAACTTTTAGTAGCAAATGAAGTCTGAATGCATGTTTTCATTGTAGATATTTGCTTGGCATGTCACTATTCCAAGGCTAACTGTCAATAACAATGCAAAATTTCCCTTCATTTGTAAAGCCTTAAATGCTACATGGTTTGGCTGCAATTGCAAACACACAAACAAAAACAGCCTCCTCAATCTATAAATCTGGAAACGCCAATCTAAGTTATAGCAGTTTGAGCCTAGTTTCAAATCTGCTTTAACCAAAAACCTGTCATGCCAAGTTAAATCCTACAGGAGAAACTCAGCTCTTAACCAAACTTCTTTCAATTATCTCTTCTCTTTTCTTCTCTGTCCATCATGTTGGACAGGTTTTTGAGAAAGTGCTTCTTTAGTGAAACAGGTATGCAGCAGCTAAGTGTGACCCAGAATCCCTTGCAGCTATGCCTCTGTTGTGGGCTACATTTTCTCCTTGGCTCGGCTTGTTCGAGGAGTGGCGGAGAGCCTTATGAAGTCGAGAGCCCTTTGTTGTGGGCGCGTGGTATGCCCGTGTGGAACCAATGTTCCCGTTTTCCTCTGGCCCATTGGGGCCTGTGTTCAATAAAGCAGTTGTGTATTCGCATTGTGATGATGTGGTCAAGGCAACCGGCTCTCTCGAGCTTGCATTCGCTCAGCCATGCTATTTACGTCTTTTCTTGTGGGTGTTTTTGTCACCGCCACTCATATTTCCCATTTGCCGCAAGTGATTTAAAAGATGGTAGGTTTCGGCATTTTTGTTGGTAATTCAAGGTTCCTTTTTGTGCCGGAGAAACCTGGATCGACCTTTGTGGCCAGAATAAGCTGATCAGGATCCTAAAAAAAAAGTATGTCTCTCATCTGGCTTTGATGTCTCAAAAGTAGAAGGAATGTTGTTAGCAAATGAATAGCCCAGAAAAATAACAACATTTGTCAGAGGATACATGCGATCACACATCCTTGTTTGCAACTAACAGACTTTACAACTTCTCCAAAAGAAGCGTAATCTTATGGACAAAGAAACACATTTTAAAATCACACTGGATGCTAAGCATATTACACAGCACTTTTTAACTAGACACGAGTGCAGACACTGAAACAATATTAAAAAAAAGTCAGAAAGCAAATTACATAAAAATCACTAGGCCATATGGTTAGTCTCCATCTCCCAGAAGGAGTGTTTCATCCCACTTTACCCTTTTGCATATTTACCACCCTGCACAGGAGGGCTGGAGGACTCATCTCAGATTGATGAGCCTCCCCCTACCGCCAGTCTCTCCCAATGCAACATGCCCTTTTGCCTCTAGTGATAAAGTTTGCTGGGTTGCATATGCCAGGTCCCCCAACCCGAGAGCTCAAATGATACAAGTTAGTTTAGTCAGTTTCTCATGAGGCACTTTGTTGATTTGTATATTCCTGAATTTTCTTTAAGGAGCCTATGCTTTCTTCTTCAATCATGTTCACATCACAAGATTTACGTTTTTCCTTCGATCTGAGACAAAGTCTTTTAAGGATCACCTATGTTTACCAAAGACGTTTAGATGAAATTCAGTCCATCCTGTGTATAGAAGGAACAGAAATGGATATACACTCACTGACCACCTTATTAGGAGCACCTGTACATCGTGCAGACACAGGGCAAAACCTTCAGTTAATATGCACATCAAACATTAGAAAGAGGAAAAAATGTGATCTTGGTTACTTTGATCGTGGCATGCTTGTTGCTGCCAGATGGGCTAGTTGGAGGATTTTAGAAAGTGCTGATCTCCTAGAATTTTCATGCACAATAGCCTGTTAAGTTGACACGGAATGGTAAGAAAGACAAAAGAAACGTACAGCGAACATCAGTTCTCCGATTGCATAACAGGGTTGAGAGGACATACTTTAGAATAGTTTGAACAGACAGGAAGGTTGTAGGAATTCAAATAACCACTCTTTATATCCATGGTGTGCTGAAAAGCTTCTCAGACTGCACCGTATGTCAACCCACACCAGACTCCTTCCTGTCAGGCTTGAACAGGATATACTGTAGAGGGTACATGAGACTGGACAGCTGAAGATGGAAAAACACCACCTGGCATGATGAATCTTGATTGCTGCTGAGGCACACAGAAGGTAGGGGCAGAATGGATAAATGTTGAGACAACCTGCCCTGTGTCAAAAGGTCAGGCTTGTGGTGGTGGTGTAATGGTGTGTGGAATGTTTTTTTGGCACACACTGGACCCCTTTATACCAATTGAGCCGCTTTTGAATGCCTATGCGCATACAGTATTGCTACTGACCATGTGAATCCTTTTATGATCACAGGTTTTGAATTAAATAATGCCTACTTCAGGCATGATAAAGCCTTATGTCATCACAAAACAAAATCGGTCTCTAACCACAAATCTAACAATGAGGTCAGTGGTCTTCTCCAGTTACCAGATTTCAGTACAGAACCTCTGAGATGGGGTAGAATGAGATATTCACAATATGAACTTGCTGCTGTCAAATCTCCAGGAATAATATGATGCAATCATCTCAACACGGAATAGAATCTGAAATAAATCTCTCCAAGACGTACAACCCTAACAACAAAGAAGAACCCTACTCAACATCAGTATGTAGTTCCTAATAAAGTAACCAAGCAGTTACCATTCATTAGATGTTTCTGTAGTACATATACTGTAGCATCCAGAGAACAAAACAAGCTAATTTACCATTAAACAATAATATCTAAAATAAGCTAGACAGGTCTACTCAGTGGTACTGTCTGTCGTCTCTGTTCTAAGTTAAGGCCATATTCTACTAATGACATAATTTAAAGCTTGGAGAAATGCCTCCTCTCCAGTGCCTCATCCCAACCCTAATTTATTATTCATCTCGTCCTTAAGGACTGAACGAGGCTGACCCAATTAGCAAGAGCTTCCTAGACGGGGGGGAGAACAGGGGCAATTGTATGCTGTCCTCCATTTCATGTCAAGTACTGTTCACAAACAAGATGCTAAGTAATAACCATTGGCATCTTAAGTAGCGCTTGTTGCCTTTCATGCGGGGTATCTATGATTTGTCCGATTCGATCGAGCGCAGCACAGTCACCCGCGGTCAAGCTGGTCCTCAGTATCCATGCTTCAGTCAACTGACACACAGTCTAATGAGGGCAATCGTTTTTAAGCCCTCATATAAGAGGAGCGTTCAAGTCAAACTGATTTTTGAATCCGCAGAATAACACAACATTAACACAAAAACTACTTTAAAAAACGAATTTCTCTATATAATCCCCTGCTACACTACGGCATTAATCCCAGTATTTAACTAGTGGATACCATCAAGGTAGAAAGTTTTCACAGTATGCCAAAGCCATGATCGAGATCATGACTGCCTGGTTCACGTCTGAAACTCTAGCCTCCAAAGGCCTCCTTTAACGGTCCAAATACTGTATGTGCAAATGGTTTGGAGCGAGGTCAGGACTGCACGGGAGTTGAGGCAATAGCTCCCAGCTGAGTTCCTGTAATGTAAAACTGGTGTTGGTGATTGTGAATACTGTTTTCACAGACATAAGCAAGTTAGTGACGAGTTATCCGTTGATTTTCAAGAATTCAGTGGGCTCCGAGCCACCTCATCCGGGATCGTCATTCATGGATGTACGGCCTTCTTTAAAATGCTTACACAATTCAAATGTTTTACTGTCACTAGGACTCTAATCACCATACAGTGCCAAGTTTTACGCCTTCAGGAGAAATTTCATCACAAGTCCCGGTTTGACTTGAACACCCCACATAAATAGCTAATTTTACTAGAAAATTAGCAAAAGTAAACAATTTCAATAGAATATTGCAGTGGCCTATATCTTATTTGAACAAGCGAAGCGTACTTGCTTGGGTGGTTTTTGTGTTACATCATGTACAATAAATTATGATAGTGCTCATCTAAAAGTAATGAACTAATTAAAGCTCGGCCACCATTATTATTAATTTAGTCCAGCTACAATGAATGCAAATTGTGTAGGGGACAATGAAGGTACAGGGATAACCTAATGAAATAATTACAGAAAAAAAATACTACAGGATTAGAAAGATGGGGAAAAAGCTTCATATTAAACCTTTTAAAAAATCACTTCGGAAATGAAGTCTTTCCCTCTTTAAGATCATTAGTGCGCCATTAGCAATGGCAGCCAAGATCCTTACATCACACTGTGCTAATTAGGTTAAAATGCTGGTGGCAGGACGAGTGTCTGGCTATGATGTACAAGGGAAACGAAATGGCCGAGGTTAATTATACGCATTAAAAAGGGGATTATTGGAAGTGCTTGGGCTGCCCTTTTAGGTTACGTTGCTCCGATTAAATGGGTCTCTATAGGGCAGGAACACACACCAAAACAGGTCACAAACAGCCACATCATTACTCCTCTTCCTCATTAGGCTCATTATTTGCAGAACATTAATTGATGATTGATGGGTGAATCTGTGGAAATACTGTACGTATCACTTCTTGGGACAGGCCTTTGTCGTACTACTGAACATCCAAGGTATCACAATAACGACATGCAACCAGAGAGTAGAAAACATTTTTGCCACTGAAAAGCCACAAGACCCTTTTTTTTTCTCGAACGTTAAAGCCTCCACAGTCCACCTCAGAGCTCTTAGTCATGATCCCATTGACAACTTGGAGTATAGCCTTCAGCCACAGTCCCACCCTCTTTTTCCAGGCCTCATCCCATTACAGAGGTTAAAGGCTCTGTCTTGATTCATACTAAGAGCCCTCTGGTACCCCAGTAGCAATTGTTTAAATGATCCAGCCAAACCTCAGCTCTCAGGGATAATACATTAAGTCTCTTTACATACCTCCAAAAGACTAAGCTCGAGTCCTCAGATCAACTTTGCCCTCCAGCCACATCTTAGATGCCCCTAGGCACGTTTTTACAATTGTCTGCACAGCACATTAGCAAAAGAATGGCAAGACCAATAACAGTTTGGTACTACTAAGTAATCCTGCTAAGCTGTGATCGTGATTTATTAAAGGTACAAGCTCATTTATTGATGGAATATTCTGTTGCATTCTTTAACGTTTCACTTTCGCATTTCTTTTCACAGAGTTTTGACAAAGTCAAGGCAAAACCTCATGTCAAGCCAAGGTGTCAGCATTGTTTTTGGACCGACTCTTATGTGGCCTGAGCTTGATGCGGGGAACATGGCAGTCAACATGCTGTACCAGAACCAGATAGTGGAATTCATGCTCATTGAATGCGTGGAGATCTTTGGACCAGAATCCAAGTAACAAGTGCTGAAATATACACCGATCAGTCATAACATTAACACGTTAACACTGATTATCAATTATATACCAGTAAACTGGTGACAGGATCATGGACACCCAAGGCTCACCCATGCCCGCAGGAAACAAAAGTCAGCCCATCCGGTCTGATCTCCACAGAAAAGGTGAGGTGTTGTGGAGCCGTGCGCTGTCCAGTATTCCAAGGGGAATATACACAATAATGGGCATCATGTTTTTCGTTATAATGTTATTGCTGATCGGTGTAAAAGGAGCCATTTTATGATAGGACTACTTGTACATTTTTTTTTTTTATGTGAAACAATGTAAAGAAAAAGGGCACTTGAAGGACTTTTTAGCCCTCTGAGCAAATGCATTTCTTAGTGAAGTTTTAAACCAAGTATACTTTGTGCAGCTTTTGTCTTGGGTTTGTCTTCGCACATAAAGATTGTACAATATAAAACAATTCAGTGGCTATGAGTTGATAATAGTCACATTAAAAATGTACAGTAATAGCAATAAATAGCTTCCTAGACTGATAAATGAACATTTAGGTACTTACAGTACGGTTAATCCATTTAAAGCATTTTGAGCTCTGGTGATTCCTGAGCAGTTTAGTCTTTTTGATGTGTAAATGGTTAAATTTTTTCCTCTTTGTTTTCTTTTAACCATTGTGTCATAAAGACTTCTGTATTCATGTAAATAATAATTTCTTTTGCTTGTCATTTGAATTACGTTTACATTCAATCCCAATTATATTGTATATTTCTGTAGGGTCAAGCTAAACAATTTTTAGAAACCTTTTATATACTGATCATATGCATCACTTCTCTCTCTCTCTCTCTCTCTCTCTCTCTTCCCCTCTTTTTTTTTAAAAAATATGTTACATGTTTTTGCTGGAGTTTGGAAATCATATATTGGTCAACCGAGTTAAAACCCCACTAGCTATTCAGCCAGTTATATGCATCCTCTGAGTCGGCATGCTGTCGTGAAAATAGATCCAGTGTTCTTCAGAACTGCCACAGCGAAAACGCGACGGCCACAATCACATCGGTTTCTAATCAAACTGCCAAAAGTCCTCTCCAATTCCCCCAGCAGCGGTGTCTTTTTATTCGCTCTCCGCAAGCCAATGCTGAGACGCGCTGCATGAATGTGTTTTTTATTCCATCCCAGAGATAAGACGGAGTCTGTAATTACGCGGAGAGCCAGTGCTCTAAATCAGACACTTCATTTTTTTGGCACAGAGTCGAGTAATGATGAAGGGGGACTGGAGAGAAAAGGGGGATGGGAGACACGAGCCAGATATGCGAGCTTGCAAGTTTCTCAAAATCCATTGTGAACATAAGAAGGAGAAATGATCTAGATGCTGGGAGCGAGCTTCCTGGCAGTGCCAGTTATCTCTAGATCTGGAATGGGCATGGTCAGGCCACTGGGACATCCACTGCTGCATGTTGCTCACTCACCACAAGAAAAACAAAAACAAGGTTAGATGCTGCTGTGTGTAGAGTAGCTTAGATTTGGTGACGCACTGCGGGATTCAGTCGAAGAACATTGATTCTATCTAAACATAATAAAAGCATAATGTCAAAAGGCAGTGCTCTGAGGGATATTCTGGTTTCTCTCACATGTGCATGTGGAAAATTAGAACATAGGATCAGTTGCACTATACTACGATAGCTTCAATGCTGACCAAAAGTTTCTTTCTTTTTTTTTTTTCTGAAAATGTTTCTCTGGAATAGACCTCAAAATGAGCTTTAATAAATATGCAAATCTTTCTATCAAAATATACTGTACATTTTATTTTACAAGTAACCTGTAAAACGAATATTTATATACCCTGTTTAGACACCTTTTATACATTTTCCTGGCTGGACATGGCGCATTTCTGTCCAAAAGAAATACTGATCTTGGTGATGCGTACAAGCATCACCAAAAAATAAAATAAAATAAAAACAGCACATAAATTTTTGCACACCCAAAAGCAGTAAGAAAACCGATCGCATCATGGCGTCGTGTTAACGTCAGGGCCGTGTAAAAAACCAGTCGACGCCATGCAGACTTCAGGACGAGATGGAGACTGTGGGCTTCATGTTTTCCCTAGACGAGCCAAGACGCTTCACGTCTAAAGATTTCATGTTCTAACCGGAGACCACTGAGCTCTCGAGGACACCCGCCCCTCCACCTCACACTCAACACACACTTTTGTTTTCCCCATCCCTCTTGGCAGAGCTTCATGGAAATGGGTGTCTTTGTGAGGCTGAAAAAAAAAGAACTGAATGCTTAAAAAAAAAAAGAAAACTGAAAAAAGTAAATGAAAGCATAACAATGCTGCGTCCTTGTGAACTGCCTGCCATGTTCTAACCACCAGGCCCCATTAAAAGGGGGAACATGTTCCAAGAGAACATGGCAGCATATTGATAGCATATGAATGTCACACAAGGACAGCGCTCTGCCTCAGCCTTGCTTTTACATTAGGAACACTGGCATGGTTAGCATTAGTTCTTAACTACTCGTAAGCCTTTAACAGAAGTACACCGAGTATGCATTATAGGATTTGTAGAATGACCAAATTTTAATAATATATAAATAATAATAATAATAATAATAAAAAAAAGTTTGACTACATATATCGAGTGGTCAGTTTATTAGGAACACCCTAATTTGTTCATGCATCCTCCCAATTTGGATGTGGTACAGCAGCATAAAATGCAAAGAGTCCTGCAGAGCTTTAGTTCATGTTCACATAAATCATCACGAAAACGTCGCGTCTGTGACTTTGACCACGGCGTGGCTGTCGGTGCCAGATGGGCTGGTTTGAGTATTTCTAAAACTGCTGATCTCCCATGATTTTCACACACAACAGTCTCTCAAGTTTACAGACTTTGTATGGAAAACAAAAAAAACAAGTGGGAGTAGTGAGGTGGGTGGGAAGGCAGTTGTTCCTGAACATGACAAGTCTTTGTTCATGCCACCTGTGTGAGCTCGTCATTGTTCCATGTCTCAATTTTTAACCAGCAAATCTGTACTAATATGGGTTTGAATGCTATAGGTTTGAGCACCCATACATACAGTATGTGAGATTTACAGTATAAATAATCATCAATTAACAGCACCTCAGATTAGAGCTATTATGAAGGTTTTATAGAGCATACCTGTACGTAGCAGACACATCCTAATATCAACTGTTTAAAGGAGATTATTGCATATTTTTGTTTTTACAGTGTAGAAAGAAATAATCATGGAATTGTAGAAGACACGAGAGGTGTCAACTTTTGTCTGGTAGTACGTATTGTATATATACACCATATACACACATTTTTTTTATTTACGTCTTTTTTTTTTTTTTTACATTGAAAAATGCTGAAGGTGAAAATATGCAATAAAGTTAAACCTTGGATTGCGAGAATAATTATTTCGGGAAACGTGCTTGTATATCAAATCACTCATCTATCAAAGTGGATTTTCCTATAAGAAATAATGGAAACTCAAATGAGTCGTTCCACAACCCTAAAAAAATATATATAAATAATTAATACAAAACAATGTAAAAATAAAACAAATTAACTTGTACTTTACTCTTAAAAAGAGTCCTGATAGAACAGTGTTTCCGTTAGTGTGCGTTTGTGCGCACATGTGCATGTCTGTGTGTAAAGCTGAAGTAAGATGAGAGAGGAAAGGGGGAGGAAGGGGCCACTGTGTAGGAAGACACACACACACACACACACACACACACACACACACACACACACACACACACACAAACAAAAACACTGCTCTGTCGGGAAACTTCTTTAACAAGGAACCTCTCCAATGACGCACACTAATGGAATCACTTACTGACAGAGAGAGACTGCAAACTGGATTTTTACCAAGGAACCTCTCTAATGACACTTGTTTTTGCTTTACATGCACACACATGGTCACAATGTTGTAATAAACAGTACACAAGACCGGGAATGGGAGACGATTACCCACTATCCTGCAGCGCGCCAGAGAGAAGGACCATTAGCTCTGTTGTGAACACATAACACTCAGCAGACAAAGCGCATGCGTACTACTCATATGTCAAGACCTCGCTCGTTTATCAAGTTCAAATCTATTAATACATTTTGCTTGTCTTGCAAAATGCTTGCGGACCAAGTTACTCGCAATCCGAGGTTGCAGTGTATTCTCTTTTGAACAGCTGATATTGAGCTGTGTCTGCTACTTATGCTCTAAAGCCTTCTTAAAGACTCAAATATGAGGTGCTGTTTGTTAATTGGTGATTTCTGAGGCTGGTAACTCTAAATGAACTCCTCTGCAGCAGAGGTCAATTTTGGACTTTCTTTCCTGAGAAAGCAAGTCATGAGAAACTGCACAAATTGATGGGAACTTGTGTTTTCCCCATCATTCAGAGTTGCATTTATTTCAAATGCTTTATAAATTTATAAATGAATGAATGAACAAATGGATAAATAAATAAATGAAATCTCAAGAACAGGAGCCAGAGGCTTCAGATGACATACGTCACTATTACTAGACAGCTGGAGCTTGAAACAAATATAGCCTGGTTTGATGAAAGTCTACTTCTTTTGCAACATGCAGACAGGCAGGAATCTGTTCTCAACAATATGAATAAACAGACACGGTCCGTCTCGTGGGCGCCTTAGTACCAATGCTACTACCTTATAAAGGCTACTTTCAGGATGGTAATCGACCAGGTCACAAAGTCAACTCAGACATGGTCCATTTCTAGAACATCGACTTCATGACACTTCAACAATCTGGGCACTTGATTTAAATTCATTTGCACACTTTGGGAATGTGTGCAAAAGGGGAGTGCGTAGCTCAGGAATTAAAGTGTTGGAGTTGTAATCTGTGAAGGTCCTGGGTTCAAACCTGAGGCCCACCTTGCTGCCATTGTTGAGCCCTTGATCATGACCCTTAACCCATTACTGCTTTTATGTGTAACGAGATAAAAATGTACACTACCGTTCAAAAGTTTGGGG
>JAQQZT010000036.1:5685951-5697318 GCA_030068275.1 Clarias platycephalus | reverse complement strand
ATAGTTTTGAAATCCCCAGTATTGTTGTAGAATGTAGAAAATAAATCAGTAAACAAAAACAAAGAAATTTGCAAGTGACCCCAAACTTTTGAACGGTAGTGTATGTCACTCTGGATAAAAGCGTCTGCCAAATGCCCTAAATGCAAATAACTATCATGGCATGAATTAACCCAACGCAACCGAATCTCAACACCCAGTCGAAACCATGTCATGTTATGACCCGAGTTTGTTCTGATAGCCAAGAAGGTCGTACTGTAACTAGTATAAGCAAAATGTTCCTAATAAAGTTGCTGGTATGTCTAGTAACACTAACACTAACTGATTTGCCCAAGAACTAATGAGCAACAAAGTCAGAGACAGCTTCTGGAAAAACAAAATTGCAGCTAATTCCTATTTTATGCACAATCTAGCCTTGATGCTCTTTTTTTTTTTTTTTACTTTTATCTTGGAGCAACATTAATGTTTTTTCCTCACCAGACACACAAACACACAGTAAAGGTATTCATTGCTTAAAGAATTTCATACTAAAGAATTTTATTTTTGCCTCTCAGGTTTAGAACAACAGCCAAACAGAAGCAGGATCACTGCTGGGGCGTGAAATTAATGCCACTGTTTCTTGTTGATAATCCACTTTAAAAACACCCCCAAACCTCCTCCCACCCATAATCAACACCTTTCTGTACAACTTGGGGCAGCTGTTGCCTTTTTTTTTTTTTGGTGGAGTCAAGTTTATTAGAGACTACAGAAAGCAGAGCTGTAGAAATGTTAAAATTAAACCATTTAATTCAGAGTCTTGAGAAAAAGTAGAATGGCATGTCGGAGCATAAAACAGAGTTTTAACCATCAGCTGCAAATCTTCTGTTAAGACGGACAATCTGTGAAGTGGGTGAAGGATTAAACTGACAGACATGCAGAGAAGTGTGTGTGTGTGTGTGTGTGTGTATGGGGGGGGGTTGGCAAGGAAGACATCACAGCACTTTATGAGTCTTTGTTTCCCTCACCTCTGTAAGACGTTTATTTTTGTCCTATCAGGATTTTTTATTTTCACTTTTAATCACTAGATTTGATGAAGGACTGATATTTCCTATGCTTTCCTATTATTTGTAGATCAAGTTATTTAAAATGCTCATAAACTATCCTTAGAAAAAAAAAAATACGTTCATTTCACACAACCGGGTTTTGAGATTTGGTCTGCTTGCGTCACGTCGGTTCCTCTGATACAGTCAGGGAGAAGCAGGAGCACGAATCAAAAAGGGCGGTGAAAAAGAGGCTTAATGCCTACTGTGTTTTACAGAGGTTGCTATTAAGTTTTTATATGTGGGGTGACATTTTGTAAGTGCCGAAACAGCAGTGGTATAAGCTTTTACGGCGTCATTAGGTCCTGACCTCAGGTCGGTCAGACTCGTCTGACGCTGCAGGAGAGGATCCTCAAACGACAGCAAATCTGTCACGGCACCCAGGGGTCAAAGCGCTCCGTCTTTAGACCAGACGTACCACGGCAAGACGCGGTGTTAGTTTTCGCCAAGCTGCAACGTGAGAAATTACATTATCTCCCTGTACTAGTATTCTGGTCAGGCTCCATTATGAAACCAAGACTATTGTACATGAATCCGTGAATGGGAATGTTCCTGAAATAACACATACATCAAGCTTCTGTCATCTTCGCATCTTCGGGAGGAAGGCAAATCATTGTTGTGCATGAGGAATGCTGATAAAAAGATATTGAGAACCATTTTTCATCTAGAGGTGGGATGGGTCCTAGGCCAAAAGCAAGAACGATGGGCCTCATTTTGCTCTCAGGGAATAAGAGGCTATATAACAAACCTGATTTCATTTCTGCCTTTAATTCCAATCTCACATCTGCTGCACCTGAATTAGCAATACATCATCAAACGCATGTCACAAAGACAAGGAAATTGTTTAAAACAATAAAAAATTCTCCCACTGACCGACTTGAACGATTTTGAGAATCGCAGATTAAAACGGAGGGAAGCAATCAAAGGGTCCAAGCACTCAAGTACAGCGGACATGCAAACACACTTGAAGGGAAGTATGTTATTTTATCTTCCCCTTTACATTTCTTGACTACTTATAAATACCTAGTTCTTGGGCCCCCTTAATTACACGGCGGTTCATTTCCGAACTCAAACACTACGGACGTATTTAGACACAACCACAGCACAGCGAAGGCCTCCTATTAACCTTTTCTGAGCCTCGGGGGACTCTGTCACAACCTGGCAACCCCCAGGTGGAGCCCACAAGAGCTTCAAGCCACAACGTTGGCTGCCACTCAGCCCGAGTGGGAAGCGAAGATTCCAGCTGTGCAGCTCTGCTCCGGCACAGAAAGGATAAAAATGGACCTGAACCGAAATGTGAGGTGGCACCGCCTAAGCGGAAAACACGGACGGCGGTCGCAGGTTTCTAGGTTGTTTATTTTTTACTTCTTGTTTTTTTTTTTCCTTGTCTCCCTTAAAACTATGCATGTTTAAAAAAAAAAAAAAAAAAAAAAGGGAGCGCTCATCGTCGAAGTCCTTGTGCTGTGGATGTTGTTTTAGTGGAGAGGTGGTGAGGCCGAGGCAGGTTTGTGGCTGTGTCTGTTATGAGAGTCATGAGTAACGCTTTATTTTAGCTGCATGTAGGACATGTTTGGGGGATTTTGACTGGTTATTATAGTACTGTTTTTGTACTTTAGCATTTCCTGTGGTACTTACCTGCTAAGTGTTGCTCATTAGAACTGGGTGAAAAAAAGATACGAATTTCAAGTTATGATTTATAATAAAAGAATAAAGTAAAATCAGGTGAAAACTGGTGGAGCTTTGAGTGTTTATTTTTTTTTTTTAAACATGCTACAGTAGAAACCACTAATATGTTAACTGGTTGATAAAGTGCTGCTAAAATTGTCCTTTTACATTACGTCTCTTAATCCTAACTGACAGTGTCATGATTTGTTGCTGGAACCGTGAGCTAACAGTGATCTGTACTCCGGTCCCAGAGCGTCCCAGGAAAACCTCTGTGTGTCCACCTAAAGCAGAAGTATTAGACACAATCGGAGTAAGAAACAATCAAATCATGGTTACAACATCTAACGATCAGAATTGAGCAGGTTATGATACATCATACAGTAATGATTATACCTGTACCTGAATAAGGTGCTGTCTTGCTAAATGCGGATGCTTACAGAAACCTTGAAGTCTTTTAAAAAGTTGCTCAGGTGTCGAGTACAGATATGAACCTATGTTAAAAAAAAAGGGGGGGGGAGGAAGGAATTAAATTTTGATTACACGCTCACACACACACACACACAAAAAAAAAACCTCAAAGCACAAAAGCACAGGCCAACTACTTCCAGCATTAAAAATGCACCCGACTCCATGCTGCTTTGTGTGTTACATTATTCAGCTGGGCTTTGTTTTTTTTTATTTATATAAAAAACACTGAAATGTGTTATGCCCAATGCTTTAAGCTTTAAGATGAATTACTTATTAGTTTGACATGTCTATGACAATTAGTATTGTGTGCATGAAAGGCGGCATAGCGTTGTCACAGTGTTATCTTTAATGTTACATACTTCAATAAGTAAAAAAAAAAAAAAAAAGAAATAAAGAAATCCTACCGGGGAATATTTCTGGGTAGACGAGAGCCTTTGGGCATAGAGGGTAGCAACCACAATGCACTGCTTCCAACCTGTCGGATTTTATACACACACACACACACACACACACACACACACACACACACACACACAGACAGATATATATATATATATACACAGCATATATACTACCAGTCAAAAGTTTGGACTACCAGTCAGGGTTTTTTTCTTTATTTTTATTATTTTCAACATTGTACATTATTACTGAAGACATTCACACTATGAAAGATCATATATGGAATTATGTAGTGAACAAAAAATTCTTAATCAAATCATCTACATGGAAAATTTCTCTCATTTCCTTTTGATTCTGTAAAGCTGCTTTGCGACACTTGTTAAATTGTTAATTGTTAAAAGCGCTATATAAATAAAACTGAAGTGAGAATTTGTTTTAGATAGATAAAATGTAGCTTTGATGACAGCTTGGAGCACTTGGCGTTCTCTTGGAATGGTTTTCAGTTTACAGGTGTGCCTTGTAAAGAGATCATTTGTGACCATCAGTTTGAGATCCATTAGTGCTACTACTACAAATCCATATAGGTCAGTCAATCCAAAAAAAAAAACCCTCACTTTAAACATATCCTCAAGTACAGTCGCCATAACCATCAAACAGTCTCTATCCCGAGGAGGGCCAAGAGCTACCTCTGCTGCGGAGGATAGGTTTATTAGAATGACCAGCCTCAGAAACCACCGATTTACAGCACGTCAGATTAGAGCTTACGTAAATGCTTCTCGGAGTTCAAGCGGAAGACATATTTCAACATCCACAGTTCAGAGGAGACTGCGTGAGTCAGGCCGTCATGGTTGAGTTGTGGCGAAGAAAACATTACGGAAGAACAACAAGCAGAAGAGACTTGGTTGGGCCAAAAAACACAAGGAATTTACATTAGATCAGTGGAAAACACTATCCTTTGGTCTGATGAGTCCCAAATTTTTTTTTTTTCTAACCACAATGTCTCTGTTAGATGTAGAGAGAGAGAGAGAGAGACAGAGAGAAAACAGACTTTTTCCTGAATGTGTGGTTATCACTGTGAAGCATGGAGGACGTGTATTTTGCAACACCATACCATTCCTATCTGGTTTGCACTTTGTGGGACCATCATTTGATGTCCAACAGGACAATGACCCCAAACACACCTCTACATTATGTGAAAGCTATTTCTCCAAGAAGGAGAGTGATTGGAGTGCTACATGAGATGACCTGCCTCCACAATCACCTGCTCTAAATCCCGGTTTGGGATGAGTTGGACCGGCGAGTGAAGGAAAAGCAGCCAAAAAGCATTCAACACCTCTGGAAGCGCCTTCAAGATTGTTGGAAAACCATGAGGCTGACTGAAGGAGTGCCAAGAGTGTGTAAAACTGTCATCAAAGGAAAAGGTCGCTACTTTGAAAGATCGAAGATATGAAACAAAGTCTGTGTTATTTAACATGTTTTGTTCACACCATAACTCTGAATTTGTTCTGTCATAATTTCAATGCCTTCAGTATTAATATAGAATGTTAAAAACAATTAAAATAAAAAAATAAAAAAATAAATAAGGTATGTCCAGATTCTTGATTAAAATATTTACTGCAATCCACTCACATTGTGACAAAGAAAATTTGTCAGACACCACTTTTCTCGACACTATGATAGAAAGCACCTTTACAGAATTCAATAAAGAACAAGATGCTGGTGACTGTGGTGAGAAAAAACTTTTTTTGTTTCGTCAAAGTTTTGGCTGAACGATGATATGGATAGAATTCATATTAAAAACTACAAAAAATGCTCAGTGAACAGTTAAATCTGGGGCAAACTTCGCTCCCGAATGACTGGCCTCGCCCGAACCCGGCCTATTAGCTGGAAAATGACCGGCTGTTTAAATATTTTGTAGAATGAACGTTAATATTTCACGAGTCCATGCATCACTCGCCCCGCCATCAGATCGCCGTCTCATTCCCCATGCTAAAGCCATGCATATTTTAATATCCGATTAGTTCCCTGACATTCCGCTCAGAATTTTGGTAGATTTGACTGATGTTTTTTTTATTTTTTTATGTCAATCATGATAAAGAGTTTGAGCGTGCCACTCAGACTCTTGACAGAGGATAAGAAAGCTAAAGCGACTCATATGTCTTCGCGCAAAAAATTAAAAGAAAAAAAAAATTACCAGTTCTCTTTTTGGAAGTGTTTCGACCTACGCACTTAGGTCTTTGTTTAAAAAAAAAAAAAAGCGTCTGATCTCTTTCCATCAGACTCTATACAGTAATCACAACTTTACCCTAAATATAACCACTAAATGCAAACCAACAATGTTTCCCTACCGCCGTGTGGAAACTCGTAGGCGCTTGGCTCCAGTCTCATGAAACTGATTAAGATCAGCTCCATGTCAATGCAGTTAATGTGCGAGCGCACAAATGCTTATCAGGCTTTTCATCTCAAATATAATTAGCCGATCACTCTGCTTTGGCCGGCCTTGCTGTTTTTCTGCCGGGCATGGATGGGTGTCTGCTGACAATTAATTAGATTAGGCTAATTTCCACAATAACGAGGACAGAGCGAGGTAGAGAAAGTCCCTTCACGTGGGCGTTGCTGCTTTTCATCATGTGGTGTGGCACACGGGAAAGTTACACGGAAACCAATCGGGGCTGCCAGGAAATTTAGGCAAATGTATATAACATACCTAATAACATACTGAATCTACTATAAAAAAAATTTTTTTTAATACTGTATATAGGGTTCTTATAAACTTTATGACCATAATGTACAGATCTACATAGTAAAAATAAAAAAATCACAAGAGGTCTCAAGTGGGTAAAATCTGCAGGTGCTTAATTGCAGGAACTTTTAGTGCAAACGCAGCCACACGCTTCCAAACAAACACTTACACGCACACATGCACACGCAAACACACACACACACACATGCTCAAGGGCCTGCTTGTTTATTCCCTTTTCTATATTTTGACCATGTTTGATCACAAGCACGCACTCTCTTTTTTTTCTTCCTAGTCCCTTTGAAAATGATCAATGCATTTCTTTACTCTTACACACTAGACTATGATCATGTCGCAGATCTGCTTTTATAAAATATAGGGTTCTCTAACCACCGCTTAAGGCTGAGAAAAACATGAAGAGGCGAGCAACAAAATTCATAACCATTCTACATGAAGTCTGGACTGTAACTCGGTCTGAATGTGTATGCGTTCATCCATCTTCAGTGGGGGTTTTATCCTGGGCTTGGTAACGTTGGATTTTGGAGTACAGTATCCTGTGGATGCCAGTACATTACAGGACACCATGTCTAGGGACGAGTTAGAATAGCCACTGGCGTGATTAGTAGGAAGAAAAACTGGGAACTTGGAAGAAGACCACAAGGAGAACTCGAACTAATGACCTTGGGAGCGGTGAAATACCTTGTCCCCCCAAAAAAAATACCTTATGCCAAAAGCACGTCCCATTCCAAACATGGTGTATCCACCCACCTCACCCGCTCCACTTCACCACAAGTCTTCTATTCAGACCAAATATCCAATCTGATTCTGATGCTATTCTAACCTAATCAACTGTTCCAGCTATAAATTCACATTAAGGAAATCCTGTGTGTAAATGTTAGAAAACAATTTAAACACCCCCCACCCAAAAAAAAAGGCGTTTCCAATAACATTATTCACTTTTCGGTAGGTCGTGCCATTACGGATGTTTCCCGATCCTACCAGTGGGTCCACTTCGTTCGTAAGAGAGAGAGAGAGAGAGAGAGAGAGAGAGAGAGAGAGAGCGAACGCCCTTCATTAGCACACTTACATGGCCACGCCGAAGAACTCGTGCTTGGCCGTGGAGACGACAACATCTGCTTGGCACAGCGCTCTGAGGTAGTCCTCCTTACTGGGCATGAAACCCCAGTGGCGGATGTGGCGAGCCAGCCGTTCCTTAGCCTCGGAGAAGATCTCTGCGAAAGTCCGAGACCTCGTAGTTAAACACAAGGGCAATTAACAGAGAAAGGCAAAAAAGTTTCTGCTTTGGCTGCTAGTTTTTATTTGAGAATGAGAAACACGCGTAACGTTCGGACGCCTATAAAAAAAACCGGGAGAGGGCAAAAATAATCGATGGCGATCCTATTAGTGAAATCGAAATGGATTAAAAAAGTTCTTAGCATGATTGCCTTGCGAGCGACCATAAACAATGTTTGGAAATATGAGTAGCATTTTACGGTGCCTTTTCCACCCGCCATAAACTGTTTATGCTAGTATAAAAGTTTAAAATCTCAACATTCCTGAAAGCTGATGTGTTTGTGGAAATTAACTTAAGGAAGCACTATAAATATCCGAGTCTGTTCAAAAGACATTAAAGCATAATCATCTGCTAATGGAAGCATGTTTCGCCAATGAAAATGATATGAGTACAAGTCATACAGGACTAATGGATGATCTCTGAACTTAATAAATAGTGGATTTAACAAATTAGTCTGTGCTTAACGACAGTGCAGAAGAAGCCTGAAGGGCGAGGCACACAGGCACATAAACAACGTGCATAAAATTTACTTTCCTTCATGGTGTGACCTGATACAACTCCACCTTTTTTTTCTCCCTTTTACTTTTTAAGCCATGTTCTCACTATAACGTTAAGAATCAACATCGGCCGTTCCTTCTGATGTGCTTTATCCTAGCTCTTCCGTACAGATATTCACGGCTCTCAGCGTACCTGGTACGTCGGTAAACGTTTCCCCGAGGACGGACACTTCAAAGCTCAGCTCTCGCTCGGTCAGCTTTAGCAAGGTCTGGAAAAACAGCTCAGGGTCTTTGTCATGTTCCCTTCAAAGAAAGATAAAAGGATAGGAATATGGTTTATTAGTTCTACAATATTACAAGTACAAAAGGTAGAAATATTGATGGTGAAAAAAAGAACCTAAATAAAATCTGCTTTTGGTGTAGATTTCAGACAGTCATGAATAATAATAGCAACCAACACACAGTGCGCTCTGTTAATGGATCAGTGCATCGCTCTCTCTCTCTCTCTCTTTCTTTCTCTCTCTCTCTGTCCTTTAAAGTAATAATTCAAACCATCTCCTGCTAAGGCCACACGCCCAAAAATTTCAATCGAAACACATAAGCTGGAAATAAATATCAAATGGTCCTTCCATCTCTGCCTGTAACACAGTCCAGAAGTGAGCTCGGCACACGGGCTTCGCTCTGCACTCGGAGAGAGTGCTGCCAAAGCCTTTTCATTTTGCAGCTCATTTCCTTCTTTGAGCGCCTTTAAACAAAAACGGGCCTTCCTTTCCAAAAGTGACGTTTGTTGAAGGTCGAAGGAAGATTACTGAAGCGCTTGACAAAAGATGCCACCCCGCCTGGGCCGAAGCTCTTTAGACGAGGTATTAGCACAAAGCTTATTTATCCTCATTTCCGCTTCTTTTATGCTGCCACGTCCCCCTGTGGCTCGGCGCTGATTCCCTCATTAATTTCACATCTTCTTTGAATTGAACATGTGAATGTAACCCTCCTCCGGTCTAAGCGCGGTTGACCCGTGGTGAGGTGACATGGCGCCTATTACCCGTCCTGTCAGTGGAGTAAATAAAAACGTAATCTGTACACAGCGTGACGCCTTATTCCCTACTGACACCGAAGCCTGGGGTTAATTAATATGTCAGCTATGCTGCTCCGGGATTGCAGGAGGCTCGAAGATGTGTTGCTCGCGCTCTGGGAGTCGGCAGAATGGTTTATTTACCAAGTTTAATTTGCAACGTTCAATCCGAAAGCAGAAGAAAATATCCCTCGCAGTGCAAATCGATTTCTTCTTTTTCTAATTATTATTACTATTATTATGTAA
Organism: Clarias platycephalus; assembly: GCA_030068275.1. Classification (NCBI taxonomy): domain Eukaryota; kingdom Metazoa; phylum Chordata; class Actinopteri; order Siluriformes; family Clariidae; genus Clarias; species Clarias platycephalus. The sequence goes on along the minus strand of JAQQZT010000036.1, from coordinate 5,687,861 downwards.
GGTGGTGATTTCTGCACACCGTTGTTTCTGTTTCTTATTTACTCAGCCAAACACGCATTCCCCTTTCGACCGCTCCGGTAAACAGTTCCCCTCAACGTGGCGTGATTAAACCAGCTAACAAGACGGAGCGCAAATAAAAACGAAATCAAGAAAAGCTTGTTCAGTGGGGACCCTCATTAGCAAGCGTCCTTTAACACTTAAAAGACTATCATCCTCTCGTTCAGAGCGCTATGATTAAATATTCCTCTTTATGTCGCACCCAAGAGGTGCATTTTGAAGGGGAAAAAAAAAAAAGATCTCTGACTATATTTAAAAGGATTCAAATCAGGAGAAAGTGAAAAGCGGTAAATTAATAGGATGTTTGAAATCTCAGGAACATGATAGTAGGGGATGAAAAAAAAAAAGGGAGGAGAGAATGTTCTTCAAAGTGAGAATTAGTCTCAATGCGTTATACAGAGCCTTCGATGTAAAACATATTCAATTAATAAAATGAAAATGTAAACAACGGATTGTTTTAAAAAGGGATTTTATCTTGGCTACTTGATCCTAATGAACATGTTTCCAATTGAGCGCCGAATGTCAACTATTTTCTAATCCCTTGAACGCTGGACCGAAACCCGTTCTCTAATATGTTGCATGTTTCGGGACGCGGTATGGCAAATGTTTTCTAATTTGGGTTTGGGAATGTGCTGTTGAAGCAGCTAGTCTGGCGTGCGTCATGCTCTTCAATGCACAGTCACTCTGAAATGGCAGAGTTTTGGCTGCGAGCTCGGGGGAGAGGGTGGTGCCAGAGGAGCGTTCAGGGGCAGCGCCAATGTGGTGCGCTGATGCGTCAGTACCCGCGTCTCTTACACTTGCTGATTAGCGCCTAGAGAACAGACTGGGAGGGAAAATATATATATAACAGCGCAGGTCTGGGAGGTTTTTCTTTTCCCGCTTAAAATATAATATAATTAATTACCATACACTATTTATATAGCAGCATGGACGAGGTTAATCACTGTTTAGCCTGAGAAACATATTCACAAGTAGGAAAAATCATTGCTCTTTAATTGTTTATTACTTGTAATTACGTTGTGTGTTTAATAGATATATATCTATATATAGATATATTTTCTTTTACTTTTTTATATATTTACCAATTTACTTTAAGTCTGATTTGATACACCGCATGAAATTTGGTAAAGGCGAATTTATAAAATTTGCCAATTTGTATTCAGGAAATTTTATTACACCACTGAATAGTTTTGCTGAAGGAAAACACGTCCATATTAAAAAACACTGAATACAGATGGTCCGAAAGCAGAGCCTGCAACAAATAAACACCCAGGCATCAGCTTGAAACTTGTTATAGAAACACACCACTTGGACGGCTACAATACACGGACATTTATGAACACATGCGGAGTAGCTTTAGTACGTGAAATGCAAGAAATGAAAAGATTTATATTAAAATGTATGCAGAATAAGGTTCAGCTATTAATACATTGTTTTACATTACAACAATTACATTGCTTTTGTCTCTGGGACCTTCAGGCTTAGCAACACTATTTTTTTTTATTTCTAAACATATTTAATTATTGGTATATTCCAAAAAAAAAAAAATAAATAAATAAATGAGTCAGAATAACAGCTAATAAATCTGGTGAATACATTTGATCATACATATGGAATTTCCTTCGGGATCAATAAAGTAAACCTCTATCTATCTATTTACAAACACGAAACGTGTACAAATTCATACAGTAAATGCGTTTCAGTACTTTCAGTCATGTAAAAAAGCTTGCTATAGTTTCTATTCTACTTTGTGCCACATTTCTCTGTGTGTGTGTGTGTGTGTGTGTGAGGCACTGTTTTGCTTTTAATCTTCGGACTTGGACAGCACACATCCGCTCTCCTGCTACGCACTA
>JAQQZT010000036.1:5660839-5685851 GCA_030068275.1 Clarias platycephalus | reverse complement strand
TCAGTACTTTCAGTCATGTAAAAAAGCTTGCTATAGTTTCTATTCTACTTTGTGCCACATTTCTCTGTGTGTGTGTGAGGCACTGTTTTGCTTTTAATCTTCGGACTTGGACAGCACACATCCGCTCTCCTGCTACGCACTAAGAACTGCAACTCATGCTTTACTTTGGTTTTTACTTCCCTCTCTTTCAGCTGAGAACTGCTATTTATTAGTGTGAAGCTTGAGCACGTGAAGTTTGATTTGCTGAGTGAAACCCGGACACGCATATCGGTGAATTTGAATACTTAGAGATTTAGGTAATGCTGTCCGGCGGCTAAATATAAGTAAATACATGTCGGGTGGGTCATTTTATGGACTGGACATTACTGTACATCAGGCTGGTTTTGGCGAATTTGCCAACCCTTCTACTGACGACGTGGGTCATACTGTACAAGATGACATGTTTAATAAAAGATATGCTTTGAAACTTGCATAACTTGTCATTGACTGCTTTAATGATGAACTTGTGAAAGTCAAAATGATTTCTAAGCGGCTTTCGCGCAATCGAGTATCAAGAATGTCTCTGTTACCACAAACAGAATTCGAAGGTTAATCCTGACATCATGATCGCTCATCCCTCCCCAGCCCTTGATTCATTTCAACAGTCATGTCATCAACACCTGCACATACAGATCTCTGGCCTGATTGGTCCCAGGCAAGCGCCTGCAATTAGACAGCGCTGTAATCCGGCCCAGGATGAACGCCTAACCAGGTCACAAACAGATTAACAATCTGTAAGCAAGTAATGAGAAGGGGAGAGAGAGAAGGGGGGGGGGACGAAGCTTAGTGAAAAAGAGAGGAGTGAAACTGCACACACACTGTGTCACAGCTTAAATCATACAGACAATCCAAGCCTCCCCATTTTTTTTCTTGTTTTTTTTTTTCAAACCGGTTGCTCTGGCCCTATGTAAACCCTAATTTAACTCGGGCTGGGCTCCAGCGTTTATGAAACGCGCATGTTGCAAGTCCTTAATCCATCTGTGTTTTGCTCGGTTTTTCAGGAGATTACAAAACGGCCCGCTTTCATTACTGATACAAGAGTAGGTGAGATGCAGAGACCCAACACAAACAAACACCGCTGAATCCCGGTGCCAGTGTAGAAACTTCTGCACCGGTGGTCCTCTTTTTTTTTTTTTTTTGTCCGCTAACCTGATTTACGAGCATTTTTTTTTTTTGCTTCAGTCAGGAAACGCACTGTCCCCGCCAAGAGATGAGAGCAGAGTCATGGGAGAAAAATGTAGCTCAGAACCCTTTTTCTCTCCCCACTCTGTAGGCTGAGTAGATGAGGCTGAGATACAACGCTGCTTGGTTTCCATTAATGCCAAGAGAAGCTCTAAAATATGGGGAGTGGAAGACATTTAAGTTTCAGCAAAAGCCACAGAGCGGTCCTGTGGGCAGTGAGATATTTTCTCATCCCTCCCCTGCTCTTTCTGCGAACGCAGCTCGGTGGCAGCGCGCTTCCACATTGTCGTAGGGAGGACGTGGCATCACGGTGGGCTTCGGCCCTCATTACTCCTGTAGAAGAAATGTAAAAAAAAAAAAAGAAATAAAATAAAAACGATTGGTCACTGCACACACTTGTCAGTGGAGTTTATTTTATTCTCTCTCTCTGAAGTAAAAGAGGAAATAAAACTGCTGGGGCAACAGAAGATCCGAGCAGAACGGATTTAAGATTATATGCCTAGAATGGACTCAATGGTCCTTCTTTGTTGCACCAAAATGATTTCTTCATGTTGTAGGGAAAACATGTGGGTTGTCCGTGTTCCATGCCCCCGCCTCGCTGTCAAACATAACACACTGATCCAACTGCCTGAGCGATTTCTGTTTGGAGAAACAGGGGAACATTTCGAGATGCCAAACATTTGGATTCGGCCTTTCGTTCAAATCTACCATGAGAAACATTTGCCATTTGCACTTTGTACCACATTTCCCTTGGAGGTTAAGCAAGGTCCAGTGTGAAATAATGATTCACCATAATATACAAAACTTTTGTTACAGTTGGAAAGACAATTGACGTACAGGATTTATTTTGAAAAAACAACAACAAAAAAAAAGGAGTTTATGTTTTGCAGGTACGGCCAACTGTGAACTGAACCGAACCGCAAGTGTTGAGCTGGACAGGGACATCAAAAGACCTACCAACGATGGGGCCAGACGATGTGCAGGGGCCGAGGCGTTGCTCCTTCAGGATCAGAAGACGGTTTGGATGCTGCTTGACTCTCCGGCTCTTCTGTATCATACTTGTGTCTTTGTTCCTTCACATTTTGGGATGTTGTGGAGCTAATGTGATTAAAAAAAATAAAAATAAAAAAAAAGCAAGGATAAAAACTGATTAAAGCAAGTTATACATAATTTCCACTATCAAAACAAACACAAATACACTGCCTGGCCAAAAAACATCACCATTTGAGAACGGTCACATTATTGGGGTGCATCAAGAAAATAACTAAGGAAATTACAAGAACTTTGTTAAGAGTGCTTCAACACATGATCATAACCTGGAAGGATAGTGCTGAACCTTCAAATGTGGAAGAAAAATGGTCAAAAAAAAAAATCTTAGATCATTTAAGCACTTGGTGAAGTTCCATGTTTAAAAAAAAACAAAACACAACATTAAAAAGCGGAGCGACGTTTAACAGCGAACGTAACAGCATTTCCATACACACAGTGTGTTGAAGACTCTCAGGATTGGGAGTTAAACAGCAGTGTGAGACTCATCGGAAAATAGGCTTCAGTTTGCTAGAGAGCAAGTGGACTGGATGACTTTGGAGGAATGGGCAAAGCTCACATGGTCAGATGAGTCCAGATTGACCCGATTCATGCGCCCATCATGCATAGTGTCCACTGTACATGCGTCCTGGAGACAGTCTTATGATCTGGGGTTGCTTCAGTTGCTCAGGTCTATCAAAACATCTACCAACGATGGAAGACGTTATGTAGCAATGAAATGAAGTCAGCTGACGACCTGAATGTACCGAGTGAACCAGATTATCACATCTATGGGGTTTTTCTTCCTTGATGGCACGAGCAATCCAGGAGATTGTGAAAGAGCGGCTCTGGGAGCATGAGGAATCACTTCCACACATGAACTGGGAACCTGTACAACTGTGTGCTGTAATCAAAGCTAATCAAAATATGAAACCTTAGAGTGTGTGACTCTGATTTGTATAACATTGATATAGTCACATTTTACGATACACATATGTCAGTAGTGTGTGTCATTTACCCGACTGCTGCTATTTCAGGCTGCTTGTGGGAATCTTGTGAGCTGATATCACTCTGAGACTGGCTTTGCCTAAGCAGGAGCTTGTGTTCAGGCAGAAAACTAGAAAAGTAAAAAAAAAAAAAAAGAAGAAAAAAAAGAACATGGCATAAACATTTGCTGAAAACCACGCATGAAGAAGTCTACATTTAACTTTTCCGTAACATGCAATACGTCTCTTAGTCACAAGGCCCTTAAAAGTCCTCGTGTGCATTCTTTTGTTCTCACCGAGGAACAAGTAATTAATCTGCAACACACCAGTGAGAGAACACAAAAATGTTGAGTCCAAATCAACACACCTTTTTTTTTTTCCTTTGCCCTTACACCAGGAAATCTGTCACACTGCCTTTTTTTTTGTTGCCACAAACCGAAATAAAACCAGGTAGGAGTTTGAGTGACGTGCACTGTACGTGATTATTACAAGGTAGTTAAAAAACAAGTCTGGATTTTGTGTTATTGTCTGCCAACAGACATCTATAAAACACAGTAGAGACATTCCCGACTTCCCTCAGACTGCCTTCTGCGCTGCTTCGTTGCACTGGGAGGCCTAATTGCAGGTTGTGCAATGGACTCCAGCCAATTAGCTATTCGAGAGCAAAGATTCCCTCCCGTCGCGTACTGACGCGTTATTATTTTTTGCAGCGGAGCAGAACCGAGGGAGCAGAAATACGTCTGAGACTCATCGCTGAAGAATAAGCCATCAATGGGTTGAAGTGAGCACAATGAAAGGCATCGACAGCAGCATCCTCATCACACACAATAAATCATAATAAACAATGGCGTTACACATAGGCTCTTTTTTGGTGCCTTTTTTATTGTTATTATTATTTTTTTTATTTCATTGGCTTGCATGCTCCGATTCATGCAGATGAGCCCCTGGCGCAACTTTTTACTTTCAGAGCCTTTAATTCCTCTCTTGCCCACTAGCTACAAATGAATACCACAGAAACCTTGGACCATGGCAGGCAAAACACAGTCCTAGTTTCTCAGATAATCTCTAGTAGACTGTGCCATGCCTTCAGCAGTCATTTCCCAAAGGAAGAAAGTTCATTATTTTGGCCCGACTGAAATGGATCCTCTAAGTAGTGCCTTCGCTGCGCCAAAAACTTTGTGGTGGAGGGCGACAGCGCGGGATGACTAACTACTAACCGATTTAGCGCAGTGGCCCGCAATATGTTTGCAATACATGGAGGAACGTTCCAATTGCTGGAAATCTCATCTACTTCAAAAACGGAGTGAGCTATAAAGTCAGAAGTGTAAAAAAAAAGGTTCTCTTTGAGGTACACGCAAACGACTTGACTTTTGTGGTGTGGAAAACCTTTTTCGCTTTATGCGTTCCTCGTAAGCGGAGTCAGAAAGCCACAGTCCAAAACTGTTTACTTTCTATGTGATAATCTGGTGTCCTGCAGTGTTTCGGGCATCACCTTCAGAAAGGCAGGAGTTAGGCGGAGGAATTCATGTCAAGCGCAGAAAGACTTAGCCTACAGCAGCCTGGCAGGCACGACTTGTTCACTGTTATGCAAATAATAATTATAATAATAATAATAACAATAATAACCCCCTACTGGTGTAGGTTAATATGGATGTAATGGATTCAGGTAAATGATGTACGGATGGCACCAACTTTATGAAAACTTTTAGAAAAACCCCAATAAACTATTTCTTCCATTTCAGGTTTAAGGAGAGTACGGGAGGTTGTAATGATAACAGCTATACACTCAGGAACGACTGGCTGGCAGATCAGTGGTGGATTTTTCAATGATTCTGCAGCTTCTTAAAAAAACACACAAAAAAAACACTAAAATGTAATATTAATCTGTGCAATAGGTGCACTACCACTGATATTTATTTAATAATATCCCACATCCTATTCCATTTCTTGTGAATTGTATTTTTGTTGTTGTATTTTGCTTTGTTTCGTGTTGTGTGTGTTATTGACGTGTCTGGAAGCTTCTGTCACCAAAACACCCAAATGAGGATGCTGTTGTCTGGTTCCTCTCAGGGTTTCTTCCTACTGCCATTTCAGGGAGCTCTTCCCATTGCCACTGTCGCTCTTAGCTTGCTCATCAGGGACAATCTGACCTTTTTGATTCATATACATTTTTTTTTTTTTTTTACATTTCACTCAAATGATGCTTTAAAAAAATAATAAAAAAGCCGATTCAAAGTGTAATTGTGTGTCTAATGTCCAATTCAAAGGGGTTGAATGTGTCAGAACAACAAAACCTCCAAAGTAGTTTACCACTGTTTATATTATAATCACCATTATACTATTTGTAAAGTTTTAGATCTGACACGTCCAAAGGTCCAAGGCAGCACGGTGGTTGCCTCACTCCTCCAAGCCTGGGTATTTGCATCCGTGTGCATGGAATTTGCACGTTCTCCCTGTGCTTGGTGAAATTCCTTTAGGTACTCTGGTTTTCTTCCCAAAGTCCAAAGACATGAGCTGTAGGCTAATTGGTGTTTCCAAGTTGCCCGCAATGTATGAACAAGTGTGTGTGTGTGGTCCTGTGTTGGCAACCCATCCAGGGTTATAACAATGGATGAATGCATGGATGGACGGACAGACGGATGTCCATCAACTTTTCTCATTTGGCTGAAAAACTACAAAAGGGGCGGGGCTCCAGGATGGGTCTGTTCCTATCTATGAGTTCAATGTACCCTGTGTTTATCATTCCAGAATCAGATGTTGAATGTCTGTCTCCTGTTTTATTGGGTAGTAATACCCCCGATCAGCCATAACATTATTATTATTTTTTTAAATCTATCATGCCATTAGCTTGCAACACACTATTACAGTATATTACATTGTGTCATGTTGTTGTGTTGCTGCTGATGTTTGCACATGTGCACATTATGTTGTCTTTTGTATACAGTAGAAGATAGTTTATGATGTGAATTTGGTTTGTCTTAGATAGTCAGCTAACTAGGTGTCCTAGCTAGCTAGTTAGCTTCTGTTAATTTAGTCAGTATGTAGCATCTTGGTCCAGGACGATGTCGTTTCATTTCACTGTGTACTGAACTGTATATGGTTGAAATGACAATAAAAGCCTACTTGACTTGACTTGGCATTAACACCTCTGCCTAGTGAACTGAGCAACATTCATCACCAGCTATACACCAGCAAATTGCTGACAGGATCACCGGCACCCAAAGGCCAGCCTGTCTATCCGAAAAAGCAACGCAGCACAAATTGCCAATGCTGGCCATGAAAGAAAGGCAACAGGAATACCCAGTGCACCACAGCGAGTCACGACATAGAGTCCAGCAGACAAGAAGTTCAAGGTTGTAAACCTGCCTCCAAACTTCCTAGATCCAAATCAACCGATCAAGCACCCATGGGATGCAAAGGACAAACAAGTCTGATTCATGGAGGCACTACCCTGCAACCCACAGGACCCAAAAGGATCCACTGCCTTGGTGGTAGAAACCACAGAGGCCCCAGAAACCCCCCGGAGACAAAAAGAGAACCAAAACTTAGGTGGTTTTAATATTGAACGGTGAAAATAACCTGCTCTTTTGGCATATTTTAGATTACAACTTGTTCTATTGTTCTCTGCTTTTAAATCACAGAGCTGCAATGCAAAATATGCTGTTTGTCAGGACTGCATCTCTGGTATCACTGGCTATCATGGCAGTCTTTAAGCCAAAAAAACACCTTTTACACCTTTTTGTCATTCGTAAATACAATTTTTTTTTTTGGCCCATTTCACACAAAAAAAGAAAGAAAAATGCTCTTTCTATACTCCTATAGTCCATATCTTATAAAACCACTTTTCTCTATCATCTGGTAAGCAAAGCTGCATGTTTTTCATACATGAGATTAAGCTTCAAGTCCTGAGAAATTATCCTGACAAAAATAACCTGGAGAAGCAAATGCTCCGATCCAATCGCACAAAAACTGGCAGCGGTGTCTTATAAAAGTATAGATTTTTTTTCTGCTAATTTTAGACAGAACATTCTTAGACTGTGCCGGTCTCCAAATTAGTACGGTACTCATAAGTGAATGATAAACCTCGTATTCTCTACCGAACCTCAAAAGACTAAACATCAACAGAGGCCACTCAGCAGCCTTTCCTCGAACAACTTGGCGCCAAAGCTTAAGTTCTGAATGGATGATTTTGCAAACAAACAAGGACAGAGAGCTGGCCTGTGAAACACTGCACCAAATAGAGGGAAAGAAGTGCTCGGAGTGAGCTGTGAGCGATGGAGGTGCTTTGCGAGCTCAGAGGAAAATTTCATTTCAAGAGCCATTTTGAAAATTACATGAAGCGGGTTTTGACTAGGCAATAAAAACAGGGCCATGTCCACCGGAGGGAGAGGTACTTAAAGAGAATGCAGGCAATTAGCTTATTTATAAATCAACGGCAATTTCAGTGATGACTTTACCTCACGTTTGATTAAATGTGAAAGGATGGCAGGGCAAAAGAGAGAGTGGGGGGAAAAAAATCAAAGTCAAAAATCATTTGATCTAATTTCCTTTATTGGCAATAATCACAAACGGTTCCGCTTTCCCGGGGTAATGAAAAATGCCATTGATCTTGAGGTTGGCCGATGCAATAGCTCAGAAACTGAAAGAGCTGGAAGCGAGTGAGACTCGGTCTCTACATTTTGGGCAGTGCTGCACAACAGGGCTAAAGTAAAACTCTCCGGATGACTTAACACTCTCTGTGCATTAAACAAAAGAGACTGATCGCACAGAGGTTGAACATGAGCAAGGGCAGAGCTGGGACTGTACCACTGGCATCATTAATCTCATCATAACGGGCGTCCTGCACGGTGGCCTGACAGAGGTTGAACATTACGGGCACAGGAGACCTGAAGAGAGCTTCGGAAATGTGGTCCGAGAAGGTCATTATTGCACATTAATATCTACATTCATCACTTCGGACTGACCTCACAGGGGCGGCAGGACTCCCACCCCGGATCTGGCTCATAGCCTTTACTGCGGCTTGTTAAAATGTGACGGGAGTACAAAACTCTACAGTACCTCTAAAGCCTGAAAAGAAAAGAGCTTCACTGCAAAGTCACTGGCGAAGACGGATACGAGAGAAGCGCAGGTCACTGAGGGGAAATGGAGATAAAGCTTTTGAGTGGATCAGTAACCGTGTCTGCGCAAGTCTGCGCGAGCTTATGAAATAACATCAAGATTTACAACAATGCTAGAATACTTCACTTATACAATATGGACACTGTGACCCTCAATTATAGCTGCAAAAATAATTTGTAATGCAGTTCAAATGAAGATCATCATTTGTGTACCACTATCCCGTTTTATTTGCCTTATTTGCATGCGTGCACCTCAAGAAACGAGGGGAGAAACGATGTCAGAAATCTTCGAGTAAATTTGAAAATGACCCGCTCACCCACACAAAGGAAAGTACATAATGCACTAATGATTACGTTTCCATTTACTAAACAAACTGAAATGTATGGAGTGAATGAACGGGGCGGCTGACTCATGGGGCTGCATGTGCTGCCTCGCTCAAAACATGCAAGCGATGTATTACAAACAAAACATGTTTATCAACTCTTCAATAAGCGAGAACAGAGACACCACTAATTACTTAACTGGCTGTTAACATTGCTAAAAAGAGCAACGGCCACCTTGAACACCTTTGGCAGCTTAATATGATTAAAGTGCTGTTTTTGAGCAAGGCCTAACATTATGGGAAAATAAAAATGCCTGATGCTTTAATGCATTTTCGCTCCTGATCCAGCAGATGTGCTTTTCAATGACCCTGATACTTTTATGGTGAAGCTTGCGGTACTGAAGATGAGTCAAATGCAAGCTTTGCAAAAACACCAAAACAAAGGAAACCACATGAAATGCAATTGTTAAAGCAGCAATCCAGGAATAAGTAAGTATTACCACGTACAAAGAGAGCAAGCGAGGAAGAACTGGAAATGTAGTGCAAGCTTCTACAGAAAAAAAAAAAATCAATTAAAAAAAGTTCTACAAAGTACTACAAGAGTCATCCTATAATTTGACATCCATTGATATGTATGTTTAATCTAAATATTTTATTAAAAAATGTTACCTATTAAAGGAAAGCATGTTATAATATCACAGAAACATTATTGTGCATCCTATGCTTCTTCATAATCTGGCCAAACTGAGCCTTTTTGTCCTGTTCGCTTTGGCAATTGATTTTCTCTTGGTTTTAAAATAATGACTAAAAAGTTAACATACACCCTATCAAAAGTTTGGACACAACTCTTACTGTAGTGTTTTTTCTTTATTTGTATTATTTTCAACATACATATGTACGTTAATACTTAAAGACATCCAAACTAAGAAAGAACACACATGGAATTATGCAGTAAATAAAAAAGTGTTAAACAGCTAGAATGGTTTTCAATTCACAGAGTCTTGTTAAGAGTTAATTTGTGACATTTCCTGCCTAAATAATGTGCTGTAGACCATCAATTGTCTTGTGCAGAGGAAGGGTGGGACCAGAATCAATAGCCCTACTATTGAAACATCTACTGTACAAATCCATATTATGGCAAGAAACACGCCATCGACAGTCCATCGTTACTTTAAGAAAAGAAAGTCAGTCAATACGAAAAATCTCAAGAACTTTAAATGTATCCCATAAACCATTAAATGTTAGGATGAAACTATCTCTCAGGAAAGGACAGCCAAGAGCTACCTCTGCTGCAGAGGATAAGTATTTTAGAATGACCAGCCTCAGAAATCACAGATTTACAGCACGTCAGATTAGAGCTCACGTAAACGCTTCTCAGAGTTCAAGTGGCAGACAAATTTCAACATCCACAGTTCAGTGGAGACTGCGTGAGTCAGGCCTTCATGGTTGAATTGCAACTAAGAAACCATTAACCATTGTTGGAAGAACAACATGCAGAAGAGACTTGCTTGGGAAAATAAACACAAAGAATGGACATTCAATCAGTGGAAAACAGTCCTTTGGTCAGATGAGTACAAATTAGCAAATGTTTGGTTCCAACCCCCATGTTTTTGTAAGACGTAGAGAGGGGGTGAACGGACGGAACCTGAATGTGTGGTTTCCACTGAGAGGCACGTAAAAGGATATGTGAAGGTGTGGGGGAGCTTTGATGGTGATGCTTGGTCAAAATTGAGGGCACACTTAACCAACATGGCTACCACAGCTTTTTACAGGAGCGTGTCGCCCCATCTGATTTGACCATTTGATTTCCAACAGGACATCTCTAGGTTACGTAAGCTCTATTTGTCCGAGAAGGACAGTGATGTGGTGCTGCATCAGATGACCTGCCTCCACAATCACCCAATCAAAATCCAGTTGAGATATGGTTTGGGATGAGTTGCATCGGAGAGTGAAGGAAAAGCAGCCAACAAGTACTCAACACCTCTGGGAACTTGTTCAAGATTGTTGGAAAACCATTTCAGGTGACTACCTCATGAAGCTGACTGAGAGAATGGCAGAGTTATTGTTGACTACATAACTTTATATACTGTAAGTTCTGTCATAATTGATCAATGTCTTCAGAATAAACATACAATGTTGAAAACATAAAAAAAACATTGAATAAGAAGGTATATTTTAAATAGATTTTTCCTCATTTAAATAATTAAAATGTATACATAAATTGCCCTTTAATTTTAATAATTGAAAATAATTTTAAGATCATTATTATCCCAGTGCAGAGTGCCTGCATCACAAATGAATTTCATCATTTTGTGCTGAAAAACAGGATGTCACCCTGTACTGCACTAGCCTGAGTTTATTTAAAAAATTTTAAAAAAAACAGCAAAACAAAAAATGGCTAAAATACTCTGGGATTTAAGAGGTAAAGTGTATGCCACATCGAAGGATGATGAAATTCATTTTATTTAAACTAACAATACAAGCATGACTGAGCAAAGAAATAAAAAAATTAGCACAGACGCACATGATCATGTGTTTTTATAGTTGTTTCGGTGGTTCCTATAATGAAAAAATATATATATGCTCATTTTGAGAGTTGTACAATTTTGTGACGTTATTTCCCTATTCCGGTATTGGTAAATTCACACGTTATGAAAGTAATGATAACTTTCCTTCTACCAGACTTATCAGAATATAATAATAAATAATAATAATAATAATAAACTTACCAGTTATCCCTGTTAACACACGCCAACAAGGCGCCCACATAAGTACATACAGATTTTTTTTTTATTGTTAATGAACTATGCTACAGTATGTTGCTGGCACGGATCTGTGCCGCTTGAGATGTAAGGATTAAACACACCTCGGCTTGCTCACCAGGGTCAAACTGACCATTTTGATTCATACGCATTCACATTCCATACAAACTTAAATAATTCTTTTGATTGTGTAAAGCTGCTTTGAGGCAATGACAATTGCTAAAAGCGCTATAAAAATAAAATTGAATTGAATTGAACAATGGTAAATGTTCTTTTTTTATTTGTAATAGCTCGTTGTCAGTGAGTATTTTAATTGACTGAACCACAGTATTATTATGTACTAAATCTTTCACTACTTAATACAGTTTGAGTTATGTAGTGAATTTATCATAATAGTGAAAGATGTTGTCCATAATAATAATGAGATAAAGATTTGTGCAGTTTTAAAAGCAAAACAGCCTGGATGTTGTGCGGAGTGTGCCGGAGAACATGCTGTAGTTCTTGCTATTTTCATGCAGTAAGTTATTTTTTGTTTCCACATGAGATCTGGTCTGTCATGTAATATGTTCCTTTCCATGTTTGTAAATATTTAATGGTTGTGTACCGAATAACACAGACATAAAACATACATAAACAAAGATAACACACTGACACGATGTTACATTTGGTTATGGTTTCCAGATTGTTTATTATTGTAATTATATTATTTGTTCAAATCTGAGGTCAAACTGTCCATAAAAATGAGACGTGCTCAGCCATGAAAGTCCTACATCACTGAAATCATGGGTCAAGTACATAATCAGTCATAAACAAATATTAATATTTAAGCTTTGCGACTAGAAGATATGTTACAGTGAAGGGAAAGTACATAGTTTTTGTACTTTTGTGCTTATGTGAAATGTTCCCCAAATTATAGAATGACTCGTATACAATGGACCTAAAAATGTTTTTTATATATCAATAATAATACAAAAGTAGTGGCCTTTAACAGAGCAACAAAATTATCTCCTGCATTATTGACAGATAGTTCAGATGCTCCTTAGGGGGTTTCCAGTGTCCAAGGAATGCAGAACATAAACAAGCGCAGGACTGTTTTAGTTGTTCAAATATTAATTGGATAAGAGGAAAAGTGCTACAAGATGACATTGTACTAGTGTTTTTTTTTTTTTTTTGTCTGTTTGTTTGTTTGCTTTAGAAGTAGAATCTTATTCACATTACAAGCTTAAATCATTCTGTTCCCGTACATATATGGGGAAAACCAAGTACATTGTCGTTCCGTATTCCACATCATTAAACCAAAGATATAAACAAAAATCAAACTTAAATTTTTTAAATATTAGATTTAATATGATTCCAAATTTTCTAACCCATTTTCAAACCCAATTACTTAGGACAAATATCTCAAGTTATATTATTTCCGTCCTCGTCCGTGTTTCGTCCCTATTTATCATGGTTCGCTCCGAGCACTTCAAAGCACCATATGGACATATCGATTGTGGCTCAGTCCTGGCACATGCAATCTGCACATCAGAAGCATGCTGTACCTTTGGGTTTAACCGTTGGATTATTTTCACAGGGGACATGCTGTGGAGTCATCGTGACTACGAACCTGGAGATCATTTCTGCCTCTTTTAAAAAAATGTTTTAAAGACCAATCCTACAAGAACAGCGAGGTACAATCTAACTTGAATGAAACAAATGAGACAAGGTGCCTGCCAGATGTTCCACCGACAAGATTAAACGCTTGACGGTTTGATTAAGAAAGTCCCGGATTCTTCATCTCCTCGTTCCGACAGCATTACGGCTTCAGAGAGATTGAGGGAGAAAAGAAAAAAAAAAGGAAACTCTTGTGAGGATGAGTGATGTGGCATATGAGGATTCAGAGTTTTAGTGCCAAGTTGATAAGTATTCCTGACCTCCAACGGGCCAAGCACCGGTCAGATCTGAGCTTAAGTTAGAATAGTGCTGAATAGTGTGCTGAATAAATCTGTTAATGGAATAAGACAGAAAAACCGTTGTGTCGTTGGCAAAATCATGGCAGAGCTTGATATATATATATTTTTTCCTTTAATTAAATATATCTCCACAAAGTTGCGAAATATCTGCATTCAACATCGTCTTAAAATCCAATCCATTTTTGTGGCAGTGTTAAGTTAACGTGCATCAATCACTACACCTCAAAGCACAGTGAAAAAAACATTCACGGCGAGACAGGAAACACACTCGCCCGGAACTGATGTCTGGCACTGAATATTTTGTACATTATATTTGTGAAAAGATACAGATCATCACTAGAGATCAGTCTTCACTAGTCGTAAACCAGGAAAGCTTTTTCAACAGCGAAATTACGTGGCCCAGAACGAGACTTACTCCACATCCCAGTGGCTTTGATCTGACTTTCCAAATTTGCCATTGTGAAACTTTGATATGGAGCCGTTTCCTTTTGAATCTCGTTGAAGGAATCTCTGCAGCAGGATATCCTGCCATCTGCTTCGGCAACACAATCATTCCACGAGTCAGTCATTGGAGGCAGGCCACTCCTCTGAGAGTCACATCAATGGCTTTGAAGGGCTTTTTAAAACCAGCCAAAGAGCCCTCTTTTCCCCTCCACAACTTAAAAAAAGAAAAAAAAAACGTAGCTTCAGTTATCTGCATCGAGTTAAATGAGCTAATGAAAACCTGTCTTTCCAGACAATGGAATCCTGGTAGGAGATCAGTGAGGTAGTGTTTCCTCTTGAGGAGGCTAATTGTACTGGGATTTCGGTCACACGGGAGGCCGTGTCATTGTTAAATCATGGTCTTTTAGATCAATACGGTACTAACTGTCTATTTTGTGCCTCAAAGACAAATGGTACGGTCATTCCAGGAAACATTTAATGCCACTTAAATGAAAATGGCATTTGAAGCTGAAGGAGGAAATTTAATGAAATGAAAAATGATTGGAAAATGATTGGAAATTGACCATAATGGTCCAGCGGTATAGATCGGTCTGCTCATACAGTACATGGAAACATTTCTTGTTTTTAACTATAAAAACAACCTCACGTCTTGGACTATTTTATTGCAGAGGCTTAAATTTGAAATAGACTTTATAAAAACCGTCTTCAGCATCCTTAAAGCTTAATTACTTTCGACATCATTAAGCGATTGGATACTTAACTATTACATCATTAAAAAAAAGGTCTTAACAAAAGAAACATTCCAATTAAAAAGCCGTTTCAATTCAACGTGCGTTTGTCTCTTGCCCTGTTGGTGTATTTTCTTTTATATACTTTCTAAATCCTTAAACAAATGTTGGTTGGAATTCCTTGGGCATGCTGACAGATCATGCACATAATCACTTTCTTACACTCGGTGATTTTCCTGAGGATGGGCCAAATTAGCATCTGAAAATGAGCTGAGAAACACTGTAGGCGAGATCCCTGCGTCATTACTGTCAGTTCACTTACAGTGCCTCTTAGCTGTGACACACACACACACAGTCGAACATACAAAGCTACATTTAAGCAATTTAAGCATACATCCTGTATCTTCATTAAAGTAGTGATATGAGAAGAACATTTGCATCGTATACGTTCATCCATCACCATGTGTTTATTCATCTCCATCAATTATATATCAGCGAAATCAGTTATCGTGATAAGAATCTTTGTTACTGTAATGTGATAGCAGTCTGGGTTTGTTTGTTCGGTTATAAACTAACACATTTTAATAAAATTTGGAACTCACTTTCAGGGAAAAGTTAATTTATTAAAAAAGAAGATTTGAGACATGCATGTTGTTTTTTTTTTTTGCTGCATATTTTTATAACGTACAGTATACTACTGTATGCTACAGAAGAGTCACGCTAATAAACAGACGACACAAAGCGACAGTGATCTGGATGTACTGTTTATGATTACCGTCCCTCAAAACAAACCAGGATAGTACGAACTGTGCTCTCTGTGAAAACATTAGAACGACACAAGTAACCTGATGAAACATCCTCTGGTGATTAAGCAGTATGTTTAACAGAGAGCATGAGGACGGCTGACCCGGGTACGCGGAACAGCTTCAGAATGTGTGATCAGTGAAATGAGTTCAAGCTGACGCAAATCGTGTGCACGCAAATGTTTTTCATGAGAGTGAATCAGGGAAGCAAGTGTGCAGAGAAACTGTTCACCTCCACTGACCAGCTATAACGTTAAAAACCACCTGCCTAGGATCCTCTTGTGCCGCCGAAGAGGTCTGACTTTTTGGGGCCTGGACTCCACAAGACCTCTGTGTATTGTGGCACCAAGATGTTAGCAGCAAGTTGGGAGGTGTGGATCAGACCTCGATCAAAGATCCTCGACCAGATGGAGGTTTGGGCAATGAGGAGGCCAAGACAACACCTTGAACACTTTCTTGTGAACGATATACTCAGGGTGCATAATTCTGCTGAAGGAGGCCACTGCCATTACAGAAGGGGTGTTTTGGTTAGGAATAAGGTTTATGTAGGAGGTAACATCCACATGAATGGCAGGACCCAAGGATTCCCAGCAAAACATTGGGGGAAGCATCACACACTGCCTCTACCGGCTTGTCGTGTAGCGTATCCTGGTGCCATCTCTTCCCCAGGTAAGTGACGCACACAAAACTGGCCATTCACATGGCAGAAAAAGAAACCATGCTTCAACAAACCATCTTCTATTACTCCATAGTGCAGATCTGATGCTCTTTGTAGGCACTTTCGCTGGTGGACACTGGTCAGCATGGGAACTCTACTGACCAGTCTGCAGTTGTGATGAACTTTGAGTTCTGACACTTTTTTTTTTTAGTTTTTATTATCAGAACCAGCTTTATTTTAATTATCCAAGCTAGCCTTTCCCTCCCCACGCGCATAAGTGTCCAATGGATGGCCGTGACCCTGTCACTGGATTACTGGGTGTCCTTACTTGGTCTTGTTTCGATTGTTTTGCTTTCACAATTTGACCCAGATCTTAACGCTTGCTCATTTCTCCTTCTTCCAACACATCAACTTCGACAAATGATTAGTTTGCTCAGTTGCTGCCAAACATATCCCACCCTTTGGCAGGTGCCACTGCAACGAGATGACTGATTGTTATTCATTTCACCTGTGAGTCGTGTTTTAGTGTTCTGGCTAATTGGTGTATATAGTTTAAGATATTTTAATGAACCAGTTACAACAGCACATATTTTCTACAATTTACCTTTTATTATTAGATTTAATTTCAGTTTGTTTCGATGGAACGAATTCAAATGGACTTGGATCGGTCCGCACATTTTGTTTCAGCATCGTTTCTGCTTTAGAACAACAGGAAAGCGGATAATGGAAATAATAGCTGTTGAAATACCTGGTGTTTAGGAGGCAAATTCTAATGGTTTGTTATTTTTGTTTAAACCATTGCACAACATCCTCAGCTAATTAATTACATCGCAGGCAATTTCATCACTCCAACCTTGGCTAAACCACGTCTTCATGGGGTTCGAGTTGCGTGCACTGGAACAGGTTTGGATCTCGTAGTTCCAGTAAAGGGAAAGTGTATAAATGTGCGCTTCCAGCTACGTGGAAACAGTTTGGGAAAAGAACAAACGTGTCAGATAGTCAGGTGTCCATATATTTATGGCCATATTGTGTATAATATATTAATATATTACCATTTGTAAGCGGAATTTACTGAAAACTTGTCAAAGTAATATGAAAACATCAGAGGTGACATGTTTTAAGATCATTACATGCTTTATATCACGGAACGAATAAAAATTTTAGCACCCATGTCAATAACAATACCGAGAGTGAGATCAGCGCAGCCATAAAGTAAATGGCTCTGAAAATCTAACATCTACATTTAGGGGGGTGGGGGTGGGGGAGGTCCTGCCATCAAACAGACTACGAAATACTCATAGCTCCAGAAAGAGAACGACCTCTAAAAAGCAGAGTGTACATTTCACCCTAAAGCTTTGTGGGGTTTTTGGGCCAAAATAGAGAATGGAGCAATAAATAAGAGTCAGCAATGAAAAAAGACATCAAGAGGCGATGAGACTCTTATCCGCACTTAAACATTTAAATGGTGCAGATGTTTTAAAGAAAGCTGTCCGTCCGTGAAATTTTGCAGAGTCGTTCCTGTGGACATTCAGCAAGTGGAACGTCTGACGCTTGGAAAAAAAAAAATAAATAAACAATGAAATCTATGGATAACCTGTCACCAACTTGCGGTCTGTGTGAACTGTATACGCAATCATTCACCAACACCACTTGCACGTACAGAAACTTGTCTGGAAGTTACTGCCTCATCCCCAGTGATGAGGGACGTTACTTTTTAAAGTAACTAATTACATTACAAAATTACAGTCTTTAAAAGGTAATCAGTTACATTACAGCAATGCAACCACAGGGGGGCACAATCCAGTTTGTGACAGTCCCAAGTCTGGATAAATGCAGAGGGTTGTGGCAGGAAGGGCATCGAATGATGCGAATCACTAAGAGGACTTCCATACCGGATCGGTCCTGGCCTGGGTTAACATCGACCGCCACCGGTACTGTTGACCTACAGGGTGCAGGTGGAAATTGGGCTACTGTTGGTCGAAAAAGGAGAGGAGAAAGGCATGTTCGTAGGCAGAAAGAGAAGAGGAAAGGATACAGTGAGAGAGGTTGGGGTGAGAGAAGAGGAAGCAGAGGATAGGGTTAGGTGGAGGCAGATGATTCGCTGTGGCGACCCCTGAAAGGGATTAGCCGAAAGACAAAGAAGAAGAATCAGTTACATTACAGCGTTACTCTCTGATAAAAGTAACTAGTTCGAGTACTTTTCCATTGCGTAAAACGAAAACTCCTTTGTGATTCCTCATGCATGTTGTTTAGTCAAGACCTTTATAATTATTCTACCATCATCACTCAGCGAGGTTTGGCCCATAATCTGTTACCTACTAATACCCCTATCTCATCTACGCGGTTTTGCGCGGTGGCCGTAAGTACGGTTCATCATGATTCACTGCCAGTTTTGGTGCTGTGATTAGGTTTCCATCTTTCCGTGCGGCGGTCCTTACATAGGTGAGATGGAGGTATAACAGCAGGAATAACAGACGTGGGCGGGGTATCGGGGGCGGGGCTTGTAGAATGACTTTCACACACTAATGGATTGGGAATGACTGCTGTCTGGCTCACGGATTACATAAATTGTCTGAATAAAGGATTACATTTTTGAAAATATAACTAAATAACTGAGTATTTAAGTACTCTAAATGGTGGACGTAACGCATTAGATTACTCATTATGTCAAAAAAGTAATCCAAGTACTCAAACGCGTTACTTTGTAATGTGTGACACCCAGGACTGCTCATCCCCGCCCCCCCGTCCAGTCCTGACCCTCACTCCAAGTCATTTTCACATGTTTGAGTCATTAAAGGAGTTCCTGGGAGGCCAGCGTTTCAGATGTGAAGCAGGCAGAAGGCTGATCGTGGCCCTGGAGTTCTGAGAAAACTTTCTACCTTGCTGGTATCCAAGCATTAGTGAAACTCTGGGATGAGTGCATTAGTGTAGCCTTTACTCAACTCAAGTGTTGTTTATTCTGCACAATCAAAAGTCCTAGTCTTGAACCGCTCGTACATTTAAATACAGATAAGGCAATGAAGCATGAGTATTGCTTAGAGTGTGAGAGGGTGAGCTGCAACGTTGTGTGTGAGTGAGTGTGTCGCGTTTCAACAGTAGTGTGTCAAGTGCAGGATATTAAAGCTAATCACCTTCTTACACAACCTGGTCTATTTGCCAGTAAGCACACTAGTGTAGTTCATCAGCTGTGGGCTTAAAGACGGGATAAAAAAAAAAGGAAGAAGAAGAACGATATAATTTTTAACCAGTGCAGCAGTGATCCCTTGAATTCAAAGACTGGGGTGAGAGAACCGACCTTGTGACATCGGGAAAGCTGACGGGGAAATAAAGGACGCGGCACTTGGGCCGGATGAGCTGCTCCAGGCCTTTGGGCCGGTGATCGGGCATCGTCTTCATAAAACTGGAGATGGAGGACAGGAACGAGTTCATGTTGAAGGCCGAGTTAAAGAGGACCACGTCTGCCACCAGGCTGGAGGTAGAGGGAGACGTTACAATGAGATGGAAACAACAGCGGGAATCAGAATAATAAAGCGAACACAATCATTTAAAGCTCAGGAGCATGGATTAGATATTCACGCGGACTAGTAATGTTGATTTAATTCCGTCTAATAAAACATAAAACTCGAACAGCGACGAGTTGTTTTTAATTGTTCTGCAAATTAACGGCCATTAAGGAATGACTTGTGCCACGGCACTCAATTAGCATTCAAATTAGCAGAGCGTGAGCGGCGAACCTTTTAAATATCAGCGCGTTGTCGTAATTATA
This sequence comes from Clarias platycephalus, assembly GCA_030068275.1. NCBI lineage: Eukaryota > Metazoa > Chordata > Actinopteri > Siluriformes > Clariidae > Clarias > Clarias platycephalus. Next base: position 5,666,062 of record JAQQZT010000036.1, on the reverse strand, counting down.
AACAAACACAAGTTCACTGAGCAAGCAAAGTGGCCAGACTATAAGCGTAAAGCATTACAATTATACAGCAGCCTTTCCCAAATAATAATAATAATAAAAAAAGGCAGTTGTAATTGCTGCACTGGGATTAATGAAGATATTCAGTGATTCAGGATTCATAGCTAGAGCTGCATTACAAGATGCCATAATTAAGCAAAGGCTTTTAACGATGAAGTATGTCTGCAGAGTCACAGTCCATCTGACTGCTTTGCTATTATATCCTTCACTGGAACTTCTACTTTACTGTTATGCATGCATCTGAGGTTGTGGTTTATAGGAAATGCACTACTTCAAAAAAAAAAAAAAAAACAAAGGAAGAAAAAAAAAAAAAACAATACAACAATATTAAACCAGGATTCATCTGAAGCGCATTTTACTGTAGATGAATTACCATGAAAGGATCTGGTTGTAGCCGTACTGGAAGTCCCTCTCTTGGCATTTGCGGACCGGATAAATCAACTGGTTCTCGTGAAAGTAGAGAACCTTCTTCAGAGCGGCGAGGTCCGGCCGCAGAGCCGCCAATTCGGCCAGGTTAAGCACAGAGCTCGTAAATAAAACCCTGGAAGAAAGACAAGTAAGCTGCTATTAATACAACTAGAATAGTGATATATCTTTGATCCGTTTAAAATCTTTTCGAACATTTATATATAGATAGATAAATAAATAAATAAATAAATAAAAGTGCTCATGTCGATTTGCTGTTTTAGGTGCATTACTGAGGGGCAATAATCAGTGTTCTGGGACACACAGTGAAGTGAAGTGAAGTGAAATGAAGTGAAGTGAAGTGAAGTGAAGGGTGCTACTCGAGGCTGTGTCCCTGTCTGCGTTAAGAGCTTTGGGACAGAGAGAAAGAGAGAGAGAGAGAGAGAGAGAGAGAGAGCTTTGAAGCTGTGTCATTCATCTCCCTAAATGAACCCAACCCCCTATTCGCTGTGCTTCGAGCTCAGCTTCTTTGATGTGGCGAGCCTGCGGCCTCGAGACCACGACACGCTCTGGGTTAAACTCGCGTTCTCGCACTGATCTGGGGACGGTTGGTCTTACGCAAATCCTAACCTCGATCATTATGTCACACAACTCATGAGGGTGCTCTGAAACTGCTGGGGGAAAAAAAAGAAAAAAGTTTTTGTTATCGTGCATTCATCGGTACGCAGCGCGGTCTCTGCACAGAGAAACCAAGACGCAGAACCGAAGCAGATGAGGGATCTCTATTTTTGGTCTATTTTCCTGCTGGAAAAGTTTCAGGCAACACACCCGGTTATGGTGTTAATAAAAAAAATACTAAAAGAAAAACAAAAAAAAAAACAGGGACATGCATCTTTTCTGTCTTTGAACTCAAAGTGATGAGTGAAATTTGATGCAGCTTTTGCATTTGCATTTTTTTTTAGTTCGGTTCAAATCACATGTACGTGCATTCGTGCCTAAAAAATGCGAAAATAAAAGTAAGCGAAATTCATGAAAAAATATACGCTGTCCGTTGGTTGAGACAAGATGGATCCGTGTGTTATAAGTTTTCAATTCTTTTGTACGCAACAAAAGTCCACAGGTATTCTAAGACTTGGGGAAACAGATCCGAAAGTTATTGTAAGAAAAAAAGAAAACGTCTTCCAGAACTTTTGTACAGTTTTACTTCTACAGTATAACTCCATAGTAATGGTGTAATAACACACCGGTTTTGCAGGACGTTGTGCTAAATAGTTTTAATCATTAAAACATTAAATTTACGTATGTACTGTTAAGTACCACTTAATAGCGCTCTTCTTAAAAAGAGGGTGTTGTAAGCGGACACCGTGACATACTGAAATTAGGTTGGGCGGTTATCATTCCGTGAATTTTTCATACCACTCCACCCATAAGCTCAGAGAGAAAGAGATGACTGCTCCTGAGGAATTCGGACTGCAGAAAAAAAAAAAAACGCTGAAATCCCACGAGAGGCAGAAAACGAGCGACGTGAAACATGCTTCCCCGTCCTCAAATTCCACTGCCGAGTCAGCTCTCTGGAATCCGAGGCGTCCGGTACGATGACTACGCCTGCTGAACATAGTCTTGGTGGACGGATGTTGGTTGGTAACTTATTAAAGGCGCATGCCAGCGGAGAGTCGGGCTGCGGCGGGGTTGTTAGGACATGCTGTGGCAAGCCGTGTGTACACAGTCTGGGCAAAATTGTGATCCCTAAATACCGTCATATTCCGAAGAGAAATTATTTGGATTGCTTGTCCATCTATAGCCTCGTCGTGTTGCTTGGCAACCTGCGAACGCTGCTTCCACCCACCACACTGAACTCAAACTGGTTATTCATTGTAAAAGTATCGTTTCACCACCACAAAAATTTCCTTTTCATTCCATAAAATCGATCGTCACTTCACGGTAGAATAAAAGCATGATCTAAATTAACTTGTTGGCCCTCCGCCCAAACGTGGAAGCGTCACAACTAGCTCGTCAGAGCTGTGACGCAATACGGGTGAGCTTTAAACACGAACACCACTCCTGACCCATAACACTGCATTTCCTTTCACGCCCACTCAAAACACATTCTCTTATACAGTACAGTACATCAACCCAAGTGTGGTTTTTCAGTTCACAACTTGCTGGGAAGCATTTCACCAGCCTCGGCGACTCTAAAAGCTCTCGAAATGCCATCCTTTGAAAGCTGTTTTGTTATTGGCGGATGCGGGATTTTCTTTTTCCTCGTCACTGGCCCATAACTGTCGCCCACCGCTTGTTTCCACCGCTTGCCGACTGATAAACGAAACCGAGGCAGATGTTTTAGATCCATAAGGTAACCTGTAGGACAGCAGACATGGTGGGTGGCTCTTTTCGCCGTGTTTGCTTAGTCATACTCCTCCTAACTGCTGAAGGGTGTTTTGAGTGAAAGGTGCCGTTTTGGAAAGACCGACTTCGCTCCTGGCATAATACGGCAGAAATTTCCCCACCTATAATTAACACGGGGTTGCGAGAGCGAGATAATGAATTATTCATTTGTGGCCTGGCGCTATTCGTTAACCGTGTCCGGGCGCAGATATTTTGTATGTTTTAAATGGATAAAAAAAAAATATTAATATGAGGCAGAGATGTTTGTATTAAAAGTATTAAAACATTCGGGGGCAAATGAATCTTTGTTTCAATATTTATTTACTTTTTTTTTTTTTTTTTAATAGGGGTTATGGGGACGACTAAATTATTTTTAGATTTTTCTTCTAAACACGTATTAGAAAAGAAGTGACACATTTCAGGGTTTGCCCCGGGTTTTCACCCGCCTACTGTTAGAGAGGAAAGGAAGAGAAAGTCTTCTTGTGTGTGTGTACGTATGTATGCGTCTGTGTAGAGTTTTAATAATAATAATAACAATAACGGTAGCTAATAAACATGCCGCACTAAACCAAAGTGTCTTAACAACAGAGGAGAATCTACTTTTCCTTGTATGCTTTTTTTACTAATGACCGAGTGAGTGTGCGTCAGTCCCTGTCTGCATGTGTTTGCTAACTTCCTCAACGTTTAGTGCAAACTTTTCAAGAAGCTCAGGGATGATGATGTGCAATCTTATCAATCTTTTCAAGCATTCACTTAAATTATGATCCAAGATTTGCTCAAGCTCCACAGCCTAAAGTCATCGATCCTTTCTAATCATCAAGCAAATAAAAATTTTTTAAATAAAATAAAATGTCAAGCCACAGTCAAGAGCTTTCACTTTCCTACAAGGAGTAAACTGATGAGACACGCAGTTCCAATGTGTGTGTGTGTTGTACCGTGTTGTATCGCGTTACATGCAGTCCTTCTTCCCTGGAAAATGTGGTTGATATGCTGTTTGCCCTGCTTCCTAATTATACACACAGGGTATCACGGTTGTCAATTACGGGGGCTGGGACAACCCTGATGATGATGATGATGATGATGATGCTCTGAAACTACCAGAGGTCATGTGCTTTGCTTTCCAATTTGACTTAACCAAAATAGACAGTGGATTTCCCCCTTGACAAAACATGATCCTCACAGTCATCCCCAAAATCTTTAGCATATTTCAAAACTCCCGTCTAGATCCAGCACGACCATAAATATTCCAGACTATTTTTAATACCCTTGAGGCTGTGTTCGAAACTCTGCTCCGTGGGTTTGTATCTAGCACATCCTCAACAGCGCTATGCTGCTTCTAGTGATTTGATTTTCTCTCATTTTAATAGTCTGAAGAAAGTCTGAGTCTTTTTTTTATATATACTCTGCCCTTTAAGATTCGCTAAGTGCCAGATACATTCAAATATGTTTTTAATATTTGACAGAGGTGTCATAGTTATAACTATATTCAAATAATGCATCCTAAAGAAATATGAATCCAGGTACACCCCAAAGGCAGGCAATTTGTTGTTAGTGGGGTTTTTAGAAAGGAGGAAAATACTGCACAATAAGCTTGAATTCTCACTGGATCAGCAATAATAATAATAATAATAATAATTAAAGAAATAAAGCAAAAAAAAAAAACTAGCACAGGCTTATGGGAAGGGTTGCCAGGTTTCCTCAAAATTCCCTGTCTCAACTGCAACTCGAATACTTTCTTAATCTGTTTCTGTATAAATTAATGGTTTATCAGACCAAATGATTTTGCTTCTCATGGTTTAAAAGGACTTAAAATGCTTTGTTGCTAAAATCCCAGCAGGCTATCTTGTGCCTTTTAGTGAGGAGTGGCTTCTGTCTGGCCGCTCTACCTTATAGGCCTTGATTGGTGGATTGCTGCAGTGATGGTTGTCCTTCTGGAAGCCTCTCGTGCTTCTACAAGGAAACTCAGGATCTCATTTATAGTGACTTTTGGGTTCTTGGTTAAGTCTCTGACCAAGCAGGTTCATCCTCAATCAATCAATCAGATCTGGGAAGACTCTCGGTTTTTCAAAATCTCTTCCAATTGGGAACTTTACACGCTGCAGAAATTTTCTTGTGTATTTCCTTGACACAATCCTGTCTTTACAGATAATTCTCATGACCTCATGGCTTTGTTTTCACTCTGCCATACACGTTTACTGCAATAAAATCAAGTATGCAAAAAAGATGGACTCCAGCCGAATTGCAGAAGCATCTCAAGGACCGCTGATAGACGTACTGTAGAATGCACAAGAAATCAATTCAATGTGTTATGACAAAGGCTCTGAATATTTATGTAAATGGGATTTTTCTTTCTTAATAAATTAGCAAAACACTCCA
>JAQQZT010000036.1:5620013-5640192 GCA_030068275.1 Clarias platycephalus | reverse complement strand
AAAAAGATTCGTTCATTTTGATGAACGAGATTCAAAGAACCGAGTCACTAAAATGATTCGAACTTCCCATCACTACCGCGAAGAGAAGAAATGCTGAGTGTGCAGTTGAAAACTACTTAATAAACACGATCTCGCATCTTCATTCCGCGACATTTCACAGTAACACAAAATTTTTTAGATTATTCCAAAATTCGACAGATGGTGCTGTACTTTTGGTTAAACGCGCTTATGAGTGTGCGATTAAATTCCATGCAAACAAAGTGCACAGGCACGACTAGTTATTATTATTATTATTATTATTATTATTGTTATTATTATTATTAAACGTATTTTAAAAAGTAAATATACTTATTGGATTTAAATTGTATTTTGAATTGAAAGCCATCAGCTTGTAATCCAAATTCAACAACAATTACAATTTCATATACATCATCATAGCAATCAGCCCTAACGTGACTTAATTTAGCACAAGAACATTATCGCCACATACTGTCTAGCCCTAGCCTGCAAAATCTCATAAATGCATAATTGTTTCAAAACTTTAGTGATTATCTGAAAATGTATGTTATTTATAATATACACTGCATATATATATTATCATCAATTTCATCATATCTTGAAATCATACTATCATTTAAAACCTGTAATAATGTGCATGGCAAGTATTATGATCGATGTTATCAAACCAGAATCCATTACTCTATAAAGTCCACGTACTCCAAAAAGGCATTAATGCTGTGCATTAACGAGGCAGCACTTAACGTCTGAGCATGAGCACCGCCATGAGTGGAATAACACGAGATGAACAGCATGCATGAGTCTGCAGTGCAGCATTGTTGCCATGTTGTTCATTTGCTGTTTAGTGTAAATGTCACAGGAAACAAAGTGAGCATGCCCATGACCTTCACAACAGCCTGCTGAAATAATGACACGTGGCACTACAACTGGAGTTCCAGCGATTCATCAAAATTCAACTGCTTGAAACAATACGATATCTTACATAATTAATATTAATTGTAGTGGTTAACAGTAAACAGTGAAGTGTAGAGCAGTGCTACAATAAACACACATGTAGTTAATCTCTATAAAAGGGAAGAATTGATAAAATCTTAAAAATATGGAAGAGTAAGAAAGTAATTTTTAGAATATTATTAAACTTTAATTACACAAACAGAAATATTAATATATTTAGTAAGTAATTTGCTTAGTAACTTAAAAATATTAGCTGATCTTAATTTTTAAAGAAGCTTGAAAACTGTATTATGACTGTTCATATTGCTGTTTCTATCTATTTGTTTACTTATTTTGATTAAATCATTTAATTTCTGTATATTTATTATTAAAAACACAAGACCACTTTTTGTTTCCTGTTTAACAACATCCATCATCGAAATGCCCTTTAAGTATCATGATCAGTATCTTTTCGTCAAGGTGGCTTACAAAGCCAAACAAACACTATATTGCCAAAATTTTTCGTTCTTATGCCTGCACATGAGTTTGATTAACATTCAATTATTAATCCATAGGGTTTAATATGATGTTGGCCCCACCCCCTTTGTAGCTATAACAGCTTCAACTCTTCTGGGAAGGCTTTCCACAAGGTTTAGGAGTGTGTTTATCATTTTAGTGACTCAGTTCTTTGATCATCAAAATTAACGAATCTTTTTTTGAGTCATTTAGTTCATTTCGTTTTTTTGATAAGAAATAAAATAAAATGTTGCATTTTCAATGAACAGACTATAGTTCCAGTAATGAAAATATTACAATGCAGCTAAGGACACATTATAATAAACAGAATGAGTAGCTCAACTCTCATTTCTTCTAGTCTGAGTCGTTCGTTCTTTTAAATCTATAGCACTGCATAGCGTGTATGGGAGTCACATGACAAATGAACGAAGGACTCAGAGTAGAAGAGTCATTGAGAAAGAATCGCTCAATTCTGTTTCCTGTACATAACCTACGGAGGTTTTGCGATGATTTGCACGCGCGCGCCCAGTAGAAAATGAACGAATCACTCTCTGAGACTACTCGTTCTTCTGAGTCACGTTAAAGATTCGTTCAATAAGAACAAGTCGTTCATGAACGACCCATTACTAGTGCACAGAGCAATGCCATCCTAAACAAACAGCTGCACATACTTTTAGCCATATAGTGTATTATAGGACATTTCACACAGATGTTTTCACTTCAGTTACTTTCTAAGGTAAATTCTACCTACAGGGTAATAAAAACATATATAGAAAAGGTGACGAATACTACACAGATATTAAAAACTGTGATATTTACAGAATTGTAATACAAATCAAACTGGCACCTAGGCATCATGGCAATATCGTATCGGGTAGTTCCTGCTGATTCTCGTTCCTGATAGACACGATATTGTATTTAGTATTTACCACATACTTCGTTCTCTACAAGACACATCATCACGGATTTTCCTCAACCCACTGGTTCATGACTCTTTGGACACTTTGTGCACTGAGGCACAATAATATAATAATATTACTGTAATAATATCAAAATAACATTCTACCAAGAAAGGGAAGGTAAGGAGATCGACCACATAATCCGAAACCAAGTAAATCTGCGAAATTCAGATGTTTAATAGGAAAAGTATTTTTCAACACTATTTAATGACACGTTAAGTGTAGCCATCCCACAGTAATGTTTTGCTACTGATATTTATCGGTCTTGTTCATTTCTTCCAGTACATGTATTAATACACCGTCTTCACAACCTACATAGTGCGCTAATGCTGTATCGAGCAAAAGTCATTGCTTTATATTTTGCTTTCTAAACAGCCAGACTTTCTTGTATCTTTAATGTAGTCTTGAGGAATAGTTCTCCAGGCTTTCTTTATTTTTCTGAGCAGTTTCAGAAGAATGTTTTTTGTTTGTCAAGCCACCCAGAGAAATTTGAATCATTAAAAAGGATTAGAAAGGAAAAATATCTAACTTAAGACATAAACTAGGGAGAAACTGGTGCAGCTGATGACAGACGATCATGCTTCAGTTGTTTTCCGAGAGGGGAAATGAGGTTGCTGCTGAGGTTGATACAATTCAAAAACTGGTTTGTTTATGTATCTTTAGACATGTTGCAGCTTGTCGCAGTAAAACATTTGTTCCCATTCCTTTCATTTAGATTTACGTAATACTTTTTTTTAATTTTATATGAAGAAATGAGGGGTGGCTCAAGAATTTCACAGTACTAAAAAAAATCTACTTTTATTTTTTAAAAGCATACAGCATTTTATCAAAAATAAACACTGTCATTATTCACAATACAAGGAATAGCTTAAGATGTGAATGAGACTGAGATGAATTAAGTGCATTACAGTGCCATACATTCTTATTTTAAAGCCTTTTCTCAGATGCAAAATCTAAAAAAAAAAAAAAGTTTTTCAAATGACTAAGTATCAAAAAAACTAAGGCACGCATTAAAATAAATAATTATACAAAAACAGCTTTTGTTGTGCAACTTAACTTTCAGGACTAAAACTTTCTAAATCTACAGTACAGCTCAGGCATAATATAAGCCTTTACTGACAATTTCAGTAAAATAATTGTGCAAAAACATAACGCAAAAACATACTCGAGTTACTCAAGGAATCGTTTCAGCCCTACTGCGATCCAGTTATCCATTGTTGTTGTTTTTTTTGGGCGTTATTAACGAACACTCAAAATACACGCTGAATGAAACTACTATTAAGTGCTCGTGCTGAACTGGACACTCGAACTAACACGAAGTGACAGCATTCTGCACGTTTTCTTCTCGATCTGCAAAGGGATTTCCTGCAATATTAAACCTTATCGCTCAATAAGACAAATAAATATCAAAATACAGTAAATATCCACTGCCTGATTCACTAACTAAAATCCTTCTATGCTAAATTTATGAAACTTGCCATGTACTTACAGCATGCAAATTGAATTCTGGATTTTCGGTGCTTGGAATCGACTTCAATTACTCTGAATTTGGGATTTTCACTGAATGGGTTCTTGATATCACTCTCTCATGCTGCCCTATAGCCAAACACGCAATCATGCGCGTGGTTTATGCCATGAGTAACCGTTTAGTCATTTTAGTATACAATGCAACTTGAGTACCTGATACGTTAGAACAATGCAATGCTCATTGACTCTCTACTCAGGTAAGACTGTACAAGGTCACGAGAAGCCTGGAGTCATTTTGAAAACGCCCAATTAGCCTACCCTGCATGTCTTTGTACTGTGGGAGGAAACCGGAGTACCCAGACGAAACCCTTCACCCGCATGCTAACTTGCCACGCATACAGATGTGAGGTGAGAATCGGACCCTCCAACCTGGAGGCGCGAGACTACGGTGCTAAACGCTACGCCATCATGCTTTCACAACTCAATACACACCAGTTAATCGGTGAGATTGTCTTTTCACTTACAACTACAGAAGCCAAAAAATTTCAGGAAAACAAAAAATATTATTAATTGCTGATTGATATTGCAGGCATGTTTTTTTGTGTTCCCTCTGAGCCCTTTTTCAAAATTGTGTCCAAAAAAAGAAAAAGAAAAGTGCTTCCATAGATCCAGATCATAAACATTTAAATGCACCTGAAGTGCGTTCAAGTCAAACCAGGGACAGCGATGAAACTTCTCATGAATGAAGGCGTACAAACCCGATTGACATTTACGGACTTCAAACACAGTTCTGTGATGAGACTCTTAACCACAGTAAAACGTTTGAATGGTGCAACTGTTTTTTAATGACTTTACAAGCCAGGCGCGCGCAATCCACGCACCTGAAATATGATGCTTAATAACTTGCGGATCAAACACTTTTTTTTTTAAGAGCCAGTCTGGATGACTGTTGATTCCTTTGATGCACCCCAGCCTTCAGGTCACATTGGTTATCACGGAATGAGTAACAGTGAGAAACGTACACAGGTCCGTGCCCACTTTCAATTTGCATAATGCAGAATACATGTTCATTTTCGAGTGTACGACAAGAGAGAGCATCCGAGACTACTTCCGAATTGTGCCTTGACGATTTAGGTTGAGTCCTAGAATTTTATTGTGAAAGCCTTCTGGTTATGACGGGATTAGATGAGAGAATTAGAGTTGGTGGCTGGTACTGGTTTAGAGAGGCCTACTTTACTTTGAGAACAGAGAACATGTACCTCATCTCGCTTCGTCTTATCAATTGAAGCTACACCTACAGATACTCTTATAACCCGTCGAAGAATTTTGTAGAAATATAAAATTGACCACATTTGAAGAGGCTTGCAAGCTGTGTCAGAACATACCCCGCAAGAGGTGCCCAAATTTGCCCCTTTGACATATTATGATCAAGGTCCTCCCCATGGAAACAGGAAGTGCTTATAGTTGCATTCCCTGCTATGGTAGCCTCCCCAAGAGCTTTGAAACTGAACCTAACTGTGGATCCCATTGATAAAGACATGGGAGTGTGGGCTAATTGTAATCAGGCAACCAATCAGTCTCTCAGGATCATTGTGAAGCTGTTAAGCCACGCCCTAGCAACCACTTTAGAGCATCTTAGCAACTGATCCTGTAGACTGTCATTATAAACGGCCCAGAGGCCTGAGTTTTGCCACGGCAAGGACTACTCACATTTTCTTTACAAAATGTCCCTGTCTAGTTTTAAAAGAAATCTCTCTCTCGCTCTCCCTCTTTCTGGTGTGACGAAAAACTTCACGTGCCATAAGAGGCAAAGAGAAGCTGACAAGGAGGTATCTGTTTATACTAGACACAACATAATCACGAATGTATAAAATAAAAAAAAAAGTAATATTCTTTCATCCTAAAAATTTTATTAATTTGTTTCCTACAAACTGATGTAATATCGCCAATAGTCTTTGTGTGTGTGTGTGTTAATGTACTGTCCCCTTAATAACATACTATTGAGTGGGAAGTCACATGACTCCGCCTTGTCCAATCTTCAATTTGGAAACGACATGCAGGAGAACTCTTTCATTGGAAAAAAAAAAAAAAACAGATGTACTTTGTCAGGGGACTACAAGGGGGGGGGAAATAATCGTTTAATAATCATAATCAAGTTAAAATGTTCGACTAATTGTAATACTAATTTGAGGTCATACTACCAGCAGGCTGTGTTTACAGTTAGGTAAATTCCAATACCTTTTTTATTTTCTTACAAAACCTCTATTTAAACTCAGGGGATGATATTTACTCACGTCTAAGGACAAAAGTAACAAAGAATATTTTTTCCAAACAAAGAATATTTTTTTGAGTCATAAGAAAGACAGAATGATGCACTGATTAAGGAATTTAATATCATAAAGCATTACTTAAAACAAATCATAAGCCTTTTTCAGGTATTTTCCAGCTTTCGGTCATACGCTCCTCACAGCTTCATTCAAACAAATTCTCAGAGAGATCAGAGAGATCCACAGTACGCGCATGACAAATCTCACCTTCTGCATTACAACTGGTTACAATTATTCTGTCTCATCTATAATTGGATGGATCTTCACTGATGTCAAATGTGTGCCAATCCTAAGCATGAAAGTGGAATTAAAACTTTTTAGTGCTCTTTTGAACAGAGCTTATCAATTTAATTTATTCATTATCACAGATCAGTGTCAGTGCATTTCTAAAAAACTATTTTACGTAGGTTAAGGTTGATTTTAACAAAAGGTTCTCAGATCAATTGGCCTCCAATCGGAATCAACCGATAATCACTTTTACATATCGGTTGTCTCTCGACTGACTGATCACAAAAAACGGTAATATTGTGGTGAGGCAAAATGCATGATTCGACAGCCACATCAATGTGGTTGGGGGAGGTATCTGCCAAAAGTTTATTTGTGGGTTAACAAATGCAGCGTGAATAATTTGAGTATGAAAAGTTATCCACAAAGACATCAGCTAAACCTTGTAAATCGACTCTCACTTAACCACCCTCGAAAAGCTTGAGCCTTACTCTGCAGACAGTAAAACACTAACAGTAGAGAGATAATAATGGCCGAGGCAGCCCGGGTTTAACTTACCGCCCTGTGCGTATGGGCTGACGGCGAGCGACTATTTAACACGTCTGCACACGTTCTGGATGATAGGAGGAATAAACAGTCTCTTAAAAATTCAGAAATTCTGATATTTATAAAGAGACGCTAAGCCTCACTGCTTACCAATAAGCAGTCATGCTTGGTTCACCAAATACAAAATGACTGGTGTGTGTGTTTATATATAAAAACGCTCAGTGCAGAGTTTTGATTTGTCATTCATAGACAATGTGTTAAATGTGCTGCATGTTGTAACGAGTGAGTACAGCAGGACAGTCGCATTTTAGATAAGCATTTCGGCATGTGTGAGAGCTCATTGATGCTAGTTAAGGAATGGAACATTTTTGCTCTTTTAGTCAAGCATAGGCTTTTCTATTGGTTTCAGTATCTTTACAATCTACAATCACAAATAAAGGAATCGGATGTGACTTTGGGTCCTTAAAATCAGGCAGGCCACATAAAAAAGTGCAAAGTGCTGTAGTTCTTTCATCATTCAACAGATTTGGGTGCAAATACTTTTAAGCGAAAGCACGTTTTGAGGTTTGATTCACCTCCATTGATTATACTTTACTAGACATATTTATGGACCTGGCTACGCTTGTCTGTTATAAATATAACATTATAAACATAAATATAAATATAAAGCATTAATTAAAATTATAAATCTAAAATAAAAATTTTATTCGCCACATACACAAAATATCATATGCAGTTAAAATGCTTATATGACTGCGAGTGACAAAAGAAATTAATAAATTGCACTAGAGAGTACAATTAAAATAAAAAATTAAAGTGGGATTAAAGTATATTTTTTCAATAAAAGTAAAATAGGAATAAAAAACGTAAAAAAAATTTTTTTTTAAAATTTAAATAATAATTTAAAAAAAATATATATATATATATATATATATATATATAAATTAGGCTGGAAATTTATAGTATTTACATCTTAAAATAATATTTTGTATAATTTAAAAAATAAAAAAAAACTTTTTTTAAGATTATGATTTTTTTTTATTGTCCTGTAAATATTGTTATAATTATAATATATAATTTGAATAATTATAAAAAATATTTTAAACATTTAAGCGGGAAATGCAGTTATAATTATTGTTATGTTAATGCTTTTTTTTATTTATAGTTACATTATCTATATAATAATATTTGTTATAAATATAATTGTTATATTTTATTTACTGTCTACTTCTAATAATTATTTTAAAAATAGGATTTTTATCATTCGTAAGGATTTAGGCGGTAAACATTGTAAATTATATTATTTTATTTACATTTTAAGTGTTATAACTTTTATTATAAAAATGTAAAAAGAAATTAAGCTTTTCTTTTCATTTCCAAAAATATTATATAATTAAAATAGAAATGCATAAATTATGCACGCTGCTTGTAATATAAAACATTACGCCCTCAGGTTTTTTCCCTATTTGAGAAAAAGTTTACACACCACTGACATATATAAAAAAAATAAAAAATAAAAAAATAAAACTGGTGACGTCAGTTTGCATATTTGCACACGGTAAGCTTATTGTTTGTTTGTTGTAAAGTTGGCTGTTCAGCAAGTCTGAATGTCTGCAAATATCACACACACACACACAGAGAGAGAGAGAGACACCTCTTCAACTTGTATGAGATACTGCAGGTTCTTTACAGTAGTGAATTTCTAAACACACGCGCGCGCGCGCGCACACACACACTGTCACTCAGCCCCAGGTTTGACGTTAAACCGTTAAAATTAGCTCGTAAGGCTAGTTACCGTTCACTACACTACACACACATTTCTGAAGTAATATTTACAAAAGAACTGTTGCGTAGACAGAGTCGGACACGACTCTCTATACAGCACAGTGTCTAAAATGAGAAAACGACAAGGAAAAGTCGTGCTAACGACAACACTCTAGATTCATATTTACCTCTTCCTCTATGTCCCGTCGTCCACTGGCGCACGTGCGTGCTTGCGTGCGTGTTGCCGGTTGCGTGCGTGATGACGTCATGCAAGCTAGGTCCGAAAGGAAGGAAGCGTGAGCGAGCACGTTTTCCTTCCCTTTCTCCTGGTTATCATGTTAAAACTAAAAATTCACGCATAAAAAATATTATATCAAACTAAATATACGACTGATTTCATGACTTGAGTGCTTTAAAAAATATACTATTTATACAGAAATTATATAATAATAATAATAATAATAAGCTGATGAGATACTGTATTATTCATTCATTCATTATCAATAGTACTTCTTATACTGTATACAGGGTTGCAGTGGGCCTGGAGCCTATCCTATCCTATACTTATAGTGACAGGGTGCCAATCCATCGCAGGGGGCACACACATACACTACGGGCAATTTGGGAACGTCAATTAAACTAATCTGCATGTCTTTGGACTGTGGGAGGAAACCGGAGCACCCGGTGGAACCCAGACCCAAAAGGTATAAGGCGACATTGCTAACCACTAAGTCATCATATAGTCTTTTATTATTATTATTATTATTATTATTATTATTATTCCTTTCCTTTATGAGTCTCCTCCAGTTTCCCCTGCAGTACAGTCTGAATGGAATTTCCAAATTGCACACAGACCTGTGATTAGGTGTGCTGAGTACTGTTGCATAGTGAGCACTGAAATTCTAATGATTTGCTTAAAATGTATTGTTTTAACTGATGATTATATTTTGGTTATTGAGTTTAGACAGCTTTGAAATGGAACTCGTCGTTCAGTACCGCAATATCAGTGACAATTAAAATAAATAAATGTATTTGATTAATAAACTACAATGGTTGACTCATAGAAAAGCATTGCCATATGGGTCACATGGATTTGTTATATGGATTTATATATAATTATTTGATTTAAAAAAAATTTGTTAGCGAACTTGGACAGAGAAGAGGAGCATACAAATGCCACCCAAGTCATGGAATTACCTATATTCTATATTCCTTAAAAGGTTATAATACACTGTATTAGGGATTGTTTTAAATGTTCCCAATTGAATAAAGAAAATATGAAAAATATTACCTGAGAAATTGTTTCTGAAATAATAGCCTACCTTTTTTTTTTCTCTTTTTACTAATTATGTTTGGTATTAATAATTTACTCTTTCTTTTAACATCACAAGACAGAATGTATATATCTTGTATCTGATTTTTAAAAATGAAAATAAGATTATGTAATTTATTGATGTTAGCAACACTCTACCAATGTATTCATTTATTATTATTATTATTATTATTATTATTATTATTTACCACTACTACTGGGTAGTTAGTTAACACACGCTTTAAAATGGCAAAGGAAGAAAACCTGTAAAAACTGTAATAGAATAAATTCCGCTGGCAAAAACAAATATATCTAATAGTGAAATGTGTTTTTACTGAAATGTAAAAAAAAAATATATATATATATACAGGCTGCTAAAATGTTGTATTTCTGTTGTATTTTTTTCCTTTTTGTGGTAGTAGCCAAAATTAAAGTACCAAATATTTTAATTTCAGAGAGCATCTATTTATGTTACATAGAGATAATGATAATCCACCACATTGCTCATTAAGTTGTAGGCTTCTCACATGCCATGCATAAAGCTCAGGTTTGATTCTCAGGCAATGCCCCAAACCCAGCTACTGGATCCAAGGCATCCTTGGTGCCGGTCCTAAGCGACAGATTTAATGAAAGGGTTGCATTAAGAAGGGCATCTGGTGTAAAAGTCAAATATGACTGGTATAAGGGCAACAACATGGGGATAATGTTAATGTGTTCCACCATACAGACTTGTTTTACGGAAACCTCTATGTATACAGCTGAACTTCTTCACTTTAATGTGCTGCATGAGCAACATTGTGTTAGAAATTAAATTTTGGCTAAAAATTTATTCTTCGATTGAGGTGAGGAAAATATGCAGTCATATATATATATGAAAATAAATTATAGTTACTTTCATTATTAATGTTATGAAGGTAACTGTAATTGAAAATTCTACTTATGTGTGAAAACAATACTACAAGACATAAAGCATTTTCATTCTCATGACACAGGCATGACACAGGAATTGAAAATTAAATTGGGCTACGTTTATTCGAGCAAGGTCATTTCCAAGAGAAAATACAAATCAAAAAAATTAAATTAGAATTCAACAGACATTTCAAGAATCCCATTGACCACAGACAACCTTCATCTCTTTAGCTAAAAAGAAAAACAGATGAATAAAGTGGAATTTTTTTTTCTTCTCAGTCAAAAATACAGTGTTTTCACAATATCGTATCAAAAGTTCCCAAATTGTAGAATCTCCTTCATCAGGTACATTAAGTAAGTAGAACAATGACTTGTTCTAGATACAATAAATGCTCTCTTCATGTAAAATTTGCTCCGATATTCACTTGTCAGGATCCATTTTACTAAAATATATCTATAACGAGGAACTATAATACTGTACACTACAGTATGAAATAAATATAATTAGGAAATATAAAATGAGTCACATAAATAAAATGGTAGTTTAAAATAAAAATAATTGGATTTTGTATTGAACAAAAGAAAATGGTAATACTGACAGATGGTCTTGGAAAAAAAAATACAGAAAATTGCACAAACAATATGTAAACTAGGAGCTCTAGCTATACTAATACTGATGAAGGTAATTCAAATAAGAAGGTGGATGTTTAATTACTTTTTCATTTCCCATGTAATACTTAAGCAGGTGCATGGAGGACACACATTAACTCCACGGTACACTTTACAAGGATGGCACTTGCAGAAAACACGGGTGAAAGGGTTTGCATATAAGGCTTTTCTCTAACGAAAAATATGCAACAGGGGTGCTTGACAAAGCCTCACAATACGGAGCCTTCATCATCACTGCCTTAGTCCTTAGTCCCTCTTTTTAAGACTTTGTAATTTTCTTTAGAACCATACAGGTATTATTTAGATAAAGATGCTTCATAAAAAAGCCATAATGTGATCCAAAATAAACATGTGGCAGGTCAGGAAAGAAAAGGTAAAAAAAAAAAAAGATTATCACAGTAAGTGATAGACAAAAGATAACACTGACACGCTACTGCGACTTCAAGCGCAGTATATGTACATATAGGCAATGCTTACTCTTTTCTAAAAATTTTTTTTTTTTGTACAATTATTATTTAATGTAGTAACTCATCAGAGTGCAATTCGAGGCTTGTGCTGTGACCACAATAAAAACACAGGGGTTATGGAAATAAGCACCACACAGCCTTCACATTCCACTCTGTACACTTGTGAAACATTCCCGTTGGTTCTCTTATTATAACGTGAATCATCATCACGTTTGTTTTTGCATAATGTAACCTCTCAAACATGTCCCACCCAGTCCGATGCCTTTTTTTCTTTTCTTCTTTTTTTTTTTTGGACCATGGACCATGCCAGCCCGAGTTCCGTTCTTTATGTCTCAGAGTACAATACTGAATAACCAAGACATGGCAGTGTGGTCACAAAAGTAAATCTGGCTCAAAGTCCCTCAATGCGAGGGAAGGAGCAAACAATACAAGCAAAAGACATTTAAAAAGAAAAAATAACAACAACACTGGAAGCTTAATCCAAATCGCAGTAGTTAATCAGCATCCTCATTCTCGCCCTCGCCATCTGTCTTGCTCTCCGCCTTCCTCTCCTCCGAGCTCTCATCTTCCGTCCCTCCCGATGCATCGTTCTCTTTCTCATCTTTTGCCATACCGTCCAGGCTTTGGCTCTCCAACCTATCCTCCTCCGTCTCCATTTCCTCCACCTCCCTGAACATTGCCTCTCGTCTGTCCGTCACTTCCGGGTACACCTTCTCTGCCTCCCTAGCCCTGTCCTCTGTGCCATCTCTCAAGATGGTACTTCCTTTCATCATGTCCTCGCCATGCTCTTCTGGATCGGGAAATCTCAGTGGCGCAAGTCCCTTTAGGTAAGCGTGGTGCATCAGCAGCTCCGTGGGCTCCAGTAGGCTACCGTTCTCATGGCTCTCTTGCTTGGCAGCCTCACGTTCCTCAGCCTCCCTCTTGCAGTAGGAGTAGCGGTGGTTCATGTGCTGCGAATACGAGCCCGAGTGCGAGAAGCGCTTGCCGCACTTGTCACACTGATAGGGCTTCTCGCCCGAGTGCAGGCGCGAGTGCTCGATTAGATGGTGCTTGTGCTTGAAGGCCTTCTTGCAGATCTGGCACTGGTGAGGCCGCTTTCCTGCAGACACATAAGGAAAGAGACGAACCAGCTGGTTAGTGTGGTATCACAGCAAAGCAAACCTTACATTAAATTTGTGTTTCTCAGGTGTTGCTGTGTGGGAGATAGTTAAACTTGTGTCAGTGTGCTACAGTTAAATCCCAAATTTGATGCTTGGGAATGCAACAAAACAACGATACATTTCGAATTTGGCACATTTGATTTTATTAACAAACCCTCCTTTGTAAGACTAACTAGGTAAGTGCATGCCAAAAAAAAAAAAACCACAAATTGGTTTGACTGTGAATACACAACAGGGTTTATTTTTGATTTTATGCCATACACAGGATAAGGAGTCAAGAGGGAAGCCATGATCCTGACGAGCTATTCTGAGGTTGTACGTGACCTCGCTGAATGCAGCCAAGGAGATCAGGTGATTATCACAGCATACCGCACAAGGTGAAATCGAGGCAGTCAGCATCCTTGATGGAGCGTGCTTTTTATGACATCATGTCTCCAGATTATAAAATGCTTAGGTCAGACAGCTCCCTCATAAAACTGCAATCGGGCCGAGGGAGGTAGGAACTTCCCCGCTACTGTATTCATTCACCAAGTCCTTTGGCAGGAGCTGCCGTGACTCTCGAGAACATGATCATACATTCTAATCAATGGCGAAGCACTCCGCATTTTTATTGGTAACACCTTTTACACTTACGCACAACACATCCCACGCAGACATTCGCTGTCATCTATAAACACGTGTAGTGTATTCTTGGCCATGGATATCATTGGAATGCCTGCAGCACCTTCCATAGCTGCCGTGCTTGAGCTGACCCCCCACACACACACACCCACCTTCCCTCATCAAGTTCAAAAATAAACGAGAGAGCAGATTCCCCGCCCTGCATTCCTGCGGAGGAATGTGAATGAGGTATGATGCAAGCCTGTGAAAGAGAGGAGTCCCCCAAGAGGGGAGGTCACGGTGTGGCATCGAAATGCCACACACACTTGTATGCACCTGGCTTACGGTGAAATGCTAGCATGATTTGTAAACTCTGTACACGACAGGCTTCCATCGCTGTGATCGCTACAAAAGTAATAGGCTGGAATGAAATCTCTTGAATGTCTGCTGCTTACCACAGAGAAAAATATGATTTAAGGCACCTGAGCTAAATCAAACCCAATAACGGATGAACTAAAACCCTGTCGTAAGAAATCAAACATTTTATTGGTGGTCATGGTTTAAAACGGACAAATAAATAAACAACAGAAAACAAGATTTAAAAAATGGGGGTATAAAAGAAGGCAAATGATGTAAGAAAGGAGAAAAAAAAAAAGAGATAACTTGGGGTGAGGGTAAAAAAAAAAAGAATTTTCTAAATGTGATATACCTGTGTGCTCATATTTGTGTCTTAGGAGGGAACTGGTCTTCTGGAATGTTTTGTCGCACAAGTCACACGCGTACATACCACTTTCAGTCTTCTTAATCTTCTTCCGGGCAAGCAGCAACTCACTGTCTGTCAGGTCTTCCAGCCCTGACAAATAGTCCCCTGTGCTGTCCAGCAGCTCCCCCTGAGAGAAAGACACATTTAAGACTTTTAGCACAAAACTCCACACCTGCCGCCTTAAGAGCGACGAGGTCTGTTTTATCCAGAGCTTCTCTCTTGAATCTTTGTAAGACCCCAAAAAAAGGCAACATACATGACAGTGTAATGCAGAAATTAGCATCAGAGCACGGGCTTAAAACATGTTATTTCATAATTTGAAGCTTTAAATTTTCAGCATAAATTATCTTAGCAAAGATAATTTGCGATGTCCGAGTCTAATTTACCTGGAAGCCTGTTTTCCGCTGGTATTTCCGTCGCTGCTGCATTTCAGCAAAGGTGGTCGCTGCCCCTGCCGCGTAAGTGTAAGCCATGTGTGGGAGGAAGCCCATAGGATCAAGTCCTGGATAAGGCCTCAGTCCTGTGATGCTGGCCTGTGCTGGGGACATGAAAGTCGATGGAGGGAATGCTCCATGAGGTGGTAGAGGGGTATAAATAGGACCGCCACTGAAGGGATTGATTCCAAAGATCGGGCTAGAACTTTTATCTAGCTGGTTTTCGTTGCCTATGCTGTTCAAGCAATTGAATTCCTTCTTGATGTGAGCTAAGTCCAAAGGTTCTGTTCCTTGTTCTCGTACAGCAGGGTCACTATCTATGTTGAAACCATTTGGCTTAGGCTTTCTGTCAGATTTGGAGAGATGTTTTGGCAGTGACAGGTCCAGAGGTTCACCATGGGCATCCTCAGAGGTGAGACTTGTAGGAGTATAGGAGCTGCTGTGAGAGTGTTTTGAAGATGTTGAAGAAAGATTCAGAGGTGAGGGGGTCTCACCCCTCAAGTGGTCCACTGAGTCAACTATTTTTTCATTTGTGTGTCTTATGCTTGGTAAATGGTGATATTTGGATAGCCGATGGCCATTTTCACCATTGGTAGTACCTTGGAGTTCTGCTGCTGATTCGCTATACTGGCCAATGGAAGCAGGTGATCTTGCAAGTGCTGATTCTCTTGCTAAACTGTGATTGCTGTCTCCACTGCCCCATTCAGGAGGTGGAGATCTTTTCCTGGACATGCCATGGAGAGACTGAGCTTTCCACTGAATAAACCACTCCTTTACGAACTCTTGAGGAAGCCCAACTGCAATGGAGATCTTCCTCAGTTCTTCTGAGCTGGGCTCGGTATTCATGGCAAAGTAAGCTTTCAGTACTGACAAGTGATCTTTGAATGGATTGATTGGGCTTGTTGTATTTCTATCTGGCATAGAAGAGGATACCACAGTACTTTGCTGCTCTATGCTGGACATGCCTCTACGGCTAACAGGTAAGCTTTCATTAGGTTTCAGAACTGCCTTGATCTCTTCGTTCATCTTGCAAAGATAGCGCTCATGCTGGTGCAAAGGAATAGGGCCATTGAATGACTCCTTGCAGTATTGGCATGAGAATGATGTGTACTGGCCATCCCTCTCCTGGGCCTTCACATCTGAAATGGTACCAATTATATGACTGGGCCTCTCTTTCTTAATGTTAAGAATCCTTTTTTCTGCATCTTCACTTAGGCTCTGTGGGGAAGTTTTGGCCTCACTGACCTTCTCCAACGCATAGTCAATAATGCTTTTGTTTGGACTGATGTGTCCAACCCCATGAAATCCTGCCTGGGAGGCCAGAGCCAGCTTGTGCTCTTCCATCTGCGAGCCCAGATCCTTCATGTAGGCCCTCAACTTGGTGGTCTCTTCAGAGTTGGTGTCCAACTTCTGCCGGCACACAGTGTTGTCGACAATCTGGAGGACCCGCTGAACCTTAGTTAGGTTACTGCTCAAGCCTGGGTAGCCTAATGCATGTGACTCCAGCCTCATAGCCAAGTGATGCAAAGGGTTCTGTGGTGAACTGTGCGTCCCCAGGGGGCTTCCCCCACGGCCAGTACCGTTAAGAAAAGCCCCAGGTCCTCCGAATTCTGGTGGTGAAGCCATCATCAGACGGCATTCATTGAAGTCCAAGGGCTCAGCCTTTATATCAGGGTGGGATAATGGGTCCTGGAGACCAGTGCACCTGCTGTTTTCCAGTTTGTTTCTTAGCTGAGCCAAGGCAGGGCTGCCTGGCGATGAAGCGGCAGAGTTTGGAGATGAGCCAGACTTGGTGCCGACCCCATGTCGTACCCGTCCATTTATAGAGATGAGGCCAATGCACTTCTTGCTACTAATGTGTGAACTGTAAGAGCCGGAGTGAGAGAAGCGCTTCTTACAGTTGGAGCACTCGTATGGCTTCTCACCTGAGAAGAAAAACATAAGAAGTAATTAAAACAGGTTCAGTCTTCATTTAGAAACGACACAAAAGTTAAGCCTAATGTAAGTCTGTCGCTGAAGAACTAATAGAATTAGATATTAGGTACATGTCAAATG
Source organism: Clarias platycephalus (assembly GCA_030068275.1). NCBI lineage: Eukaryota > Metazoa > Chordata > Actinopteri > Siluriformes > Clariidae > Clarias > Clarias platycephalus. Next base: position 5,623,068 of record JAQQZT010000036.1, on the reverse strand, counting down.
TATTATCATAAAATCAATGGTAATCAAATATCTATTTCAAGACCACACGATATGCTTTGATGACCACTGACAACTGACTACTTACCACTGTGGATGCGGAGGTGCTCCTTCAGATGGTGCTTGTACTTGAAGGCTTTCCCACACTCTGTGCATTTGAACTTGCGGTTTCCGGCCCCTTCGTTCAGCACCGGAGGCTACAGGGAGGAAAAATGGCCGAGAGATAAGTACATAAGGAAAACCATTATTTTAGGGAGAACAAGATTAATTGCTTTAATCATAATTCACTTTGTTCCTAGAATTAAGCAGTAGAGCGGGAGCTAAATTTCAGCTAATCTTCTGACTCAAAGTTAAAAGTAGGTACTTTCTACCGAATTTGAAATTTAAATGTGGGCAGGACCTTGATGCACAAGCAAAACAACAGTACTCACAACTGCACCCCACTCACAGATACAAAGGTCTGTGAAAAACATGTGGGAGTCTTGGAGTGTGTATTCGATGGGTAAAACGTACACATTGCACAAAACAAACGTCTCCAAAAGTTCAACGTTAGTGGGAGAGCATAGCTCAAATGACTGTACTATGGGAATTTCAATATAATGTATAACATATGCACAAAAATGTAGACACGAATGTATACATGATGCAAAGAAACAACTGCAAGTCAAGGTAAACTTGTGAATTAACAGTTGGAAATGGTCATGGAGTGAATAAACAAAAGTTTTAATGTAATTTAGGGATTAGGATAGGAAAGATATCTGTGGGGGGGGGGGGGGGCAGCTGGACATGTTTAAGTTAGACTGGAAAGGTGTGTGTGTGTGCATGTGTGTGGGAAAAATCGAATGAGATGAAAACTGAGAAGAAGGCAAGGTGGGTACAGGTAGTTCACACAGTTCTTGTGCTGGTTCCAAGTTTGCCGCTTAAATGTAAAATATTCTGTTTCAATTTGGTTAAATGCTCGAGATGTTATTATACAAATAAAAGGTCACCCAAGCCTTTTTCATTGTTTTTTTTTTTTTCAAACCAGCTCATATAACTGCTTTTCAGTCACACGGGTCTCTCGCTGCCCTGAAACCAGTGGGAAAGACCGAAACGAATGTCAGCGCTGGGTGCATGTTTGGAGTTTGATTCCACTCCAACAGCAGCTGAGGCAGAATGTCTATAGAACTCAATGTGCTAAAACATCCCACACATGCCTTACCGTGGGCAGACGACCGTGCACAGCTGTGGCTCCGGTGTGAGAGATCTGCATTTTAAGGAGGCTCCAGAGAAACATGCTTATGTGAAGAATGTGAAGCCAACTGAGCCAGAATTCGAGCAAATGGAGACGGTATATTGCAAGATGATTCTGAAAGTGTCTTTTGGTGTCCATTACGTTTAAATGTAAATAATTTCACATTCCTTATTTATAGGAACTATATAATTCCTTATTATGAGATATAAAACGAGGCAGTATGAAATAGTAAAGGAATTGAATTCATTGATTCAAGTGATGTGAATTTTGGACTCACCTGTTCCCTAGAGGGCCTGTGGGTGGCCATATGGCGGTCCAGCTGCGTGCGGTAGGCGAAAGTGTCACTGCATTGCTGGCAAGGGAAGCTCTCTTCGTTCTTCTCATGCCGGTACTTGATGTGCTCCTTGAGAGCGGTCAGCCGCTTGTAGCCGCGGTCGCAGTAGGGGCAGGTCAACAGTTGGGCAAAGTCATCTGGCGTCCTGAGTGTCAGATCTGTCCAAACATGTGAGATCAGTGAATGTTAAAAAAAGGTTGGTTCTGATGTGCTACATGCTTGCATGTATTTTTCTCCGGATAAAAAGAACACTAGATAGAGAGATCCTTAATTCGCTATTATTGTAAGATATCGTCCTCTATAACATCTATTTATAAATGAATCTCGCGGAAATGATTTGTTCTTCTGATAACGTCACTCGGGACTCGCATTCAAATGCTCTCACCATTCTCGTTGTCGTCCTGCCCGTTAGCCTCTGGAGTGCTCAGCCTCGTGCTCTCCTCCGGGTCTTCGGGGTAAATTATGGCCGTGTCCCCTCGTTGCAGGTACTCGGCGATGCTGGCAGGACATCCCTCGTTGTCCTCTAACTTCCTCTTGGTGAAGAACCTCTCCAGCTCCGCAGTGGCATCAATACCCTTAACTGCACACAGGAAGTGTGTGTGTGTTGGTGGGGGGGAGAAAAAATAACAAATGGACCCATTGGTTTAGGTTGCTTGTCATTGGAAAAGCCCCAGCTGGACATTAAGAAAGCAGCTGCTCTAAATGTGATGTAGTGGAGGACAAACCATTAGGAAGCCTTTAAAGGTGGAAGTATTTATTTAAGTTACAGTGTAATGGCCACTTCAAAGACGAATAGGAGCCAGCGTGATCATCGGGCACTCTTAAAGCGTCCTCTTGCATGTTGGGAAAGGCTTTAAACATTCGCAGCATTGTGGGTAATTGGTTTATGTGGCAATTAGGCTCACTTGGGTAACTGATCTCACTTTGCACAGCCCACTGTATACTTAAAAATCAGACTCCAAATCTAATAACGAGCCATGCGTTATGTTTAATTGCACAAACCCAGGCGTTTTACGATAAACAACAAGCAATAGCAATGATGACCAGTGAAAGATAAGAAGGCATTAAAAAGACCAAAAGTGTGATGTTTAAAAGACACGCGCACATTTTTACGTCCTAAAGGTCGGCGAGACCGGCGGTGGTGATAAATAGTGAGAAATATATGAACAAATAGAACGCAGAGAAAAGAAAAAAAGTTACGGAAAGTGTCCTAGACCCATTAAATTCTCTTTAACAGTGAGCTATGACACAGGGACCTAAGAGAGGGCAAATGAAAATTTTATTGTCTCGTTGTAAACCAATTGGAAAGTACATGGACAGAACAAATCTGATTTCATCCCAAACTCGATTTGGTGGCAAAATGTGATTTGCACTGCACTCCTGCTCAACTTACAAATGTTTACTTTCCATCTCTGACTGACACACACACACACACACACACACACACACACACACACACACACACACACACACACACACACACACACACA
>JAQQZT010000036.1:5595773-5607497 GCA_030068275.1 Clarias platycephalus | reverse complement strand
CACACACACACACACACACACACACACACACACACACACACACACACACACACACACACACACACACACAAAACGAGGCAACGAGCACAGGGAATATTACAATTCAGACTTTACAAGGGGATAGAGTAAATATTGAGGAGGCCATTGTTCCTTCACTTCCTCCACTCTCGGAGGAGGACTCATCCCTCGCTGCCTCATGGGAGCACGCGCCGATCACATTAGTGGCTCAAACGGAAGTCGTATTCATTCATTCGGAGCTAAGCGCTCTCCCTGAACAAGGGAAGGCCTACTGTAGGTTCAAAACCGATGCTTTCTGTGCTTGGGGATTTTCAGGAATCAGGACTGGGAGCGGCAGAGATACTATACTGGTTTCTACTAGTCCGTACAGTAGCGTTACAATACGACTGTCAGAATGAATGTGCATCTTTGAGACTTCGATCTTGCTAGGAAACTCTACATGAAATACATTTTTAACAAAAACAAAATTATCACCTGATCAGCATATAAAAGCTCATATACAGTCAGTCCCCTACATATGAACATTCAAGTCCGAAGATATGAACATGTATTCGTGCATGATCGATGGTGGAAGTCAGATCACATGTCCACCGTACCTTGTCACGTGTGCATGATCTGCAAGTGCAGAAAAAGCCCAGGATGTCCAGAAGCAAGCGTAAAAGCAGAGGCGATGTAGATAGTACGTCTAAGAAGCGCCAAGCAATAGCGATTTAGACAAAAGTGAAAATAATTGAGTGAATGCACGATTCTAAAGAATAAGCAGAAGATCATGGAACATGTTAGTTTTATACTGTGTACTGTATAGCCAATTGTGTTACTAGTACAGTAGACTGACTACATTTGTGGACTTATGAACAAATTGGACGAATGGAAATTGTTTGCATGTTGAGGACTTACTATATATATACAGTATATATATATAGATGTATATATAAAAGCCATTAATCAAACAGAGAATCAACTTTTTCTTTTTTCACAGTGTATGCTTATATTTCTTTCACTACCCGCTCATTTTTTGTGATCATTTCTGCTGCTCGTGTAAACATTCGCCGCTGCTATATTTTTTGGAGACAAAGGACAAAAAATAACACAAGGTCTGAGCAGAGGTCATCTCAAACTAGTGGAGCTCTGACCGTCTCCGAGAATGCCATGGAAAGAGAAACCTAGACCGATTGCCAAAAAAAATCTGTTTTCTGAAAACACAAAAGCCTGTGAAACTGTCTGTTTTAGGGAGCGTTGCCATCGGTGCACGTGCCAAGAAAAACCTACTGTCTCGAAACATACTATTTAAACAATAGTCAAGGGCCTGTGGTTCATATCCTCCCTGAGGTTGCCTTCTCCATTTTTAAGTCCTCGGTTGCAGGGCTGTTAGCCCGACGCTTTATTTAAAAGTTCACCTACGTGCTAATTTTTGTTCAAAATAAAAAATAAAAATAAAAAATAATAATAAAAAATCAAACAGGAAAATGACCTGACACATTCGAAGCCACTGTAGGGAAAAAAGAAAAAACTGTTTTTTTTGCATGTTCACAAGCAGTTTTTTTTTCTTTTTTTCTTTCGCTGTTATCAAGTTGTCTGTTATCAGCCCAGGAGGGGAATAAGGTGTGACGGGCCATGGAGGACAAGTTCCCCTTTCAGAAGTGTGAGCACTGTGACCGTGTCTGAGCAGCATGTACACAGGAGGAACTTAATCAGGCTTTAACACCTTGACACTGGCGCTTCTCAGGCGTTAACCGTAACGTCAGTTGCAACAGACACACCTCTCAGACGTCTTCTGCTCTGTCCTATTCATACCCTCTCATTTTTGTAAAAATTTTTTTTTTTTTTAGCTCTAACACTGGGTCATATTATTTGACAGAATAAACTACTTTAAAATTCCCATTGAGTTTTATTTTCCTTCTTCGCTCCTTTTTCGAAACGCCTCGCACATACACACCCACACACATCGCTCGGCCGGATTTTTGTCTATGTTAATCAGATATTTTCCATTACCATCGAACACATTGAGAAAGAATGTACCATCTGACCAAGACGCTGTGTCACCTGATTTGCACTTCCTCCATACTAAAGGAGATGCAGAAGGGAAGTGGGCAGTTAATAGGGTTATTATTGTCTATTAACATAGAGCTGCTTTGATTCAAAATTACTCCCTTAATGCTTCATAACCACGTCGTTAAACATCATGCCGCTCTCTAAAGGTTTTGTTCGTCAAACTACATGTATAGAAATGCATATATGGACATTTAAATAGAGTAAAGTGAATGTACAAACAGGGTTTATGCACCAATATGACTTGGGCCATTATGTCCGATTTTCCTAATAATAATGTAATTATTTTCTAAAATACAACCAATAACAGTTACATATTTTTTTTACATTAGTACGTAAGACCCTTATGCTTTGTCTAAGCTTTGTCTGTTGTTGTTTTGGCTTTCAAGGCACTTGAAACCATTCATAAAGCATGTTTAATATTATCTACAGCATCAATGCATTTCCATTATCCATGTCTCATTCCTAATCATATCACAAGATTTACACTTTTTTTTTTTTGTACTTGAAATCTGTCTGAAATCTTTAACACTCTGCTTTCTCCTTAAAGAAACATACGTTTCGTTCTACAATCGGAGCGCTGTAAACAAGGACCTCGTTGAAACCCAGCCAAGACTGTTGCATTCCAGGCATTTCATTAGAATACACTGTAAAATAAACATTGCCACATTGACCCAAACAACAACAACAACAACAACATAACTACACACATACCGCGCAGATTCGATCACACCACAAAGCATTTGCTGCGTTTGTTTTCCTACGCGTTACACAAGCCGGTGCGAGATTTAAGCAGAGAGTAAACGGCGAGGGAGAACGATGTGTGAGAGACAACGCGGTGCGAGGAAACGAGATGAAAGGGAGACACACAGTGCGAGAGAACACAGCACGAGGGACGCGCGACGGGATAAGGGAGGACACACCGAGGGGGAACACGATATAAGAGGGAATGGTCTGAGCGAGAGGAACATGTTAAATAGGAACACGGTAGAAGAGAACATGATGAGGAAAAGGTGACGGAGAACAGGATGGAGGAGAATGCAGAGCGAGAGAACATACGTAGAAGAAGAGGAAATGCTGGAGGAGAACGTGATATGGGAGAACATCGTGATGGAGAACATGATATGGGAGAACGTGTGATTGAACACAACACAAGAGAACATGCTGTGGGAGGTGTAGAAGAAGAAATATGAGCGAGAACACATTAAGGGGAAACAATACAGGAGAACATAGAACATAGGTGAGGGAGAACAGGATATACAGTGGGGCAAAAAAGTATTTAATCAGCCACCAATTGTGCAAGTTCTCCCATTTAAAAAGATGAGAGACGCCTGTAACTTTCACTATGAGAGACAAAATAAGAAACAAAAATTTTTTAAAAAATCACATTGTAGGATTTTTTTAATGAATTTATTTGCAAATTATGGTGGAAAATAAGTATGTGGTCACCTACAAGCAAGCAAGATTTCTGTCTCTCACAGTCCTGTAACTTCTTCTTTAAGAGGCTCCGCTGTCCTCCACTCGTTTCCTGTATTAATGGCATCTGTTTGAACTCGTTATCAGTATAAAAGACACCTGTCCACAACCTCAAACACTCCAAACTCCACTCTGGCCAAGACCAAAGAGCTGTCAAAGGACACCAGAAACAAAATTGTAGACCTGCACCATGCTGAGAAGACTGAATCTGCAACAGGTAAGCAGCTTGGTGTGAAGAAATCAACTGTGGGAGCAATTATTAGAAGATGGAAGACCACTGATAATCTCCCTCGAACTGGGGCTCCACGCAAGATCTCACCCCGTGGGGTGAAAATGATCACAAGAACGGTGAACAAAAATCCCAGAACCACACGGGGGGACCTAGTGAATGACCTGCAGAGAGCTGGGACCAAAGTAACAAAGACTACCATCAGTAACACACTGGGCAGCCAGGGACTCAAATGCTGCAGTGCCAGACGTGTCCTCCTGCTTAAGCCAGTACTGTACATGTCCAGGTCCGTCTGAAGTTTGTTACAGAGCATTTGGATGATCCAGAAGAGGATTGGGAGAACGTCATATGGTCACCAAAGATGAAACCAAAATAGAACTTCATGTTTGGAGGAGAAAGAACGCTGAATTGCATCCAAAGAACACCAGACCTACTGTGAAGCATGGGGGTGGAAGCATCATGCTTTGGGACTGTTTTTCTACAAAGGGACCAGGACGACTGATCCGTATAAAGGAAAGAATGAATAGGGCGTAAAGGGTTTATAACAAAGTATTGAGATGAAATTTTGTTATTGATCAAATACTTATTTTCCACAAATAAATTCTTTACAAATCCTACAATGTGATTTTCTGGATTTTTTATTTTTTTTTTAACCTTTTTGCCCCACTGTAGGAGAACGCCATGAATGAGAAAGCTATGAGAGAGGACACAAGAGATGCTTTAAGGGAAAAGACCTCAGAAAAGAACGTTCTCAGATAGAACCTTTATACGAGTGAATGAGGGAGAGGGAGAACATGATACAGGCGATGACAACGATAAAGAACACCTTGTGGAAGGAACGTGGAAGGGAGAACAGGATATAAAAGAATACACTCAATAAGAGAGAACTCTTTGAAGGAGAACGTGATATAGGAGAACACCACGCATGAGAAAGCCATAAGAGAGAATACAAGAGAGAGGGTGCTTTAAGCGTGAATGAAGGAGAGGGAGAACATGACACAGGCGATCACAGCAGGAAAGAACACGTTGAGGAAATCAAGTGTGAGGGTGAACAGGATATTAAAGAGTGGGAACTCAATAAGAGAGAAGGAGAACATGATACTGTATAGGAGAACACCATTTGAGTAGAAGAACGTTAAAGAACACGATCTCATAGAGAACTGTGATAGAGAGTGCTCGATAAGAATGTAGGCGAGAACGCAATATAGAGGAACACCTTAATTAGGAGAGAACATGTTACAGATGAACATAACATGAACGAAAAAACACAGTGAGAGAATTCCTATTATGCATCATCTTACAGTCTCGCCTATTCATTTCCCATGTGTGACCAGATTTTCCCCGAATACCGCAGAAAATTTGAAAGCTATCTAAAAGTCAATGAAAGCAGCAGTCTGGACAAATCCATTAAACCTTACGCCATTCAGAAAGGGGAAAAAAAAAAAGAGCAAATTGGTCAAAACACAGCAGGTGGGTTAAAAATAAAGCAAGGATGCTTTAGGTGTGTTCATTACGGTTATGTAAAGCGGGGCAAACCTGCTCACTATATCAGAGAGGGAAATGCAAAACCCTAGAGCTGTTTGTCTCTGATAAGGCTCTTGCATGCACCGATATCACGTACCCTGTGTGTGTGTGTGTGTGTTTGTGTTTGTGTGTGTGTATGTGTGGTGCAACAGATTGTGTGGGAGTTATGTGTTGTTGAGGTATTTCTTTTCTTTATCCTTTTTTCCCCCTAACTGAAACCTATCCACTCATTAGCTCTGCTCTGACACGCCGGGTAGGTGTTATTTGTGTATCGCGTTCCCTTCGTTTTCATTATGGACGTCTTCCCAGTCATCTGTTGTGGCTATTGCATTAATTCACAGCCACCTCATAGCGAGGGTGACACGGTCTAGTAAAATGTAGGATCTCTCTCTCTCGTCCTTGCTCTCTCTCTCTCTCTCTCTCTCTCGTCCTTTCTCTCTCTCCATAACAGCAAGCTGCTACACCGAAGCTGAAGACGAGCTGAACTCCGGTTTAATTGCATATGCATATACAGCACACTCGTGTAAATGTTGGCAATGATAAAGCCTATTTCAGCCCTAGCAGCCTGCTGGCTCCTCATGGGGACGCAAGGCCTACTTCCAAAAAGCATGAATTATTTATCGACCTAGGTGGGAGTGCGACCCTCTTTTCTCAACAAAAGAACGTAACATCTTTAATCTGTAATACTTCCTATTAAACTGCAAAATCCACCACCTTCACGCCACCCCGGTGCACGATTTAATAACGACTTCGCTCACACACACACACACACACATGCAATCTTCTCCAGCTTGATCTTTGCCAGGTAGGTGAACGTAGCTCTAGGCCCTATGGCCCACACATCCCACTGTGCTGTATGGCAGATGCTGCCAGTTGACCTTTTGACCTTTAAGAAGATGACTGGAGGGCACTTTTTTTTTCCTTTTTTTTTCCGCGCTCCATCCCACTACAGTACGAGTCAAACCTTATTGTAAAAGTCTAATCTTCCTCGTTAGCTCAAGTCAGACTTCAAGACTTTTATCCTTAGCAAACACTTTAATGGTTTGTTTTCCGCGGTATTTATTCATAATCGGCCCCAGATTGTGGGTTCACCATTTTTCTTTTTCTTTTGAAAGCAAAGAATGTAGTGAGAAACATCCGAAATCCTGCAACTTATTCAAATGTTTTGACCAAATATCGTAATAAATTTGTTGCAGGAATTAAAGCTTGGTCTTTCTTAGACCTTTTTTTTCTTTTTCATTTTTTTAACTAAAGATTTATCACAATGACGCCGATCCTAACGTAATTCCATCCCGCCTAGTGTATTTACAGAGTGTGTTCACAGAGCTCGGCTGGACAGAAGATAGAGGAACGCACGTACATGTGTGTCTTCGCATCGAGCGAGGAAACTGGCAATGCCTCGCACTCCGACAGGTTCCTCTCTTCTTGACACGTTTAGTATTTCTTGCATGTGACAAAACAGTGGTATTCTAGTCCACCTATTTGTACATTTCCTGAGCTTGACATTTGCAGTAGTGAAACTTTCTAAGTCAGCAGCTTAAAAGCGGGTGGTCAGAATTAATCATACAGCTTCATCAAGGCATACCGTGTGTCCTGCTGCTAGCGTTTGACTGCTGAGCGCCATGTTAGACCATCACGCCGTGTAAAAGTCTCGAACCCTTCAAGCCAGGTCTAGGAAACGAAGTAAACGTTTGATATTGTCCAAACAGTCCAAATGTTCACTCTCTTTAAAAAAAAACAAGTCTGGACAAGCTTTCCTTGTGTAGCGTTTTTATTGTATTTTCTCATTCATTGATTGATTGATTTGATTTGATTTTTCTGCAGCTGCTGCTGCTGCATGGTTGCGGCATGGCTGGTTTGATCACTTTCACACCCAAGAGCCGGAGTCAGTGGTCATTAAAAGAGCATGACCATGTTTTCTTTGAAGATAAGGCGAACTAGCAGTGTAGGTAACTATCCTGATAAAAGGTTTGTTTTGACCACTGAACCATAAACAGTGATATGGGTCTCTCTACACCTACCCTTGAGCCTAACGAGTTAGATAAGTATGCATCATGTAGCGAAACCTAAAACCTTCACATGTTTTGTTTTTATTTTCCTGGCGGTGGAAAAGAAAAGGTATGTTATACTAAGATAAGCTTTTAATGCAATAATGTAAAAAACAAAACAACACCTACCAAGTGCACCGTTTTTCACTGTTCCACCGACTTGCCCAATGCTACGACTAAAGCTTTATAAAGATCCGACTTAAGCAACAGTCAGCCATTGGTGTGAGCCGATTTAGAGCGCAGAGGTACCATCATCTCACGGTGTGAATTGATTTTCAGATCAAGAGATGTCTAGTGCTACCTTTACAGTGACAGATGTATGTTTCTTACATGCGACCTGAGAGAACGACCCCTGAAAACCAACCGCCCTCAGGGCGTAGCGTGGGTAATTAGTCTCCCCCCCCCCCTGCGCTCCCTTCCATCCAATTCACCACCACGGATGGCAACGGTTGTCTGAGGTAAGAGGAACTGACAGGCATTCGCTCCCCAGGGCAAAACTTTCCAGTTAAGTGAAGCTGTATGCTGGAGGTAGTGGAAGGAGAAAGAGGGAGAGAGAGAGAGAGAGAGAGAGAGAGAGAGAGAGAGAGAGAGAGAGAGAGAGAGAGAGAGAGAGAAAATCAAATCAATGACTCCTGAGTAGTCATTTGGTCTTCATTACACCCTCCCTTATGGAAGCTAAAAACCACGGTTTTTGCTTGTTCTCTTTCGCTCTGCCACCCACATACGTTTAATGGGCCTCTTAAAGTCTGTCACTTTACTGGGAAGTCATGTTATGAAAGAGGCATGACAATTCAAGGAACACCCTACAGACCAACAGGACGTCAGAGATGGAGTCCAGGTATCAACAAACAAAAAGGAATTTAGAATTTAGAATGACATCATTGAAATGATGTAACACACTATAAATCTCAATCATGCAACATTTTATGTTGGTTTATATTAATTAATAATACTTAAAAAAAAAAAGTCAATGCCTTAAATTGTGGCTCGGATTAAGAGAAACAAAGTGAGACAATAACCCGGACAACTGCTCATTATGAATGGATCTTGTTTTCAAAGGTATAAAGTTTGAAGTACTAGAGTGCATAATAAAAACGCAAGTTTTAATTTCTACGTTCTACTGGTGATCCACCGTAATCGCCAATAGACAAGAGCCTCAACCTCGCCAGGATGCGCCTAGCAAAAAGCCACGGGTTCCATCATAGGTGTGGAATGTGACGGTTCGCGCTCGCGGCTTTTTCCGCAAGGTCCACCGTTTGACTTACAAATCGCCATAAACTTTTCCTGTCAGCGAGGTGCGTTTTGGAGTGCAGGAAGTCCCACTGGAGGGGGGGGGGGGGGCGGATCAGCGAGTGAGCCATTCTTGCAAACTTTTCACACTCGTATTTTATTTCCTTATAGCGTTTGGACTCACGCCTGCAACATCCAGGTGGAGACGATTTCAAGGGCGAGTGCCAGAAATCTGCTAAAGCGGCCAGAGATAGACAAGAGTAACTAAGCGAGTTCGACTCTTGGCGCTGTTCTGCCATTTTTGAATCCAACTCGAAAACGTTTTTTTTTCCACCTGCTTTTGGATCGTCAGGTTATGTTCTTCACTTTCAGACAATAGCAGGAGACAGCGTGACACGAGGTTCTGAAAGAACAAGCAATAAAACGTAAAAATGCGATGCACTTGACAGACTACAGCTGATAAACTGCAAAAGTAATCATCCATGACTGGCATTGGCAAGGTCACAAACACGCACATCAGCCATGTTGAACAACTTCGGTGCATCTGAAACTTCATTTGTCACTTCCTGTTTGGTCATATGATTGGTAAAAAGAGAAGTAATATCGCCTGAACTGTAGGTTTTTTTTTTTATTTTTTTTTTTATAAAGACTTAAGTAACTGAACGTCCTCAAATAGAAGAAAAAAATTCTTCAGTCTATTTAAAGAAAGTTGAATACATTATGCAAAAATTTACATTTGCATGATGTCTTTATTTTTCCCTAAATCTTGTCAAAAAGAGAAGTATGAACTTGTAGCCTTCTTTCCCAGGAAAAACCAGCTAGGTCTACCAGAAGGCATGCATTTAAATGTTAGCAAAGGCACTTCTTTAGAAGAGGAAGGACAATCTAAAATGGAGAACCTGCCAGATAAAATGCTGACACTGCTGATACTTAAGCTATGCACTTTTTTTTTCTTTTCTTTTTTTTTTTTCGCACTGTAGCACTTTCCTGCTGAGAACAAAGCACCAATGAAATAACCTTCTCCAGTGGTGGCGGCTATCTACCTGGCTGTTAGCAGGGCCTGCAGATTGCTTGGGCGGTAGAGAGTCCAGCCAGGATAAGGCCATCATCAGGAAAGGAGGGCTGGTCAGGGCTTCCTTTAACACAGCAGGGTCTGTTAATAAACGCTCGGCCTTTTGTTCCCAGCACAGTTGGCAGGAGGCAGGCCAACAATACAGCAGCATATAATGCGCTGTCTCGAGGGATGCTAGAGGCTAGCACCGACGATCTCGCATTCAGTCCCGGTTTAAAGAAGAGGGTCACGAACTACTTTTAACATCACCTCTAAAGCCATTGTTTTTTTTTTCTCTCCCTCTTTTTTTTTTTCTCAATCCTACAGACAAAGTGCCTTTTGACTCTCAAGTGGGTCAGATAGATAGACAGACAGACAAATTTTCAAGGATCTGGGAAATGCTTGCTACAGGCAAAGGGTATCATTGGTGGAAAGTGCATTCTCAAAATGAGTCTTATTTTTAGGCATGTCTGAGTGACAGCTATCTTGGGACTGCAACAGAGAGAGGCTTGAAGATCAAAAGGACCACAGCTGCTTGTCCTACAACTCTGGCGATCACCCGCTGCCAAGGCCTTAATTTGCTGATACAATCTGACCATTGACTCCAGTTCCCTGCTGTAGCCAGAGGCTTAAGCCACAGCAGACGCTGAAATGCGATTAAATTTATGCTACAACTTAAGTCTAGACTTCTTCCCCGCCCCATAACCGACGACGATCCACACCGGTGCTGTACGGCTCCTGGCTGCTCAAGGCACTCGAGCTGGCACTCGGCTCTCGATCTCGCGCTACAGTCGAAGGGGGAGATAAGTGACTGGACTCAGGTGTTGTTACAGCTGTCAGACACCTTCCCCCAACCCAACAGCACCAACCATAAAAAGAGCTCCGTGGCCAGGCCGTGGTTAGGAGCATTAGGAAGTGACCTCTTGATCAAATCCAGATGATGGCTCAGAGAAGTCAAGACTACGACACCTACAGAAGGTGGGACTGAAACGAAACGTCGAGCCACCATAGAGGAGTCACGCCGCTCCGTTTCCTCCTTTTACCCTCGATTCTACAGTCTTGCCGTTTTCTTGGCTCCGTGTGTGGGCAAAGGGGAGGAACGTTGCCAAAGAGCGATGTAGACGTCAGAGAGGCCACTCATCAGACCGGTTTAATCAATGGGCTATTAAACATTTCGCAAAATCGAGACGAGTCCCGAGCTCACCCATAACCAAAAGAAAGGAGCAGGCTGGGACTTGTGCCATCGCTGGGTCTTTTGAATCCTAGTGTGTGTCCACTCAAGGTGCCATCTAAAGCAAGTGTGTGTGTGAGGACCCTTCTCCCTCTCCCTCTTCCCTTCGCTCTTTTTCACCCTCCGTCATTCCTCGCTCTATTAGACTCTGAGCTCCAATTAGCAATTAGATAGCGCCATTGTTGGAGAAACAATTTGTCACTTAAAACGTGACTCCTTAAGACGCTTGTGGCCTTTTTGGTCGGAAAAAAAAGCCACCATTCGCCTGTGAGAGGCTTATTAGAGGAACCAAAACAGGGATCTTTGTGAGACGGGCATTTTTTTTCCCCCCGTTGTTACAATTAAGAGGTGGCGTCGAGAGGCAGGGAAGAATTGTTACTTCCATCTCCAAATGCACCTCACGTTCACATGAGCCCTCTTAACACCGCCGCCGCCGCCGCCACCACCACTACCACCACCACCACCACCATCCTGTGTATGAGAGCACGCACGTGCAAACACACTCTCACGGTTTTGCTGTCACCAGACACAAGTAGGTTTCTCGTGCTTATCAGCTCGTAGCTCCCTGTATCAGCCTCTGTGGCAAAGGTGTGTAACTGTCAAGCTGAGAAGGAATGGAGAAGTAACAGTGTACGCAGACAAGTGGCTTCAAATTACAAAAGTAGACTCTCGACTGTAAAAAAAAAAAAAAAAAGAATCAAAAGAGAGCCAAATGTTTCCTCAATGTACATTGGAAAGAAATTTAAATAGGACATGAAGGGAACGTTGTAATGAATTATAGTTAGTTGTATCACACACACACACACACACACAGACACACACACACACACACACACACACACACACACACACACACACACACACACAC
>JAQQZT010000036.1:5579113-5592132 GCA_030068275.1 Clarias platycephalus | reverse complement strand
CCCCCAGCCACCCCCCTCCGATATTTCAGCTCCATGTGACTTTTTTTTTTCTTTTTCTTTTTCCTGCATCTGCTCTCTCTTTTTGCGAGAGACACCAGAGGTACGCTGACAGAAGGGAAGGAGGAAATTCCTCCTCGTCGATCGTATCTGGCTCGGGGTAATAAAGTCAGAATGGATTTTAACCCTGGCTCCCTTTGTAGTCACTTCAGCTGCTCTGTTCGGAAAAAAAAAAAACGAGTCAATCGCCGGGCCGGAGTAATCTCGTTACCTGTGAAATGCATGCGTGCCGGCTCCATTCGCAGGGCTCTTGTGAATCAGAGACTTAAGTCGGACAAAAAC
Source organism: Clarias platycephalus (assembly GCA_030068275.1). NCBI lineage: Eukaryota > Metazoa > Chordata > Actinopteri > Siluriformes > Clariidae > Clarias > Clarias platycephalus. The sequence goes on along the minus strand of JAQQZT010000036.1, from coordinate 5,591,793 downwards.
AAGCTAAGTGACAAATGCGGCCACTAATCCATCATCAAATCATACTGTTACTGCCGATGTGGATTGTCTGGCCTTCCTGAGCCGTGCTTCATGTTCCACTAACGCTTTCGAATAAGTCCAAAATATTCGAAAAAGTTTCACTGAATGTCGGAGACCCAGCGCACCTTATTAGCACCCTCTACATCTGCGTGGAACAATCTGTCTCACGGGAGCCCACGACATTCTGAAGCACCTTGTCAGATGCCGCCTGACCCGCTTGCTCCGCGCGGCGCCCCCCGGGGGAGAGAAGAAAGAAGAACGAAACAATGACGGAAAAGGGTTGTGTGCAGCCAAGAGGAGAAACGAGGGAGGGGTGTATGTGTGTGTGTGTGTGCGTGTGTGTGTTCGAGTGAGTGTGTGTGTGTGTGACAGAGACAGAGAAAGAGAATGGGAACGCTTCAACACTAAGCCTACCGTTCTACCGTTTCCTCCCCCTCCACACACACACACACACACACACTCACACACACACACACACCCAGACTATTGTACACCCGGGGGCTTTGCAGATAAATGGCCGCATGTTAACCACATTTGACGTGCTGCACAAAAGGGGACACCGCGGGTCCCATGACGCAACCTGCAACAACTAAACCCCCCCCCCTCAACTTCCCCCCACTCTTACCTCCTCCTGCTCTACCCATCCTGAACGAGGCAAAAAAAAAAAAGACATTAGGTGCCGTGATTGGATGAAGCTAGGACGTCAAGTGCAAAGAGACGGGCAACAATTTGTCGCTAGGCTGTACGAGCTCTTTAGCTTCATGCCTGGCTGGACTTTTTGACCTAATGCCGAGTTGACGGGTCCCGAAAGAGATAAAGTAATGAATCACAGGACCTGTATGAGTTTTGCTTTTTCTCTCCCCTCTTTCTTGCGTGTTTATACAGCTGGATTCTTAGGATGGACCAACAATTAATAAACAAACACACGCAAAAAAAAAAGAAAAGAAGAACGCTGGTCCGGTTGTAAATAGTAACAACAGCTGATCCCTGACAAGCCTGACTGTAACATTTACACAGAAATCGCGTGATGAAAAAAGTTCGGTCAATGTTATCTTCTGATCCTGTTTGCAGAAGAATGCACGAGCAAAAAAGAAATCAATAAATTACAAATCGTAATATTGTACCTGTAAGAAGACTACCTGAGACTTGGTAATGTGAAAGTGTTTGTGATATCAGGCACCAAAGTAGCCCAGTTCCTTTAGAACCCATTCAGGTACAAAAACGTGACCTCTGTAACACCAGAGCATGGGAGCCAGGCACCACCCTCTCCCCTGCACCCACTTGCTCAGCCACCGAGCCAAAAAAAAAACAAAAAAAAAACAGTGGGACTTGCTTCACAGCGCCAGCGCTAACCTTTTCAGCCCCATCACGTCTTTGATGCCTGACGGCCTGTACAAAAGCACCTGCTCCATCCCTGGAGAGCTCCTCTGGTCCCCCCCTACTCCAACCCCTGCTGACCTCGCTGGCATTCCATGCCTTTGGGGGGCCCTTCCCATGGCTACCTCTCTCCCTCAGCTGCCTCGGAAGCCTCCCACGGCTCAGTCCTACACGTACCCCCCAATCCCCCTCTGCCCCATAATCCCATAGTAAACACCTCGGCGGATCTGGGCGGCGTGAGGATGCACGAGACTTCTCGGCGAGCTCTGGAGAAAGGTGCCGAGCTGATAGGACGGTGATGCGTGGGAACAAGGGAGGAGGAGGGCTACGGGCAGAACACCTCATTGAGATGCAAAGGGGTCAGTGGCAGAGTGAGAAACCTCATAAAGTGACAAAGGCTGCCACAGGTTGATGTGGAGACGTGTAAACATCCTGAGCAAGATTACATCCTATCTATTAATGCTTTATTATTTTATATTATATATATATATTATATTATATATAATATATATATATTAATTATATAGCTATATATATATATATATTAATGCATAAGATCCTGCATGCTTACGAATGTAAAATGAGCTGTTCCTTTTTAACGAACTAATTCATGCACTTATAACTTGCTTTACTAAAGCGTCATACTAGTGTCTGTTAGTGTTTTTAACCAAACTGCACCGTCATTCTACTAAACATGTCACTTACTCAGTGTGGTTTTTTCGTGTCTATGCGGTACGAATGAGGGAGGGAGAGAGAGAGAGACAGAGAAAGAGAGTGAGAGAAAGATATATATGCATGCAAGTGGGTGGACAGCTGTGTTCTTTTCAGATAAACTCACAATTAGAGACGGGTTTCCCCTTTCTCCTTTAAGTCACTCCTGGCATAATATGACAAGAGGCATCTCCATTACAACACATATTTCATTCACAGCGAAGGCCACAATGTGATTAGCGCCTAATGCCCATGTGAAATGCGGAGATTAAAACCGAATGATACCCCTTGAACGTGCGTGCACCTGCACGAAACACAGAAGTCGCCCCCTTTTTTCGGATCCTAACACTCCCCGGCAGATATAAGCATTAATACTTATTACCAAGTCAATACCATGTAGCTTTACACTTATTTTACATAACAAGAGTTCAGTGAATCAGAAGTGGGTGGAATCCATAAGCGATGCCTATTATTAATCGCGCTGGCCTGATTCTAGCCCGTCTTGCCATGTCGGTTGTAAGACACCTTCAGCCCTTCCTTATCCCTAATATCCCCTCAACCCTCCTTCTGTCTCCTCCTCCTCCTCCTCCTCCCTCTCACCGCTCAGTCTGCCCAGTCACCACTGGAAGATAGCGCGCTAATTGCAGGCATGCCAGGCTAGCACCATAATAAGGCTGGAGCGGGGTGGGTTGCTTGGTAGGATGGGTGGGGGAGACATTAAGCGTGGCTTGCTCATTTGTGGAGACGGTTGAGGAAGGTGCCACACATGAATATTTCATTAGCTTTAATTGCTGAGGAACACTTTCTTTATGGCAGTCTCGCCAAAGAGGCCGCCAGCGGTAATAACGAGGCTTGGCCCTATTGTAAAACTTGAAAAGCTGATGGCATCAAGACCTGTGATTTTGCCTGCCTGAAAAGGTAGATTCGCATGTGCCATCTGGAGCCATGGCACACATGGCAATTCGGTCTCGCTGCTGCACACCAGTCGGAGGAGAATATACAGTAGACCTCTTTCAGCTGCAGGCTGTTCTTGCACCTTAAAATAGGATTACACCTTTAGTTCACTACAACAACAACAACAACAAAAAAACCTTTCATGACATCCACATCTCAGACAATCCATAGCTTCGGGACATTCCGCAACACTGTCAAACGGGCTCAGGTTAAGTGCGGCAGCAAACGTGAAGCTTTGCGCGAGTTTAAGAGAAGCTCAGTCTGCGCGCTCCGGTCTGTCCTTCCCTTCAGCTACTGTATTATAGCTTTGACATGGCCGTCAGATCCAATCCTCCTGAACTGTAGTGCTTACACTGAGGAAGGGGATCATTTAGCTCAGGAATGTAAAGCACAGGACATCCTCCCTGATAAGGGCCAGGCATGCTTCGCCTGAGGTTGTGGGCCAGGAGTTATCGACTTGGAAGGCAGCGAGTCAGCACTACGCACGGGCCCTGGCTTCCGCGAGCAAAGAACCTCTTCATTACTTTAATTGCTAGACCTATAACCTAAAAAAAATAGTGCCCTGTAATCTCTTGATCCAAGCACCCAGTTGGTGGGCAATTTGCTGAAACTGCAAGGAGCAACAGGGGGATGGAGAAAAAAAGAAAAGAAAAAAGAAAAGATGATACCGGAGCTGGCCACAGAATCGGGGATGCTTGAGGACTAGAAGCTTGGTTCTTTTCCAGTTGAAAAGACTGACATTAAGTTTATCCATCAGGCAGGAGCCAAGAAGGAGTGCTGCGACTATGACTAACGTGACTCCCTCGTGTGCGATGCCTGCCATTTGCCAGGTTTAAACCAGAAAAGCCATGCCCATATATTCCTTTCACACTCCTCACATTCGAAAATGAAAAGCAATCATGACACACTCGAACGTAACTGTAAAGGACGGGCAAATCTAATCCAGGCTCCGCACAACGCCTGAGATTCTGGAGCCGGAGATGAAAGAGACGGTTGTAATCTCGTCGCGAGAAAAACATACTGCAATTACTTCTCCACTTACTACTGCGCAGCCTCCGAACGCAGGTGACCGGCCAGCACGGCGATGCACGGGTAAGCTTTCAGGCCACGCTTATAGATCTGGCACTAGGTGGGGAAGCGCTGTTATCGGCGCTGGCTTTAAGAGCCACTCACCCGTGCACGAGAGGTCTGGACCCGCAGATGTCATGACACCTTAATCCACCGATCCGTTATTGATTGTTCCATGTGGCGGCAACCTTGCCGGAGGTGTTCCACTAATCAAACGGAAGTGCGCGCTGGGAAAGAACATCTGAGCGAGTAGGCGAACATAAATCCATACTTTCGATAGTCATGTATTTTAACCATGAAGACATTGACATAAGGCATGAAAATAAGTCTTTGATTATTTCCTGGTAGTGAATAAAAACCCTTCATTTTTACATCCCGATTTTAATACCTAAACACACACACATACACACACACACAGTACTGATGGAACCTTACTCCTATTCATTATCACCCGGGCTGTTGTTTCTGCAGCCTGCAGTGACATACCTCATTATTGACCTTGGTAAATCCTCAGTGTTTAGGCTAACGGCGGTGCGGCGCCACAAAATGTCACGCCGCTACACTGTACTCGCTCATGAAGAAAATGTGCACATGGTTACACGCAGGGAGGGAGAGAGGAGAGAAGCAAACTCACAACAAACCCCCCGTCAGTCACCTTGAACCACGCGCACGAACCGTCAACAACAGAACACCTCGAACCAAACAGCTGATAATGGCAGAGCAGGCACCGAGATCTGGTGAAGCATTACATGCAGCGGTGACTAGAAAGAGAGTGTAGGCGTTTGGGCCCGGGCTCATCAAACCAAACACAGGAGCGGCCTTTGTCCGTAGTGAAACAAACACTTTCGCATTTGCAGCTGTATCATCTCGATGGGAGTGGGAGGGCGAGAGAACGGTGGAGGGGGGTCGGACCCCTGAGTGTAAATTGCTCATTCTGGTTAGTCACAAGTGACACAGGACTAACAGGGCCTTGGGTGGCATTCTCCTGTCCCTCTTAGCAGTGACAGATGTTATGAGGACAGGGGAGGATAAAGCTCTCTCTCTTTACAGAAACTCTAAGGGGGATGGGCTTGACGAAGCTTAACTTGGAATTATTTCGTCCTATGTAAAATGTTATGCACAGGTTCTCATCCTCCATCTATAAGCACTACACTAATCTCTGAGCCCAGGAAACAACTCTTGGGGTGAAAAGAAAAAGAAAAAAAAAAGAAGAAGAAAAAAAAGAAGCGCATCTCTTTTGCTAATGTAGGTCCCCTTGTTGTTGGTAGATAGCCAGTTACTTTAGCGTTAACCAAGCTCCCTAGGCCACCACGCTGCTTAATGCGATAATGCGGCCGCCCGGTTCAGCTTTAGGCCTCCTGCACCCCGACAAACAAAGGGCTCCCTCTTTCCAAACGCAGCCCTGTCCTCCCCCCACCCCCCCCACCCCCCAGTTGTCCATAGGTGTTTGCTGAAGTAAATCGGCCTAAATCCTGCACAGCTTGGCCCAGATGAAAAGGGAGGGGGCATCTGAATGAAGGTGTACAGATAATCTGCTTTTCTTTACAACAACAGAAAGAAAAAAGAAAAAGAAAAAAGTTGGGGTGCGAAACAGATAAAATTAGGAATTCATATCACATGCTTCATTTGAGTGCTCTTGCATCCTCTCCTTTCCTCTCTCTCCCTCTTTCTCTCGCTCGCTCACTCTTTCGGTTTGCATTTGTGATCCCTGACCTATTGAGGTGCAAGGGGGGAAAGGCGAGTGAAAAGCTGGCACAATAAGCCACGTCTCGTCCGTCAGTGAAAAGGCGCAGGCTTTTAGCCCGTGACAGGACGCTCTGTTTCGCTCACTAAAAGAGACGTGGCTGAAGAAAGTCAGTGACTTGAGAATGACATCTGTCTGGCAGCGGATACAGATCTTCTTGTCCGACGAGGCAGCCGATCGAGCCTCGGGCTCATAACTTTGCTCGATACATATTAAACACACCTTGAGCCTGAAAGAGTCAGAGCGGGCCGAGCAGGAACGTGGAAGTGGAAAATGAAATCTGGACCGTCTCAAATCAAACCATGACAAATTCCCGTAAACAATCTGTTGCTTTTGCTTGTTCTTACTTTGTTGTTCTGTCTCTGTTAATAGCTCAGGATCGGCATACAGTAACACTATCTGCGGCATTAGTAAAACGGTCCAGACTCTTAGTAGAGGCGACGGTCTATTGTGGGCTGCGTAACCAGGGGAAGTTTAACAATCGTGCAGAGACACCGAAGTTATGTCACTCTCTACCTCTCCACCTCCTGCTCTTCTCTTTGCCAGGCATAATTTCTACTTTTCTGCCTCTTTCCTCTCGCTTTCTCTTTTCTCTCTCTCGTGCGCAGTCTTTTCATCTCGGGCTTTGGGATGCTAAGAGCGAGAGAGTGGCCTAGCAGCAGTGAAAGGGCTGAATTGTGATTAAGAAGGAGGAGAGGAGCTCCTTTTCTTTGTTCTACCCTCGGGGGTGTTTACTGAGGGGGAGTGTGGCGGAGGAGGGAGAGAGGGAGCGAAGGGAAAGGGAGAAAAAGGGATAGAGTCTTGGTTTGGGGGGGTGGGGGGGGGGGTTGGCTGAAACATGGCAGAGCAGATATGAAAGGCATTCAGGTCAGGGTGGATGGGAGAAGAAGTGGTGACAGTAACAGTGATGGCGTGCCTGTGTGTGTGTGTGTGTGTGTGTGTGTGTTCATGAATGTAAATATGGATGTGGGATGACTAGGGTGAAAGTTACTGTAATATCATCATTGTTTTTGTTTTTTTTATTATAAGCTTATGTGCCCACGCTATAATAAGAGAAAGCATTTATTTCACGCAACTGAGGACAGGACAGAGCAAAAGGTGTCTCACGCAGCTGCCAGGACAATGGCCTAGTTGTGCGAGGGACGGTACACTGGGCTCCCTGGCACTGCTGTTTATATGAGCGTGCCAATGAGATGCCCAGATGACAAGCCATTGTCTTAGCTCTTTGTCTGGCCGAACCTGCTAACCTCGTTGAAACGGTCTCAAATCAAACACCGGACAGTGTTTCTTTTCAGCGATTTAATCTGAAAAGTGTGACTAAATTAGGGAGGAGAGGGATAAAATGAGCAAATTATTTCGAGGGAAGAAATTTAGCATGTGCCATCATTTCTGATCCAAAGTAAACATTTAGAAACATAGTACATTCCCTATAATGAGGGGCAGCAAAAAAATCAAACAAAAAAACAAACCGGAAGAAAAAAAAAAACATTATCGAGACACCCTACAATAAACCGGTTCTCCACATCGTTCTTCATTAAAGCTGAAGTATGCTACTAATAAACTTGTAAAAGCTAAGGCAGGGATAACCATGTATCGCTGACAGTTTAGTCAGTAACAGCTGAACGCTATGCCTTTACATGCACACGGATTAAGTTACACACTTGGGCCTTACACTGCCCTCCCATTGGGCACTACAAAACAAGGAGGTGTGGCCAGAGACACAGACACAGGACCGAGAGCAGGGTCCTAAACCATACTAATTATGCTGCTATACTACACAGTAGACACACACAGACAAAAAAATTCTACAACAATCGCGGCAGTGAAAGAAACAGTGGCTAATTTGTTGACTGATTAGAACGGTAGACACGACTTGAAAACATTTAAAAAAAAATTTTTCCTCCAAAAAATAAATAAAAGTGTCTGTTTATTTAAAGGCTGTAAGGCTTGTTTTTGCTCACAGATCATGCAAGATCAGGATACAGATGTACAGGGAGTGTTGCTTGAACCCAGACTAGATCAAAACAAATTCTCCTTATATAATCATAGCGGAAAAAAAGGCTACTTTTTTGAATCAGTGTAAAATATGTATATGAATACAGTATATAAGATAAACAGAAATCCTGACCGTTTTGCTGTTTTCACCTTCTCTTTTTCTGTCAAACACTAAACAGTGTAACGCATTTCAACAGGCTCTTTTAGCTCTCATCAATGAGGCCATCATTATTATTATTATTATTATTATTATTATTTTCATCATTATTATGGATATACGAAGCTTGAGGATTGATCATACTAAGACATCACGATTCAACACAATTTTTGTCATGCATGATCACATCACTAGGACACATCACAGAGCCAAAACAAGCACATGGCTGATTACTCCTGTCGTCTCCAACCCCTTCATCACCCCCATGTTATACTGTTTCACACCACTGACTTTGTCCTGGGTCACAAAAAACGAGCCCGTATTTAAGGTTCTAATCGATTTTTTCCCTATCCACCCACCCCAAGTAATCAATACACAGCATTTAATACTAGTTGGATTTGAAGTTTACTCAGAAACAAAGTGTGGGTTTTAAATATATAGGACTGTCTTTTCAATTAAACGCCCTCTTTGTCTTTCTTTTATTAACCTTTCGCTCATTTGATTAATATCGTCGCTCTGAATGCACCAACCAACACCCAGCTCATGCCGCACATGGATAGTTAAAGTAAAACAATTGAGGATTGAAGATGAGTTCTGGAGAGAAATCATGAAATGATTTTAGTCGCGGTGCATAGTTTTTACAGTTGTCCAGCCTTCTCTCACACACCCAAAGACTCATATGTATATGTATATAATTTCATCCATAGTCTTTCAGTAATAGAGGAAATTATAAGAAAGTGTGAACAGACTCTGTTTGTTTGTAAACTTCTCTCCAAGTGATTGTAGGAATGATTTCAATCCAATTCGAGAATTCAAATACATCAAAGCACATCAAAGGCTTCTAAATAACCGTTTTCACAAATTTGATACGAATATTTAAAAAAAAAAAAAAAAGTATGTTATTTACACAAACTCATACACTACACGCGACTCCCTTTCTACCTCGGTGTGTGTATGTCGCACACATGCACATGCACACGCACACGGGTGCGCGCACTCACATAACGGTTTTGTGCTCGTAGGATAAGCAGGACCGCTACTCAGCTTCCCTGTCTCTCTGACTAAACTTCTCAACTCTCTCTCGCTCTCTCACACACAGACACACATATAACTATCCTAACCACCACTGATGACATGCCATAACATAAAACAAAAAACTTCCATCATGACTTTTTTAAATTTATTTATTTGGTAACGCGTTTCAATCAAACATTCACTCACTCACACACTCACACTCACACACACACACACACACACTGCGAGTTGTCCCCTCACAAGCACCGGTCCCTAAAGTTCAACAGCACTCTGTGGTCTAAGAAAGGACTCGTTCCTTACCGTTCTTCCTCCTTGGGTTGGCTTGTTTTCGCCTCTTACAGCGCGGCCCCTCCGCCATGATCTCCGGCTTCATTGATAAGAGGCGCACTGCAACTCCATCCAGGATCTAAACCACACCAAAACACAACGACGCCAACAGTTTGAACTGGGCTTACTTCTTCTTCTTCTTCTTCTTGTTCCTATTTTATCTAGGTTATTACAGGGCTGTGTCTCGTTCGCGACACGCAGAATATAAGAGTAATTCTTTGAGAATGAGAAAGGACCAAAACCAAAATAAAAAAGAACTTGAAAGTCCCCAAAAATGAAGTTTTGTTGCGCGCTCGGAGGGAGAGCCGTGCGTCGCCTCTCCTGATCTTTTGAAGTGTCTGATCGGACAGCAGAAGGAGTGAGAGAGAGAGAGAGAGTGAGAGAGAGAGAGAGAGAGAGAGAGGAGGCGGAGAGGTGGGGGACAGGCACAGGAAAAAAATGGAGACACACACCTTCTTTACAAGTTTTTAAACAAGACAAAAACATCATGTCGATTCAACATACGTCTATCTCAGATCACACACTTATAAAGAGGAAGAAACTGTCTCTCTGTGTGTGTGTGTGTGTGTGTGTGTGTGATAGAGAGAGAGAGAGAGAGAGATGATCGCGCATCAGGTTTTATTCGAGCGGTTCCTTTTTCTATAGTGAGAAAACTATATGAAGTTTATGAATGACGTAGCTTTTTTTTTTTTTTTTTCAATGTATCTATTTAAGTCTTTGATGATTAAAAAATGCTTAAACGTGTTTTTAACTTTTTTTTTTTAGACACACAGACAGATAGTTAGAGATAGATAGAGAGAGAGAGAGAGAGAGAGAGAGAGAGAGAGAGAGATTGTGAGAGTGGACGTTTTTGTGTTTTGCTCAATCGTAACACAGAATAAAAAATATTTTAGAAATGATATAAGAGACTGAAGTAAAAAAAATATATATTATTTTATAAAAATTTTATTTAACATATTTTGGAGCTGTTAGACCTGCGCTGTGCTTCCAAAAGCTGAAATTATAGGAATGGAACAGAAATAATAAAGACATAAAATGACAAAAAAAAAAACAATCAACATTAAACATTATAGACATAAATAGTATTGCGGAGATGACCATAAGAAGGCTGAATAAAAAGTTAATTATAATAATAATAATAATAATAATAATAATAACAACAAATTGGTCAGCTTATAAATGTAGAAATCTCGGAATAAATATCAAACAGTTTTGGGAAATAATAATAATAATAATAATAATAATCAAGTAACATTTCTGCATATGGCACACGACATGTACCTGTACGCACGCACGCACACACACACACACACACACACACACACACACTCCAGTTTGTAATATGCAAAAAAAAAAAAAAAAAAATTCATAAAAATTAATGCTAAGAATAATATAACTCCAGTTCTGGGACACGAACTGCACCGAGCGCGTATAACGAGAGAGAGAGAGAGAGAGAGGGAGAGCGCGCGCGTTCACGGGAGCGCCGGTGGTATCCTGAGCTCGACGCCGCACAGAAGCGCGCTCCTTTTTTTCCCCCCCACTCTCACTCTCACCTGTACAGGTGAGTGAATGGACGGTGCCAAGATTTCTTACTCATGGGGAGGAGAAAAAGAACTAAAACTCAATGCAAAAGCGCCATCTCCAAGGGCCTGAATAGACACACACACACACACACACACACACAACTAACACACCTACCGGAGTGTGGAGTGGAGTGGAGGACAGCTCCCGACTCGGGCTGGAAGGGAGGAAGGAGAATGCTGAGGAAGGGTTTGGAAGGCGAAGCCGAGTGTCGGATCGAACCACAGACATGCGCGCCAGCGTGCCTGCGACTGCGTCTGCGTCTGCACCATTCACTCCACGTGAGGGACCGTTATTCCTTGATGGACAGGTTAGGAGTTAAGATCTGGAGGAGCTGACGTGATGTTACGCCTCTTCAAAAAATTTTCATCTCTCTCCCTCTCTCCCTCTCTCTCTTTACTTTATTTGCGCTACACCGAGACGCGCCACCTATCTTTACGCAGAGGAATGTAAAGAAGATCGGACGTGATGGAGGTCGAGTGGAAGGGGAGGAGAGAGGGGGGCAAATGATAGCACTAAAAGGCAACCTGAAAGCTGGTACCTTTAGCTGGGACAGGTAGCGTACCTGTCGTAGCGCATGCGCAGTTGAAATTGATTCATCCACGAGCTGTTGAGACAGATAGTGCGTCATTTAAACGAGGCAGAATATACAAGCACACATCGTTTATTATTATTTATAATATTACTGTTATTCTTTTTAGTGTCATCCTTCTATTTTTATATTTTCTCCCAATCCTGACACGACACACACACACACACACACACACACACACACCCTCTCTGGTTGGTAGAAGGGCTGTTCCTTCTCTCTCACACTCCGTTATTCCCTGTGGAGTTCAGATATACTAATTGACCAATAAAATGCCAGAGTGGTTTTATGCTGTTGTTCCAGAGAAATTGTGTTTCACAGGATATTATTCATGAACATATATGTATGAAGAATGAACAGATTCATAACAAAATGATTATTATTATTATTATTATTATTATTATTATAGTGTCCATTTGAATTTCTTTCTCTCTCTCTCTCTCTCTCTCTCTCTCTCTCTGCGTGCGCGCGCGTGTGTGCGCGCACTAGCTTCTCAAGTATTGAGTGTGGCATGAAATTGGATTACAGTTTAGAGTGAATAAAACCCTCACCTAGGAATTTATTTGTACTGATTTCCCCCCCTTGCCGCCAGACTATGACCCAATTATTTTTGTATTTATTTATTTTTCTAAAAATTATTTTTTTTCTATAAAAAAAAAAAAAAGAAAGAAAGAAAGAAAGAAAAAAAAAGGATTTTTATAGGAGTTCAATTTGAGAATGGGATCAAAACCCTTGGCACATATTTATTTCTCTCTCAAATATCTGGGGGGTTCCACATATTGTAAAACATAATAATAATAATAATAACTGCAGCGCATTGTGGCGCATGCGCAATGCACGTCACACAAACGACCAAGTTACCACTTGTTGAGAATAGCACTTAAGTTCTGTTTTGTGAAGGGTTTTTTTCCCCCTCTTATGACTTAAAAAAAAAAAAATCAAACCGCAAAAAAAAAAAAAAAAAAAAAAAACCCAAAATTACTGGACTACTTTTTTTGCACTAATTCCTCAATTCTTGCTGCTGTTCTAAGGAATGTTTACAGTTTCTCACTACCTCATCACCATATTATACTGTTATATTATTCTGTTATGTTTTGTCGTGT
>JAQQZT010000036.1:5535687-5574139 GCA_030068275.1 Clarias platycephalus | reverse complement strand
ACACACACACACACACACACACACACACACACACACACACACACACACACACACACACACACACACACACATATTCTTGCCACCACACACCTTGGCTTGTTTTTCGACAAAATGTTGTACATGATTATTTAAATTAGTTGAAAAACCAGAAAGAAGTGGATTGATTCATACATATTAAACTACACGGACTGCTATTATGAAACATCATTGTGGTCAATACTGGCACAAAGTTCTCATGCACTATTGTAAAAATAGCGTTTAAGCATTTTTTCATGGGTTTGTGCAGAACTGGATAGAAGTCTTTAGATAGGGTGGAGTTTTGTTCACCCACAATGAGTCCTAAAGCTTCACTCAAGGTTCTTTGTAGTCTGAAGAGCTGTGCTTATAATGATAGTAATGAAATACTGAAGTGGCTTATATCTATAACCACAAGGCAACAGCTTGTGATTCCCAGATGGTGCCTCGCAAAGTCTCGGAGATGCCCGAATCCTGGTGTTATCTGAGCTTTATTTCAGTGTATTCCATGTTAACTTCAAAAAAATCAAAGTCAAACTCAAAACTCAAGTTTTTTTTTTTTTTTTTTTTTTGATGTAAAGGACCCTTGAACATCTCAACCATTGAGGTTTGTTTAATTTCTGTGAATCTCTCGTTAAAAATGTTTACGAAGCCCACCAATAAATATTCCTTGGAAGTTGTTGACAAAACCTCGAAAATGCAGTGGGTTGTAATCAACGGTGCCTGTTTTGGCTAGTGACTAATCTTTCCCCAGTTCTCCAAGCCAGCTATAAAACAACAAAGGACACTCCGTCAACCGCAGAAATGAACTCGAAAAAACAAGCAAATAACGCAGCCCACAAGTGCAAATGGTATGTTCCGCCACCTCTGTGTTCCTAAAGAACCTGAAGAAGCCTCATGTTTAGTCACTCCAGCACAAGCACTTCACCTGAAGTGTGGTAGCGACTCGCCACTTGACTCAGTGGCGAGGCAGCTATTGTACGGCTAGCGTTCACTTCCAGCAGGGCCTTTATGTGAACCAAAAAAGAACAAAAGAAAAAGAAAGAAACACACACGCACAAACACAATAATAAGACATGAGTGCAAGTGACAAACCTGTTAAGCAAGAAGTGGGCTTGAAAGGTCATGCTTATTCAGGGATGCATGTGAAAGCCCTTTCTGCATATTCGGCAACTTACTGATGCAACGTGATGATGCGCAGGCAGAATGCGAATCGTCAATCGATCTTATCGTACATATGCAATCAAATCAAAGCCACGAAAAATGCCCTATATCTACACATTTTAATATTTCTCGTTTGATAAGGAATACACAGCAAATGTACATTTACCACCAACATTCACAAAAGTGACTGTCATGTTGAAACGATGTGATTCAATAGAAAGATGCATCAGAGTTTCAGTTCTTAACACACGCACATGGTATCTACTGTAAAATTTGCAGACTAGTGCAGAAGTACACATTCAGCTTTTGTGGGAAACTTCCCTTCCTAAAAGTCATAATTGGAAACAGTAACCTGTTTCCAACCACAAGTAGGGAAAAAAACGTGTCAGCTTTGTATAGCTTTCTTTCTTGAATTTGCAATTGCTTTGAAGGTCGGTGAATTTTGCACATCGAAGGTGTTAAGGAAATAACAGGCGATGCACGCAGCAAGGCCTGGAACGTAATCAATCGGGTCCAGAGCTACGAGTGACTCTGCCATCAGGCCGACGAAGACAGGCTGTCAGCTGAAGAGCAGAATTTACTGACATAGCGGTCGGGAGTGCTTCCTCAGGCTTGTCAATGCTGCCCCAAGGTTTACCGATAAACCAGGCCGGACGTGCGAGTGTCATGACAAGCCTGACAAAGGCAAGGAACTCGGTGTTGGAGTGTGTGTGTGTGCGCGCGATGTGATTGTGTGTGTATGCATGGTGTCCCTGAACACCAGCCCAAAGTGCCACAGGAAATCTGCTCCCACCAGATGTACAATGAAGTGAATCAAGCTAGCTGTCCTGAACCAAAAGGTAATAATTATTGGAAAATACCAGGCATGAGGTTTAGCACAGGAGATCACATACAGTATAAAACTTAATGAGGTGATCTCGTCTTCAGAAACCTGAGAGATTTTGGATTTCTTCACACATCATATCCACAAGACAATAACATTATTTAAAAGTGAGCGATGGATTTAAAAGAGCTCCATCAATAATATACAGAATAATATATAATATATACAGAACGTTAAATTTCGAGGTGTTAAAATATCGCTCGAGGAAAGTTAAACACTGTCGAGTTGCAGTCAAGCTTCGCTGTCTCATTGCGCTCTCTTAATCGCTCTTCAGGAAACAGGACAGCTAATCTAGAGAAGGAAACCGAGAGGTGAGGCCTGATGGGCCTGAGAGGGAAGTCAGCAGGATGTGACTGGCCTCTGATTACTGTACACACTCCTGTCAGAGCCGTCAGCACCTCCCACGCTCCCCTGTATGTGTGCGCCGAGACGCTGTATATGGCGAGGTATGAAGGTCATTATCAGAGAAAACTTGCTCAAGACGGAAGTGCGTTTAAGGCATGATAGCCAAACACAGTGGGTTGTATCAGCAGAGGCTGAGAGCAAAGGAATGTGACACAGTCAGTTTGACCACAGAGGCTATGTATTGCATTAGAAGTGCTGAGGAAAAACAAAGCGCCCAGGCCATAACCTGAAAGATGTTATGCATGTGATGCCTCTATTACAGTGGATTATAAAAATGATTATAGTGTCGAGTTAACACCCGGAATGTTCAATTAACACCTTACTCTGTGGCTTAGTGGTTAGCACAGTCGCCCTGCACCTCCAGGGGCCGGGTTCGATTCTCACCTCGGGGTCTGTGTGCATTGGGTTTGCGGGTTTCCTCCGTGGACTTCGGGTTCCACACAAGGTCCAAAGACATGCTGATTGGCATCTAGAAGGTGAATGTGCGTGTGAATGTTGACCGGAGATCCTATGGTATGGTCACCATTGTCCTCCATGATCCGTAGTTGGACATCCTTGACGGTTGGGTGGACGGTTGTTTATATAGCATCAGCTGGACTCTTACAGTATGTTCAACCTGCACAGAGAATTTTACTGTCTACTGTTATTATTTATTCACTCTTAAATGCATTAATGCTCAGAAAACTGTGTGGAAGTAATATAGAAATCAACATTAGACACACTGACGTTCATACCTACTGGCAAGTTAGTACCACTTTTTTGTAGGACTAAAAAGAGACTCGCAGTGACCACACAGATGCTGTCGACCTGTGTTGCTATGAGTTGGTGTACCACCATGCCACGTTGTTGTTGTTGTTGATACTATAAAAACCTAGAAATGGCCTAATTCAATCTTAACGCTCTCATATGCCCATGCTATCATTTTTAAGTGTCTCAACTGTCACACTGATGCACTGCATGATTACGTGCTTGTGAATTAAGGAACTATGTTACTTCCTTACATGCCGATTACCGTCCAAGGCACTGGCAGTCATGCAGGGCAAACGCACACATCACCACCGGGCTGCTTTACTCCTACACGACGCTACCCTGCTCAGGCCTGCTGTGTGAACAAAACAGCCTGCTGCACCGAGTAAAAGATGTGCAGACGATCCCGCAGTAGGACACAGTGCAGACAGACAGAGTGAGAGCGATAGAGAGGGAGATGGCCGGAGGGGAGGATTAGACGTACCTGTGAGAGGCCTGTCAGGTAGATTTAGCAGCAGAGATGATAAGTGAGGGAGTGAGTGGGAGGAGGAGAACAGCAATGAATGGGCTTTTCACAGTGCTTTCGGGCAGCTAGAGGAATAAGGTGCTATTTCTAACAACATCAGGTTAGTCAGTCACAAAGAAGTGGAGCTGAGCTTAACAGCATGTCGCGTTATAATGGAGCGAGAGAGAGAGCGAGACAGAGGATGGGGAAAAACAAGTCTAAAACTATGTAATAAATGAAACACTATGGATAAATAAACAGAAGCATAAATATATTACATTAATCACTTTTCAATTTAGGAATAAACTTTTAGGTCAAGATAAGCAATTTGTTCCATCCTTCATTCACCTCATCTTTCACCTGGTCCATCACAAGACACAGCCAATGCACCAACCCATCAGTATGTTTTGGGGACTGTTGAAGGAATCTGGTTCCTGATGTTGGACCAAAAAAAAAAAAAAAGAGTATAACAATTGAGAACAATGTGATTGGTTTTATGTAAATGCCAACATACAAAACTCACCGCAATCCCACAATCATGAATCTTTCTCACTTTTTCTTCAAAATGGATTGGAGACAATGCTGAATGATGAATCAGCTTGCATCCAAGGAGACTCACTCACTCTCACCAGTCATCTAAACTGCTTTTAACCTGTATACAGGCTCGCTGGGGGCCTAGGGAATATCCCAGGAGGCTTAAGGTACGAGGTGGAGTACACCCTGGATGGGGTGCCAATCCATCACAGGACTCACACACACATTCACACACTACAGGCAATTTGGTAAAGCTAATTAGCCTAATCTGCATCTCTGTGGACTATGGGAGGAAATTGAAGTACCCGGAGGAAACCCACCTAGGCGGGAATCGAACCCAGACCCTGGAGTTGCATGACGACAGTGCTAACCATTAAGCCACCATACCTCCTATCCAAGGAAAATAATACTGATCCAAGTCAAAGTTGAGGGAAAGCAGGGTGAAAGGGCCAGGAGAACTTCAGGTTGGTAAGTTACACTTTATTTGGTACCGAGTTTGCAAAACAAACCTTTCATGTTGACTTGCTCTTGGCGCAGCACTGGTAAAAGTATACACTTCATTCACACTTCTCATACAGGGTGCTGATAACCTACCCCTTGTTATTACCACAGCAGATCATCTGATCCACATGTTTTGATTTGGCACAGGTTTCAACCCCCTCATCTTATATGGGCTTGCGTTCCCCCATGACTAGGGGTCCCTGGCAGGGAATCAAACCCTGGCTTTTTACAAGAAAAGCAGAGATACACCTATTGTATTGAGAGACAGGGCACGGAGAAGCTGAACACATTCATCATCTACAATTGATGAGTCAAATTCCCAGTGAGGGAATGATACCATTTTCATCATTTTTCAAATAAAACATCTCCCAAAAAGAGGGCAAATGAGGATGGTGTCCAAGACAACTCAGGAGCCCAAGTCCTAGCATCAAGCAGGCAGCAGAGACATCATTGGAATGGTGTGCACTGACAAACCATGTGGTAGCCTGGTCGGTTTAGGGTCTCCAACAGCATTATTTTTTACACCTGATGGACTTTAACATTTTGCTAAATGAGTGTTTGAGCAAAAATAATGCAAATTATTTCATGTTAAGCCACTAAGGTGCCATAATGTAGATATTGTGTAAGTAGTAAGCAAGTAAATACATACGTTCACATTAAAAAAAAAAGTTAAACCATGCAACATAATAAGAACAAATGCAAACACCTCCCAGCTTGCCCATTTTTGTTTTTACTCAAACACACATTACCTATTTAGATCACATAGAGTCTAAAAAAAAGTGCACTAAAAACCAAGCAAATTATGCAGAAGCATTGAGCCATGAAATCAGTATCCCTGGCCTGCTGGTGGGTTGTCCCAGTGAGAGTTACATTACAGACTATCCCAGGTCAGGTGTCCCATTTTAACTTCAGATCCCCACTGACAGAGCCAAAATAAACCGGAGTTGAAAGGGGCAAGAGCCAGGATAGCTACGGCGGGAGGCGAGGAATGGCCGAAGGAGACCTTTATGGCTGTTTTTCTAGATATGCGTTTCTTACATTTATTATTTACCCATAAAGAATGTACCTTTTCCTCAGGAGACCTATTCACCCCTTGCTTATTGCATTAATAACTTGATTTTACTTGATAACTTAAACGTGCATATATTCTGCATGGCTGTCATGCAACCGACATGAAATTCCGCAGTTTTAACCGACTTGAGTGCTGTTAGAAAAATATACGGTCCATTGAAATTGAAACTACTGAGTGTTTAAAACGAATTCAAACAGTCGTATAGGATGAAGATCGTATTGATTTTTATCTTAAGTTTATGCCACAGTTGTTGAAAACACACCTAGAGTCCGTGTCACACAAGAAGGCCAGTTTCTACAGCATCCATTATAATCACATGCCATGATTTAACTGAAATCCTTTTAAACGCCTTTCTTCACACATATTGTTTATCCAGGAATGAGAGTTGGAATAAACCATACTATCAGGGTCATGTTCTCAGTGCTCTGTTATTCTTGGATGGCTTCCTATAGAGGCCTCTCTTTATACCTCCAAGCCTTGCGTCCTTTCTGTGTACAGTAAGTGCCACATGCTGGAAAGTAAAGGCTTTGCCATGTGATGCCAGGTGGAAATTCACACCCCTGATGGGATCCTAATAAACAGATAGACAGATTGACATGGAGTCATTGCAGTTCTTCAAACTCGGCCCATTTTCTTTGCTTTTCCCTCAAACTCACCTTTCACTGACTGTCATGGAAACGGCAGTGTCAGCGTTCCCAAGGTTTTTCTCGGCAGTGAAAAAGAAGGAAGTAGCTTTGCCGCTGAAAGCATTCAGTTCATCAGTTCAGAGTGTGAAGTTAACCATAAGTCATAAACAATACTGAATGGTGGGGACGAGGGGAGTCGTGACTGCGTTCGGTGTTTATTAGGAGTGCTGATCTTGATTTCTTCTTTTGTTCGACTCGTGGGAGTAACTGAATCTATTTTCTCGTCACAGAGTCACAATGTTTTTGTTTCCTCGGATTTCTATGGAGACACTATTCTTAGTACTTTAATTTGTCCAAAAGGAGAAGTAAAAAAGGAAGCTTTGCTTCCAGAGAGATGGCATATGACATGGAGACTGGGTGAGAGGAGGGTGGTGGGGTGCACAAGTTTGTCTAATCAGGGTTTTTGTTGGCACCAAGGAGGAAAAAAGTCCAGCAGGATTGGTGTGGGGATTGGAGATGCCACGTCGCCGGCTATATCTGTCTCATTCCACCATGCTCATGGTCCAGGCTTTCTTAACAGCCCAAGCTTGTCTGTTGACCGAGCAAGCATTTTGAAATCCAGCTTTCGCTCCACATTTTATCTGTGGAAAAAGGTACAGTAGAGGCTCCTGAGTTATGACCAAATGTGTTTAGATTGGGCGTGAGCCTCTTTGGTACGCTGGATTTAGTGTCCGATGTGTGATAGTGGGAAACGATCCTTTTGTTATTCTTCTTCCTTGTAAGAGACGCCATCGCCACTGGTGGTTAATGGAGTCAGGCTCTGTGAGAGGGGTAATAATTTTGGATCATATTTATAGTCGGGTTTTGAAGATACAAAGGACTGGGTTGAGAGCGAAATGAGAAGCTGAGTGCTGAAGTTTTCCGAGAGGTAGCTGTTATCTTGGCAGCATTCACTCTGGTCAAGAAAGACACACGGTTAGCTATTGTATCGATGGATAAAGCCGAAATCCCATGAACTGCTGTCACTGCTGTCACATCAAATGACGATGATGTGAATCACTTTGTGGTTTGCTGGAGCAGCGATCATAATTTTGTTGACGTGATCCATTCTGGTCATGAGTTGGAAGGTAAACCAGAGCCTCCGGAAAACACCGTTTCAAGCACAGCGAGTAAACTTGGCATTAGGAGAAAGGTAAACCACAATGTCATTCACCCATTACAAGGCAACTCCTTTCGTCTGTTTGATTTCCTTTTGAAACAAGCAGCAAAGGAATGTCAGACTGGTCCCAGATCTACAGTAACCAATCACATCAAACGCAACCTCTGACAGTAATGGCCTAGCTATTTCCCTTCACGTGAAGAGGGCACATTTTACGCAACAATTACGACTGTGAAAACTTGCCACTCACAGAGGGGCTTTGACTTTATGCCAGGGCAATCCTTTCTATATGGAGAGTCTGCAGTGGGCCAGGAGCCCATGTTAGTGGTAGCCAAGAGGTCTAAGAAGGGGAAATAATTACTGTTTTCTTTCGCTGAGATGAAAACGATGAAGGTGGAAGTAGACATTACAAATTCCTAGATTCATAGGTGTTTCTTGGGTGTCCAGGAAAACCTTTTAATCTTTTTTTTTTTTTTTCGAAGACACCCACAGAGAGAAAAAAAGAGTCAGCACGGCATTTACTTGATTTAGCATAACAGGAAATGAAATGGACGGTCTGCTCTGCAAACCTCTTACCGTATGACTAACACTGTTTTAACTCTGTTGTAATTTAGCAATGAGATCGGGGTCATAGGAAACAAACACACAACAAAGTGGGCGTCCGAGGTTTCCTGTCACTGCATTATTAATTCCTCTTCTGATTGTACACCAGGTTTTAATAATGCAGCTGACTTATGCGCAGAAAAAATTGATAATTTTTTAAAAATATGCTTTTCCACACGCAATACAAAGAAATAATTCATTGTCAAAAGATGGTATCGCATCATGACTAACATGCAATGTTTTACTTAAGTTGATATTTATCAATATATCATTACTATGAGTCAAAAGTAGCCCGCTAGACAGGAAATCACTATCTAAACTTATTTGCCCTTTGATGCAAAATAACCCAAGATGATGCATGCACACAATACGTAATAGACTGATGAAAAAAAAAGTCTCTCAGTCAAACACATTTTTTTTTCTTTTCTGATTATGATGGACTTAATCTGCTTTTGAATAAGAACACATTGCGGTAGGTTTTGCCTGTACATCAAACAAAGTAAGATGTTCTTCAGAGAGTCAAACTGAAGACTAATCAAGATCCCTTGTACATAAACTTTGTTCCTACAAGTGCGCAGGCACAAGTGTAAATGTTAGGACAAGAGGAGGAGCTTTATAAATTTAGAGGAAGATATAGATATGCTTAACTAGCCTGATTGGTCAGATGTTGGCGGTCTGTAGTGTTCGCGTGTTCCTTCCTGTCTACAGAAACTAGGCCTTTATGAAAACCAGCCATTTGTCCCCAACCCGAAAAAAGTACTTAAAAAACACCAGCTTAAAATGTTTTGAGGTTTTAAGTTGTTATATTATACTGCCTGGGTGAAAAACAGTGACCGTTTCAGAAGGGTGAAATTATTGGGCTGCATCAAGCAAGGAATACAAGTAAGGATATTTGAAGTTACTGGAACTTGGTTAAGAACCCAAGACATTATCAAAACCACGATGGATGGTGCTGAACCGCAAACGTAGTCGAAAAAACAAATCATGATCATTTAAACATGTGGCGAAATAAACAAAACAAAAAACAAATATCTATGTTTAAAAGTGAAAGTAAAAGCATTTTCATACACACACGCAATATGATGAGAACTCAAAGGATTGGGACTAAACGGCTGTGTGTGCATAAAAAAAAGTCAGACTAATCAGAAAAATAAGTGAGCATAAAGATTGGACTCGGAGGCAGTGTTACAATCTGGGGTTGCTTCAGTTGGCCGGGTTTAGGCTCAGCAATGTTATGTGGCAATAAAATGAAGTCAGCTGACGACCTGAATATACTGTAGTTAAGTGCAATGCAAAGTATAGCTTAGCAATCTATCTGTACGATTTTGGGAGATGCGATGTGAACTTTAAAACATAAAGATACGATGTAAAATAAAAACACAAAGCATAATTTGCAATAAAACATATTTGTAATCGTTTATGAAATCAGCCTATAAAAAAGCAAACTTTGGGAATTCAGTCATGATCCATATGATGATGATGATGATGCATGTTGCATATGTGTGCATGCAGCAGTGGAAGAAGATGGCTGGAGATAAAGATGACTGAAAGCTTTCTCAAAGTTCTCAAGATACATTAATGATGCGGTCATTAATAGAGGATGTTGTCAGTAAAGGCACATGATCGATATATTTCTCATCCTTGATGAAAAGACACTAAAACTGTGAAATGTTTCAAGATGCATATAAAGTGTATATTTTACAACTAGAAATTACAACTCCTTCATTTCATGATAAAAAAATTTATTGTATTTAGCGTACTTTGTATTTTTTTTTTTTGGATCGGCATAAACGCTCGTATTAACACTAGAATGCTGAGCAAAAAATGAAGTAGGCTTTATGAAAGGTACGTGTTCACAGAGTGATCAGCTCTTTTAATTTTGCAACTTCGACACCAGCTCGAGTGAGCGTGCACAGCTAAATACATATTGTCCAAGATGTGTGCTTGTCTACCTACAGTGTCACTTGAAAGCTTGTTGTTTTAAAACAAGACAACGCTCTGCAGGAGCTCTTAACTCAACAGGACGTTGCCCCATAGGTGACCGCATGTAAAAGTGGGTGACAGCAGGTTGTGTGTTCCCAGGTGTGGTTTGCTCAAAACAGGAACTTCTCTGAGTAAATAATTGCACTGAACTGCACAGCGCAAGTTCTGAAGAAGCGAGCTGTTAAAACGCTGATCCGCATCTCACACACAGCACACACAAGAAAAACCCTGACCGGTGTGCTCAATATGAGAAATACACATTCAAGCCCAAATCGCAATGCAAAAATATCAACAAAAACGACCAAGCTATAAGTGGGTCAATATACTATAAAGTCAAACCGGAATTTTTGTATTGTGCAAAATATAACAAAATACAATTACTAGAGTAAAACCTACCTTTATTGCTCTATATAATCCCCTGTTACACTAATTCACTTATCCCAGTGTTTCTCTTGGGCTCGGATACCATAAAGGTATAAAGTTTCCTCAGTACGCTGAAGCAATGATTGGATCGCCTGCTTCATGTTAAAAAAAACGCTGGCCTCCCAGGAACCCATTTAAGCAATTTCGCGACAATCTATCTGTCATTTTTCAAGAATCTGGCGTTCCACACTGAATCTTCACAGAAACGACTGCAGTGGGCTCTGAGTCACCTTGGCCTGTGATTAAAACTTTTTCAAAATTCACATTTTTTGCTAAGAGTCTGTGCTTGGAGTCGTTTTTACAGCATGCCTTCATTCACGAGAAACTTCGCCACAATTCCCAGTTTGACTTGAACACCCCTCGTATTTGTAGATTAGAATAAGATAACAACACCGTGTACACCAGATATCAGTCTTCCACGTAACAAACCAGAATGTCCAGAAAAAGCTAAACAAATACATTTGTAGATATAATATAGAGATGATGTACAGAAGAAGTAAAAGACTGGACACTCCATGTCAAGAGAACTCACTAAAGTATCTCACATTTTTTCCTAAGCTGGACAAGTTGCATGTTTTCACTTGCAGGCTTGAGTGGGTGGGCAAAAAATTTGCCCTCTGCATAATTAGCTTCTTTCCTTTTGAGAGAAGAAAGTATGGATGGCCCTATTATTTTCTATTAGCTTTAATTTTTATAATTTAATTACATTTTATTAATAATTAATAATCACCTAGGGTGGAACGGTGGCATAGTGTTTAGCACTGTTGCCTCGCACCTCCAGGGTCGAGGCTTCAATTCCCGCCTCGGTTCTGTATGTATGGTGTTTGTATGTTTTCCCCATGCTTGATGAGACAGGCAGATTAGCCTAATTGATGTTCCCAAATTGCCCGCAGTGTGTGTAAGTGTGTGGTGCGTGCCATGTGATGGATTGGCACCCTTTCGAGGGTATACCCCGTCTTGTGCCCGAAGTTTCCTGGGATAGGCTCCAGGCTTCCTGTGACCCTGTATAGGATGAGCAGTATAGAAGATGAATAAATAAATAATTACCTAAATAAACTCAATACGAAGAGTTAATTGGCTTTTTCACTAATTAAATATAATTCACATTTGGATCAAGCAATTTGGAGTTCAATCAAAAAATATATATATATTGCAGGCAGTTAGAACTTGGATTGGTGTAAAAGAGGGCAAGAGTCAGGATCTATCCCCAATTTGATACACCCCAGGTTGCATAGTGACGTTGGCCGTATGTCCATTCTGGGTGGCTGAGTTGGCCATCTCTATGCAACATCAAGCCAAACCTGGGCCAACATAGAGCCATTGGTGGCCAAGGAGGACATTTCTTTTCAATTGTGCCAATGTTGACCCAAAAGACAAAAATGACTCAAGGTTGGCACCCAGTATGGTTGACGTCAAGTCAGTCCTGGGCCAACTGGGCCATCTCACAGATCAGATAAAATGATCAGCATCTGCTTTAGATACAAGATTTATTTATTGTGTTACTGAATTACTGGACTTGTGCGCGTCCCTTCCACAAGCTATGCTTATCACCATCTTACTTTTTCTCTATTTGTGTCAGGATTTCTCACACATCTGTCATCTGCCTTTCTCTTCTGGCCGCCATGTTCTCAGGATCCACTAAAAACACAACAAGCCTTGGGGGGTTTGCTACAGAACTTCTCAAAGACTTCTCAAAGAAATGACTCAGAATGTAGATTTGAGATCCAGAGATGAGCAGTCACAGTAAAACCTGTCGCTATTATGAGTTTCAGAGATTGAACTAGAAGTGGAGGTCTTAGCTGTACCTCAAAATTGTCAGTTTCATTTGGTTTCCAAACAAACCGGATACAAGCTTTAAGAATATTTCATCTACACATGTCGTATGTCAACATTTCAACGACATTTATAGGATATACAAATATACAGACATTTATTTAAGATGCATCCAGACATTCTGAAATATTCTGGAATTCACTGAAGTGTACAAAATTTAAAAAAGGACATATTTAGTATGGAAGCAATTTCTTGATTTGCATTTTACATGAAACCAACCCATCCACAAACTTTTTAACTCACAGGGAGTTATTTAGCGCTAATAAAAAGTCCACGCACACGTATCCCTAGCCAATTAACGGCCTGCTACAGCGTAGCTTTCCTGATTAATCCCTTAAAACAAGCACGTCCAAAATTTGAGGAATAAACTATTCCCTTTAGTGCTTACAAATGCAGATAAAATTTATTATAAATACAAATACAAGTAATTTGAACAAATACAGAAAAAAATGTGTAATGCTTGCTTTTGGTTTAAAAATGTTTCTGATTCGTTAATGTGAAACAAATATTTTGTGCAAATATTTTGTAAGTAGATAGAGGATTACGACAAAAAATATAAATTCAAACTCTTTATAATGATCGAAATAAGTTTACTAATTTATTGTTTTTTTTGTACTACAAATCACACAGCAAAATGAACAGTAATTCTATAGTAATAAGATTGGAGAATAAGGAATTAATTAATCCTACAGGTTCAAAAAGTGAAACGTCCGGTCTTATTTAAAGATATATGGCCACACAACATTACATTACAGCCATTTACAACCAGCCATTGTTATCAAATGATTTTATTGCACATCACACTTCATTCTCCTGCCAAACACTAAAAAAGTGTTGGTGTTTTTGTGACCTGGTGAGTAAGCGGCTGAGTGAGACAGAGGAAACTTCCTGACATAAACTGTGGCAAAGGTGACCTGGGGTACATGAGCACTGACAGCTTTATGGGCTGCAGGCCCTGGCCGAACTCCCAGGCTCTCACAGGTACTCACAGAAAACAAGTGGCCATGGATCAGACCTCGTCAACCCTGCTGGGATGCTTATTCAGAATGCCATGCTGCCAATTCCTCCTGAATGTTCAATATGTGAGCAAATGACGTACAGAACCCCTGAAGCAGACTGGGTCAATGGCCTTGCTCAAAGGCCCAACCTGGTGGAGCTGGGGCTCGGACCACCGACCTTCCGTCTGTGTTAGTGCATTAACACACTGAGCCACCACTTCCCCAAGATAACGTTTTACCCCATGTGCCGTTCACGGAAATGTCAAATAACCACTCGTTACAATCATGGTGAGCAGAAAAACACTTGCAACAGAACTTACCACACCTCAAAACTCATAACAAACCCAAAACATTTCCATTCCTGTTTGCCAAGAACAAGAAACTAGGCAAGTGAGAATGGGGTTAAGAAAACTGGTGGGCTGAAAACTGAAAAAACTAAACAAAAAAAAAACATCGCTTTGTCTTTCTCCATCCTTCAGATGCCCGGTGTGATGGCATCTCACCAGCATGAAAAAGCAGCACAAATGGCTTAAACCATTACAGTTTAGTCTCTTTATTGATACAGGCCGAAGTACTCAGCAAGGTCAAACTCCGTTGCTAGTAGCAATCCTAAACCATGCTTCATGCTCCACAGATTATTAGATTAGACAAATGTAGATTTTTAAGCAGCTTTGCCGTTCTCAAAGATGAACTTACTGTACCACTGCCTTCCTCTTGAATCTTGCAGTAGTTTGTTTTCTCTGTCAGGCCCCGTGCACTGGCTCGTTCCCAGACTGCGGGTTTCGTCCCCTGGCAGCGAGACGAGCTGGCTGCAGCGAAACCTCACCCTCATAGAGTTTCATCATCGCCGTCTTTCTCTTGGGACGCTCTGTGGCATGAGGTAAGAGGGCTGGCCGCAGCTGTGAGCAGTTCCACCTTTAGCTAATGGAAACCGGGAAAGTGAACATGGCCTTGAAAGTTATGAGAAGGGTCATCTTATTCTTATTCTTCATAAAAAATAAAAAAAAAAGAAATATAAAGTAATATTTCCCATTGCCATGGAGTAGCAGTTTAACAGAATGATATCATGAGACGCGTAGGGAAAGTAGGGAAACCACAGTTAGATATACTGGGACTCACTAAGCAGAATCTGGTGAAGAGAAAAAGGAATATTAACTAAAGATAAAGAGTCAGGGCACAACAAGCAG
This sequence comes from Clarias platycephalus, assembly GCA_030068275.1. Taxonomy (NCBI): domain Eukaryota; kingdom Metazoa; phylum Chordata; class Actinopteri; order Siluriformes; family Clariidae; genus Clarias; species Clarias platycephalus. The sequence continues at coordinate 5,559,501 of JAQQZT010000036.1, read as the reverse complement.
AGATGGTCATGTCACTAGTCACAGGTACTGTATGTGGATGGAGGAGTGAGTTTAATCATAATTGACAGGATTGCAATAAACGTTAAATGGTCAAAACAGACAGAAAGAAGGCAGAGTGTCACAATGTGAAGGTATGAAAAAGCTGGAGATTTGGTATGGTAACACCACCGATAAAGATGATGGCCTTCAGCAGATCCCTATGGAAGGATTTATGATAATCAATAAAGTGCTGTGCTTGGAACTAGACATACAGTATATTACATGAAATGCTCCACATTTCATTAACCCCAGTTATAAACAGTTATTAACACACAGAGGAAATATGAAAGTTCACTTACAGTACCAGTGATAACATCCTGGAGCTTACAACTCCTTGATAGTGCTAAACCCTACAGTACATCACCATTCCTCATGAAGCAAAAACAAAACAATTAAACAAGCAAAAAACCGCCTGACAAACCTCTAAAACCTATATTATTTAACAAAATTCTCCGCTTGTGGCGTGTGCCGATCGGTATAGAAAAAACAGCTGAAAAGCGCGTGTGTGAGAGTGTGAATGACGTTCGAGTTCCCAGAGTACAATGTATTCAAAAATAATTTACTTTAATCACATTGAGATTTGCTATTAACAGCTCAAAATGTCGGCCTGTATGTTATTTTGCAGGTGATAATTGACACCTTGGCAGAAATGATTAGTAATCAATTAACTCATTCCATAAGTGAAAACCCTGGGTTATATCATCCTCCAGGCAGATTGCTGTATGATGAAGTCCAGACAGTGTTTGTGTAAGACAAAGCACTCTGCAGCTCGGCTCTTAGCGATATCATGTGTGTGATGTTGTTGTTTAATACTGATTAAGTGTCTAAGTGACTCTTACACCAATCAGCCTTAACATTAAAACCACTGTCAGGCGACTTAAACAACACTGCAGGTAACTAAACAGTCAGTGTGTTGGAAGCAGAGAAAAAAAGGATAAGGACTGACAAAAGACAAAAAACAGAAGGTCTTGTGAGGTGTTCCTGAATATTCAGTGGTTAGTAGTACCTACAGGACCAATATGGAAGAGTTCAAGGTGTTGGTTTGGCCTCACTTCTGAATCTGATCGAGCATCTGTCTGAAGTGCTGGACAAACCAATTTGATCCAACTTCCAGGACTTATAGGATGTGATGCTAGTGTCTTGGTGCCAGATACCACAACACACCTTCGGAGGTTTTGTGGAATCCATGCCGCAATGGATTAGAGCTGTTTTTGTAACACAAGTGGGACCCACACGATATTATGCAGGTGATCTAACCGTACAAGGAATAATTTAATATCCAAAAAAAAAAAAAAAAATAGTTTATGTTGTTTAGACTAGACGTACTGTAACATATTTTACTACTACTTTCAAGGGACGTAGCTAAGCACGTTGAAATTATTCTCAACTGAAAGGTACTGTTTCTGATGGACAGGTCTCCTTATGTAAAGGCATGTGTGACCAATATTTTACTACTTACGGATGTCAAAGGGAAAAGAAATCAGCGTCTATGGGGGCACATGATGTCTTTTCCTTTCTTTCCCTTTGCATTGGTTTATTCACAGGAGAGACAGATGCCTGAAATCCTATTACAACAGTTGTAGAGACTCAAGACAACACGCTGTTGTGTAAGACTCGCTTCTTTCATGTCCAGGGTGAACTGTACGTTGCAAATGTCTCCGACGAGGGTTCTATTGCTCATTTCTAAAGATAAAATCAACCTCTAGATACATTGTTATAAATTCTAAGTGATCAGGCTCTGTGACTTGGGTTTCTGTTTACCATGATGTAACCCTATAACTGCTGTTGTTTTAACGTTTGTGCACATGCTTTAGATTTATGCTGTGTAGAGGCACATATTGATGAAAGTTCGTAAGCAGCTGGAACAGTATTAAAAGTAAAATTAAAAATGAATTCTCATGTAAAACTGTAGTTTTGTGTCTACTATGATAGATATGTTTTCCATGGCATTTTTAAACAGCCCAAATTGTTGTTAAGCATTTTTTATGTGCTATATATAATTTGGATTATGTTTATAAATCAAGTCTTAAACTAAGTTAGACAACTTGGGGAATATGATTAGTATTTTTGAAGTCATGGCAGCAGTTTAAAGTCGCTGCAAGCATGGCTGTTGTCAGAGATAAAGAGCTCAAATGAAATCCTTGTGCGGGATGAGTGTTTTTTTGTTGTTGTTATTTTGCAAGGCCACAATAAATGACTTGAGTATAAACATGGACACATTGGCTCTAATTCTGTTTTGAATCTAAAAGCTATTTATAACTGTATTTTATTTATTGCAGATAATTGAAAATAATTAGATGCATGATCATACTAATATTCGCGAGAATGGAGAACTGAGTCATGTCACTCTCTTTTAATTACTTACGCTTGAATTAAAATCATAATTTAATTTGGACGGACATATTCACTGCTTTATTTTGACATTCCCTTGAATCTTATTCACCTGGTCTCAATAGTTTTACACTCAAATCCCAGAATGTTTTTCGTTACAGCTTTCATTTTCCAGGTAGCATTCAGGCTTTTCAATCAAACATCCTTCAAATGGCTGGATGATGAAGCATGCATTTGCATGATTAACCTAAAGTACTGTTAGAGAGTTTGAGAATTTGGTGGAATTTATGTTTTCAAATTGTTGTGCTAACATGGTGTCTTCTTTTTATTGACTAATCATCAGCTATAACATAAATTTATTTTAAATATCTTTTGGGTTAATTTTGTGCCACCGGCATGGGGCCTCTGGGATTGTGCTGTGGTGTCTGGCACCAGGAAGTTGGCGGTGCCAGGTTGTGGCATGGAGCCATCGCGGATCATTTGCTTGTATCATGGCTGCTCGGTCGGACAGGAATCTGAGGAGTTTGGAGGTCACCAGGTCTTGGACTCTTTGCCTTTTGATCCCAGTGCACAGTGAGCTGTGGTGCACTGGGTGTTCTGGTGCCTTTCCATCATGGTGATGGATTTGTACATTTGTACATTGGCTTTTCTGTGGGTTTGGACTGGGCAGGCTGACCTCCGTCCACCATGGGCATGGATGAGCCTTGGGAGCTCAAGAGTTTACTGGTATATACTGTAGTTGGTGATCATCCTGGGCTGTACCATTCATTGCTTTTAAACTGCTCCTATTTCCAGAATTCTTCAAGAGAAAATACCTGAAGGTGTGAGCTCCATCATCCATTCAGAAAAGAAAGAGCGTCGTCTCGAATGGCGTATGATGCACCACATCCATACACATCCATACAGTGTACACATTTCGTAGGTCATTGAATATTTTCATAAATGTCCATTATTGAATAGTTAAGAGTTCTTAGCTTTCTAATTTTTGTACTAAGAATCATTTCCAATTTTAAAACACTATAAATTTGTCAAATTCTCAATATAACAATTAGGACTTTGCACAGGCTGGTAAGCCCGAGAACTCTTAATGGTGTAGTGCCTTCATTCTTAGCACGTTAATTTAGCACTAAATGAAAATGTCAGATTTCGCATCATTAAAGCAGACCAGGCAAGTCCTGATTTTTAACCCAACTTATTGTGGTTTAAAATGATAAAAAAAATTTTTATTACCCATCGTTTCAATTGGATCATCTCTGGAAAACCTTACAAAGTTCTATGTAAAACCCTACCACCAAGTGCTTTTTCTTTTATACACTTTAAACAAAAACATATTCGAGGTGTATCTTAGAGTCCATTGTGATCAATAATGTGTAGTATAAGATGACAATAGGAAATGCTCCTAACACTCTTCTCCACATGTAATGACTCCTTAACCTGGTCAGATATCTGTCATAAGCTTCTATCTAGCATGTCCAGAGACGCCCCATAGAGACAATGCGTCCCACTTGGATCACTTATTCGAGCGGATTCCATGTACAACATGTTAGCACCTTATTCGTAAGAACGTCACACAGAGTAAAGGTCTATACTTGTTCATTCAGTCACTCGAACACACATACACACACACACACACACACACATACACACACGCACACATGCATGCACATAGGGCAGGAATTCTTGGGGAATTTCTACGATACCTCGCGGGCAAATAAAATTAGCGGATGGTGACAGAGTGTCCATTGTGGCGATCACACAATGTGGCGCTTCATGTGTTTCTCACTGCGTCTGGTGGAAAGACTTTGTATTGGAGCCTGGCTTCATTTGCCTGAAGGGACGTGTTTCTCCCACTTCTCCTTTTCACAAGACATGATGAAATGGTGACAAGGAGCAAATATTAACTGATTACAATGAATGGTACGGTTATTACTTCTTTACAAGTATGAGATTTCTATTTCTAGTCACTTAAATTCTTTAAAACCCAAGCGGCAACACGGCACAGGTCAATCACGATTAAAAATATATACAGTATGTGCTTTTATGGAAGTCTTGCCGGTTAACTGGGAGGCTTTAGACATCAAACTGTGTGTTTGGGTTTTCGGACATGTCAGGTAGAACAAAAGTTATCATTATCTTTATAACGCATATATTTCACCACTACCAGAATATGATGGTAAAATATATGACGTCACAAAAATGTAGAACCTTTAAGAATGGGCTTATTGTTATAATTTTTTTGGTCATAGAAACGACCAAAAGCAACCATAAAAACATGTGATCATATGTATCTGTGCTATTTCTCTGTCCATGTGACCGATTTAATTTTTTTTATGCTCAGTCATGTTTTTCTAATTAAAATTAAATTAAATTCACTTTATCATATTGCCTATGTTGTGCTGAAAAAAGGATATGTCTCTACTGTATACTGCACAATCCTGAGCCCTATATGTGATTATTATGATGATGAGGTTTTTGTCTTTCATGGATTGGCTTTGGCACAGGAAACAACTTTATAAGTTGTTATGCACAAAGATAAGCTAAAATAAAAGTCACATGGCAGCTTATTTTTCTATATATTTTCTATATATTTTCTATATATATATATATATATATTTTTTTTTTTTTTTTTTTTAAATATATATATTTAACAGCATTTCATTAAACGCCATGTAAACATTATATAACGCCAGCAGGGTTAGTGGTTCGCACTTTTGCCTTGCTCCTCCATGGTCCGGGTTTGATTCCCACCTTGGTGTTCTGTGTGCATGGAGTTTGCATGTTCTCCGGGTGCTCTGGTTTCCTCCCACAGTCTAAAGACATGCAGATTAGGCTAATCGGCGTTTCCAAATTACCCATAGTGTGTGAGTGAGCGTGTGAGTGTGTGTATGTGTGCGTGCCCTGCGATGGATTGGCACTTCGTCCATGGTGTACCCTGCCTCGTGCACTCCTGGGATAGGCTACAGGCCCCACTCGACCTACTGTAGTATGCAGGATAAAGTGGTCTAGACAATGAGTGAGTGAGTGAGTGAGTGTATTTGGCACAAAATGTGAGGATAATGGTGATATGGAAAAAAAAAAAAAAACTTATTTCTGAAACCCTCTTCTAATCTGCAGCAATAAGCACGTTTGCTCAAGTCAGAAAAAGGCCAGAAGCAAGTTGTGCCATCATTTTTCAACTTCCATTCACTACACACACACACACACACACACACACACACACACACACACACTGCATTAGACCGCCATTTCAACTTGCTTAGATCTTGCTACATTGCCAAAGATGCGCTGTTGATGCTCCACATATCGGAACAAAGCCAAGCTCACATTTTGCGTCGTAGCAATCCGTGGGCAGATGAATTCTTATTGTGAGGACAGTATTCTATAAATATGCGCTGCACTGTCACTCGTTAGATGAGCTCTTTGTGGATGGCAGTCTGTCATACATTCCTCAGCACAATTACACGTCGCCTCACGCTCGATGAACAGAGGTGGCTTTATATGCGGGGAAAACTTGCGACTTTAGCTTAAACTGTAAACTGCGACAAAAGAAATCACAGAAATGATGGACGATGCAGTACCACTATATGTTGAGAATAAGTCAGGAGAAGTCCTCACGCTTAAATAAGTCTATGTCATTTGTTATGATTATCAGTTAGAGAATTCCCCATGACATATAGCGGCATGTTGTTTCCAGTGCAAAGAAACGCAGTCTTTGTCTCACCCTAGTCCAGCATTCGGCTGCCTGAGGGGTCAATTTGCCTCCTGTTTCTGCTCTTTATTGAGGTCTGAACAGACATCCATGCAACAGATCAACAGATCTCCTTGTACCAGTTTTCCCCTTTGCACCAGGATCTTCCAAACAGTAACGGCTTTAGGAACATGTCCTCTCATTATTGGCCAGTTCATGACCATAACAAGCATTCTTAGTGAACTAAAGCAAATAAATTAATGATTGTACCTTTTATGATTTTACAGTGGTGTATGGATGATTCTTACACAACCCCAGGACCTGTCACCATAGGGAATAATTAGTCTCTTAAATACTAATATCACAAGCGTACTAAGCATTTTATTCTCTTTTAAACACCGAATGTAACATTCATAAAAAGCAAACACGAACGCAACTGTGTTTCATGTAAAAAAAATAAAACCACATTACATATATTCATTCATTCATTTTCAGTATGCACTCACTCCTGGTGATGGTTGTAATGGATCCAAAAAACTACTCCAGGACCAGGCATGCATGGATCACAGAACACACAACACACTCAGTTACACCTGGGGCAATTTAACCTAATCTGTTCACCTACTGGATCTTTTACAAGGTGAGAGGAAGCTGGAGAACCCGAGGAACTCCACAAAGCCTGAGCCCAGAGAATCAAACCAGGGATCCCAGGCTGTGACCCGCTGTCAACCCACTACATTAAAAAGTTACAGTTACAGTATAACATTACGATGCAGTCATAAGCAGGCATTGGACTACGGTTCGGAAGGATCAGGGTTCAAAACCCACGACCACCAAGTTACCACTGATGGGCCCTTGAGCGAGGCCTTTAACCCTCAACTGCTCATATGTATAATGAGATAAAATGTAAGTTGATCTGAAAAGGGCGTCTGCCAAATGCCCGAATGTAAATGTATATGTTAAGCCTTTGAGGGTCAAGGGCAGCTCGGTAGTTAAGGCATTGGACGACGGTTTGGAAGGTTCCATGTTCAAATCCCACAACAACCAAGTTTCCCCTGTTGGGCCCTTGAGCGAGGCCTTTAACCCTCATGTTCTCAGATGTATAATGAGATTTTAAAAAAAGAAAGTTGCTCGGAATAAGAGTGTCTGCCAAAATGTAAAGATGAATAGTAACTAATAACATTCATAAATGTTATTAGGCTTTTGACTGTTTCCATTGATTGGTCGCCACAGCAGATCATCCGATCCATACAACAACTTAGCTCAGGCTTTAACGCCAGGTGCCCTTCCTGACCCAACTCTCCCATTTTATCCAGGTTTGAGGTCGCCAATGTATCCACTGGCTGGGGTTTGGGCATAGGGTGGAAATCAAACCCAATCCTTCTGCATGGTAGGTGAGAAACCTACCTCTAATGCCCCTAAATATAAAACAGAAATTCAGTTTGGCCTGCCTCTGGTGCACAGTGTTTGGTTGCCGGTGTAGTTGGCGTCCCTCACCATGTAACATATTTGGCAGTGTCTTTGAATGCAACAGTAGTAGTTTTATCTCAAACATTGGAGCAGCGTGAGTAGCGGCAGCGGTGTGACCGATGCACACTTCATTTGCAGGTACTGTAATGGTAGCACGTGGGCGTCAGGATCTGCAGGCCCCTGGAGCCCATATACATATGTATAGTATACTATATTATAGAAAAAGACCACTTCTGGATCTTATTTGTTCACATAATGTATCATAATGTAGTATGGAGTTTCTGATCAAATTTTTAAACAATATATTACCTGAGAAATTTCCATTTCTGGAAAACATCAATTTGAGAAATCCATAGATACAAAGAACCACTAGCAGATAAACAACCAATTATCATGTTAATTTCCAGTGTTTATACTAAATAAACATAATTGTATTTTCTCTTTCTTTTCTCCATGTTTTCAATCTTACACTTTCATCGCTGTTCCAGATATGTGTGAGAATGTCATACAGTGAGTTCCCTCACATGTTCAGGACTGTAAAAGATCTCATTTTACTGGGCTTACCACCAGGCTTCACTTTGCTAATTGCTTCCAAGCCATCACAGGTTAAATCAGGAAGCTGACACTACATTTCCGACTGCAAGAACAACCAGCAGTTTTCATTTTTCACTCATTCTTTTTACAATTTTAAATCCAATCGTTAGTACAGGTAACTTGTCTTTGCTTTTTACTTCTTTTTTCCCCTCTCCCTTCCACAATAATTCATGCTTAATCAAGAAATCCTTTGACTGGTTGTATTATATTTCCACAACCTTTTACTGTTCAAGTCTATGTAAGAGATGTACAATGTGGGCTGAAGATCAGATGCTGGTGCTGGAGCCAGGAACCAGAAACCCTCTTTAAGGAACGGCCCACATAGTCGGTTTGCGAGCCAAATCATTACCTAATCAGATGTGGGTGTGTCCTATTGCAGAGCATAAAAGTAATAACAAGCATAGTGGAGTTTACAAGTAGAGTAGAAAACTTTATTGTAAACTCTAGAATGAAGTAACGTTCTCAAAAGCTTCAGGGGAAAAAAAAAAAAATGTTGTAGAAAGAGACAACATGCAAATAAATACAGTAAGTACTATGGACACAGTAGATAGTGAAACAGTGAGGGATGTACAGTACAGTATGTCATGTCTTAGTGGAATGATGTGTACTGAGTAAACTCATATCCTAAAACGAGTGAAATAAAAGTCCCCGAGTGTGATGAGTAAACCTGAAATGTTTTTCAGGTCACCTGGATTGGAGAACACGCAATACAGCAAATGCACGAGGGCGTTCAAGTCAAAGTGGGACCTTTGATTGCGCTGAATAAAAGAACACGGTTATGAGAATTAAAATGAAATCCTTTAATTCTTTATATAATCCCCGTCGATTCACTAGTGTTTGGATACCATCAAGGTAAAACGTTTTCTCAGTATGCCAGAGCGTTGATCGTACTGCCTACATAACGTCTGAAATCCTGGCCTCCCAGGAACCCCTCACCCCCCAACGACCGAAAAAGTGGAAATGGCTTAGAGTGAGGTCAGAACAGAGGGATGTGAGGGATGTGGCAATACCTCCCAGACAAGTTCCTGTCATGTGCACGTGGATTTGGTGAATGACTTGTGTGAACAAGTTGGTGACAAGTTATCCAACAAACAGGTGTTGACTAGCTAAGTGTTCACAGGAATGACCGCAGTCTTTTCCTCCGAGCCACTTCGTTATTCACAGACGTACGGCTCATTTTAAAGAGTTTCCACCGTTTAAATGTTTCGCTGTAGCAAAGAGTCTCATTACCGTACTGGGCTTGGAGTTTCCTGTAAACGTTAATTGGTTGTTTTACTTTCATTGCTAAGAAATTTCATCACAAGTCCCGGTTTGAGCGTTCTTGAACGCGTTTCATATGTTGCCCTTCTTCTTTGTTGAAATAGTTGTTTATTTTACATGCGTAGGTGGTCAGAGGAGGTTTTGCTAAAGCATTAGCAGGATTTCTCTAGTCTAATTAACTGCAGTTGTTAGTAATTTGTCGCTACAGCTCATTGACAACAACAGAGCAACATGGTATTTTTCTTAATAATAATAATAATAATAATAATAATAATAATAATACAGTACCACCTACATATTACAATATCCACTCTTTATGGTGATCATGAAGATCACTTCAGGTACTCAAAAAGGTTGCAATAGCAACACAATAACATCTCCATGTCCATGACATGACCAGCCCTGGTTTCAGACTATTTTACAGATGAAGCCGAAGCAATTTTGCCGTCCTGTTGACTGCGCCTGAGCTTTGCGTCATCTCCTCACTGCTCTTCATCTACTCGAACTCTTTCTCTTGATGAAGTCTCTTCATCCTCATATGGGTGCCTGTCACGTTCCCATATTGTTCATCTGTATTTTTTCTCTTTTTTTGCCCACCCACAGAACTGCAGAGCTGATTGTAGATTAAATGAACACATTCCTGAGTTCAGTCCAGATGAAAGGGCCCTGCTCCGATTCCACTGATGAGCAGATCTTTAACTAGAGGCAGCCTCCCATCTGGGTTCAATATGGCTCTTGTCACATCTTTACCCAAAGTACTTTTTGATTTGATATATCAAAGGGCTGCTAAGCTATCTCTCGGTCCTACCTAAATTAGTTGTGTAAGAGGTATTTGAGATTTTTAAGCTCTTTCATTTTTATCAACCGCATGACTACGTAAAGTGGTTCTTAAATGGATAACCATGGAAAGAGATGTTGTCTTCAACTCAGATGCTGGAAAACATCACCTCGAGCTTGATTCAGTACTGACTCAATGGGATTAGAATAAGGCTATATCTGGACTACTATTTATTGTACTGTACTTAAAATGAGTGGGTCACAAAGCATTGAAAAATGTCAGCATTTATGCATGTAATCAATTGCATAATGATATTAATATTATATGTGCATATCAATAATATAACTTTAATAACTGAAAAGAATCACAAGCGTTTCAGTGGATTAAAAAAAAAAAGGTTAGTAAAGCTAGAGCTATGAGCGAATATTTATGTTAGATTCCGCAGGACACTCTCACCTGCCATGCAGCAGGACTGGGTTTGATTCCCTTCCATCGCCTAAACCCCAACCACTGGATGCAGTGCTGATCCCAAGCCTGGATAAAATGCGAGTGTTGCATCAGGGATGGCATCCAGCGTAAAACCTGTGCCAAGTTGTGTGTGAATCAGATGGGCCGAAAGACTAACAGCAACAAATGGAAGAACGATGTAAACTTTTTTTTTTAAATTATACCTTTTTTAACCCCATCAACCAATTTATTAACAATTGAAACACACTTTAACTATTTCTCTTACTTTTCATAATAAAGGAACACCTGCATGTTATCAACATGAATTATCTTGAGGGTGTGTAAACTTTTGCACTCAATTATATTCCTGTGAAATATTTTTTAATCCAAACTATTCTATTCTCATATATACAGCTGCTTTATATATATATATATATATATATATATACAGAAATACACTTACTTTATTTTTTATTTACATTTTGATTACCTAGTCTGTGTAGTCTGTGTGTGTATTAAGACTTGTCACTTTACTGCCCCCAGTGGTGAACCCACCATCCTACCATTTTTCACCACACTACTGAGTTTGTAAATGAACCACATTAAAGTGTCATCCCTATATCCAGGTCTTTACCAGCCCACATCTTTGCATTTACACTACACAACAGGAGGACATATGGATAAATGTAACATGAGCAGAGAATCCCAGAGTCAAGGATCCACACAAGCTGTGCACCTACAGTCACTGGGTTAATGGAAAAGGTTTCAGATGCCCGTCTACATTTCAGATTGGATTTGGTGCGGTAAAAAGGGGGTTGGGGGGGGGTGTGAGTGGGCATCAGCAGCTGTTCATCCCCCCCAGGTGAACGACACCCCCTATGGCTTAATGCTGTCTGAGATGGCCTTTGTCGGCTATAAAGACACAGCCTGGCCTACTTCTCCTCCCATTGTCTCCATGTCCTACCAGGAAGGGGTCAATGATTAATCTCAGAACCTGGGCTGTGGACAATACAAGGCTTTTATTCAAGTTTCGGCCCTTTCTCTTGCAGTTGTAAATTTTGGAAGCTTTAATACTTTCCTGGCCAGTGTTTCAAACCCTTAGGCTTCAATGCCACAAAAGACCAAACCATAAAATGAGGGAAAAGCACATGGTCACTATCTGTGCGCAGCTGAAAGAAGAGTATTACTTTAGATCACCTGCAGAGATATGGACTATAGTTATAATGACACCAGTTAAATCGTTAAGTCCGTATGTTGTGCTTAATCTGTGATGTAATAGATTACGATGTAACGTGTAGACAGAAAACAAAACCTGGATTAAGGTGAAAAAACAAACTATATAATATTGGGGGTGTCAATCAATTCATGAGACATGGTGCTAGGGCTTAAAATGCAGCTTCAGCACATGCAAGACATAGAAAAGACTTGGAAAGGCCAATGATCCATAAGTATACTGGCTATATTTTAAATTGATAGGGACAAGTATGCATTACTAATGTGCATTACATGTAGTAGAGTGGATTTTTTTTTTTTTGTGTGTGTGTCCACATCTCAATTCAACAGTACACTGAAATAAAAGTAGTACAAAAACACTGTTGGCTAACTACCTAATTTAAACTCAGTTCTTTTAAAGTGCAAAATAGGCGACAATTGATTTCAATGAACATCATGTACAGTATGACGCCGCTTTTAAAATTATGTTTTAAGTAGTTAATGGCTTATAGTGTCCTAAAACTGGCTCCACTTATAGGGTAAGACCAACAAATAAATCCTGACACAGGTTTTAACGGGTGTCAGTAGTGTTTGCACAGCGGAGCTTGAGTGGGACCGGGAGAAACCTGAGTCTGAGCAGGATCTTAAGAAAAGTAATCCAGAATAACAAGTGCTTTAATTAAAGAGGATTATTAAGAAATAAATTATATATATATATATATATATATATATATATAAGGAAGAAAAAATTCTAAAATAAAAAGAAAATCCAAACAACAACAATGTTATTATTATTATTATTATTATTATTATTATTATTATTATTATTATTATTGTTGTTGTTGTTATAATTATTATTATTATTATTATTGTTGTTGTTGTTATAATTATTATTATTATTGTTGTTGTTGTTGTTGTTGTTATAATTATTATTGTGTTGTTGTTTGCAAACTAAAATAATTTCTTCCTGAAAATGTTAAAAAAAAAAAAAAACATACTGTATGTGCTTTTTGATTAAGTGAATAAATATAAAACTGATTTATACACATTCTCGTTCTGATTTTTGATTTAATCCTTAGTTGGTTTATTCATAAGTTAATTTTTTCTAGTGAACTAGTTATTATGCTAATTATAGGATAATGCAACATTTTGTGGTAATCCTGAAAAACGTAATGTGATCATTTTTACTGTCACTTTTTTCCCCCGCCAGATATAAATATAAACTAAACAGAGTAAAGCCAGAACTAAACTCATCTATCCGTGAGAGATTATTTGTTTCGCTCGTAAATTCACACACGTTCAAGAGTCTGAAATATTCCTAACCTGTAACAATACCACAAGGGCGTTAAATCTTCTCACACTATCATTTAATTATTACCAGGTGTACACAGGCTAACAGGCTTTACAAGGGCTATATGGAAATAAAGAGGCCCTGTCTAAGGAGACAACCATGGATACCTTTGTATTTGGAAATGATCTCTATCTTATTGACAAAGATGAGCACAGGAACAGGTGACAGAGGCTCCTCGGCGATGGTCGCCCCTTTGGGCTGAGCAGATGGCGAAAGGCCCGTTGCTAGGCGTGAGGCCCGAGGAATCCATTTTTTAATTCCTGATTATTTGCTTCAGAACCACAAGTAATATCCCAAGCGCTCACAAGGCCAAGAAAAGGAGGAGGGACCGAGTGAAAGAGGACACAGAAAGACATGGGGCTGTGTTAGTAGTTGACTCAATGGGGTGGGGGGGGGTGATGAAGAAGTGTTGGTTTAAGGCCACAGTTTTAAAAGGCCAAGCCAAAAAGATTATGTTCCTCTAATGTTCGGATGGCTTACAGAAGTCAAAGGAGACAAGTTTCATTCTTTCCTCCAATCCAATACAAATCCTTTATATTTGTAATAGCTGTATGAAAGAAAAAAAAAGTTTTTATTATTATTATTATTATTAATAATATTATTATTATTATTATTATTAGGCTCTCGAATTCAGGTAAACATGTCCTGTTTTCTGTCTCTGGGGATTTCAATGTGAAAAAATAACCAGATCTCTGGATACACACACAAAAGCTGGACATGCAGGGACGGCAGCCAAGAAGCACATGTTGGTGGTCTCCCAACTCGTTTGATCGACGAGCTCAATGGCTGCTGCCGATGTTTGTTTTAATCTCAATAGTCCTTTTAATGGCTTTCTATATAACTAGGAACAAAACTGTTTTGTTTTTCCTTTCTTGAAGAGAAAACATTTCACAGTGGCAAAAGTACCAGGAAGCATGTCGGACTCCTGTATTAATATCCAAAACAAAATTAGAGCCAAGAGGAAATAAAATCATTCCAATGTTTTGTTACTAATTTCTAAAATACGTGTTTAAATACTTGCTACTTTGCAGAATAATCATTCTAATGTAAATATTTAAAACACTCTGGCTTTTCGGCTTTTCACGATTTCTAATGGCTGTTTCCAATTTGCCGGAATATATAGTTTAATAAGTGCCTCTGTAAGACAGAAACCTATTCAGCGATCAGGTTTTTGTCCAGCCGGAAAATATTTCCTTTGGATATTATGCACCGAGATGATGCCAATTCTGGTATTTTTCACAAATGAATCCCAAAACTTGAAAAACACCAACAGATTTCTGAATCTGTGCTCGTTCACCGTCAACAGTGAGACCTGAGACGTGTAGCAAATAACACACTGGCCATTACTTTTCTTCATAACGTGGGCGGTGTAAAGCTGTTTCACAGAATAATTGGTGGATCCCACTAAACCGTTATGTACGTGCTGGCGAACAATAGAATTAGAGCTGGATTGAGAATTAGAGACAAGAAGGAGCAAGACTGAGAAATGACCTGTAATCTTAAACGTCCCTGGTGAATCTAAACCTAGACTCTACTGTACCACACCTGTTTCTCGGTGACATCATTCGTATCCCATGTAGCCGTAGCAGTGGCCGTGCAAGGCGAGTAAGTGCCAGGCAAACAGAGCTCAGCCAGAATATTTGTCCGAGGAGGCTGCGAGGCGTCGCGCAGTCTGCTGGAAGACCCTTTCGTCATGTTACATTTCCTCCCTCTCTCTCTGTCTTATCGTCTCTCTACGTTCTCTGTCCCCTCTCTCCTACCTCGGCAGCTCGTCCCTGGTCTCTTTCACATCCTGATTACAATACGATTATCTCATTAAAAGCTTTACAGATGGGAGAAAAAACGGGATCCGAGGTTTCCCTTACACGCCCAGTTTCACTGCATTTTTATTAGATCGCTTTCGGCGGCACTCTGAAACGCAGCGAAAACGTCCACATCAGGCTAATGCAGTAAAAGTGGCCGTCTGGGATTTGTCTCTCTGACTGATTCGGTACAATATCTTCCTGTTGTGAAAGTCTTTGCATTGCCATATGAGAGTCTAACATCCTCTCTCATCGAGGACGGATCAAAACCAGCATGACATATGGCTACGATTTATGGTACAGTGGCGTTTCTACTGTAAATGTGTCCTCAGGAAGACAAAAAAAGAAATGGTGTTTAAAGTTGGAGCAGTCAAACTGATGACAAATGCAACTTTTCTTCCAAGGGTTTGTGAAGTCGTAGACAATAGACTCAGTATGCAACGCTTATTGTAGGAAGCAATCCATTCAGCTATTCATTAGCGATTAAAAATGCTCTCAGTAAAACGATATTAAACTCTAATAAGCTATATTCACCAACTGCTTTAAAGACAGCAAAATCGTAAATACCAGTAAAATATTTTACAATGCATTCGCAATATGCTCTCAATTAGTGCAGTGCACTGAGAACTGCATAGAAGTGCTGTTTTAGTGCATAAAGTAACAGTGGTAAGACTTTGCTTTTATTTCCACAATTGTGATGCCATAAGTGTGTGTATTTGGGTTTATGTAAACGTAAAATAAAGGTATAATGCATTTTTTTTTTAAATAACTTAAATAAAAGCTTTATTTAAACCTTCAGAGCACTCAATTTTTTATTTTTTAATTAATTTTTTTTTATCAATAAATTACTATTTCGCTTGAGTGCTATCACTTGAAATACAACCTTTATACCTGTAGTATGGATAGTTGATAGACACATTTATTTCTTTGGTAATTTATTTCTACCATCATTGCCTTAATAGCAAATACAGCAGATATTGTTGCTTTTTTTTTTTTTGAGTGCTGATAAAACTTTAAGAGCCTATAAGAGTTACAAGGGCAAAAGGGCAACCCAATCATGGAAGCATCCATTTATTTATTTATTGCCCATCTTGATTCTGACTTAATTTTATGATTTAGGCGTGTTTGCAATTCCTCCATTTCAATGTTTCGGTCAGCCAAGAGCATGAGATCAGCAGTTGTATTGCCCTAATGAACTCTGAGGTACGTCAGCCTTTTTTTGCCTGTACTTTGTTGTTTGTGCATGTGTTCATAAAAAGAATAAAAGCATGGACCTGAAAACTTCATGGACTTTTAATTGTACAAAATTACACTCACTGGCTACTTCAATAGGTACACCTGTTCAACTGTGTGTTAATGCAAGAATCTAATCAGCCAATTACATGGCAGCAACTTAATGCATTTAGATATGTAGACCTGATCAAGACGATCTGCTGAAATTCAAAATGAGCATCAGATTTAAGTGCTTCAAGGTGAGTTCAGCGACATGGCACAATTGTAGGTGCTAGATAGGCTGGTCTGAGGATTTCTGAATCTGCTGATCTACGGGGATGAGAAAGCTAAATCACAAAAAAAAAAAAAAAAAAAACACAAATTGCTAAAATCATCTCAGACTGTTTTTTGAACTTGACAGTGAGTTCATTGTATTCAAATGGCCTCCACAGTCACCAGATCTCAATCCAATAGAGCACCTTTGGGATGTGGTGGTACGAGAGATGAACATTATGGATGTGTAGCCGACAAAACTACAGCAAATGTACAGTTATGATGGTGTCATGTCAATATTCAACCACAATCTCTAAAGAATGTTTACAGCACCTTGTTGCAGCTGTGCCTTAAGAATCGCATAAATTCTTAGTAGTATACATGCAACAAGGTGCATCCATGCCTTAATTCGTTGGAAGCAAAATGGGGTCCAATCCAGTATACCTAATAATCTGGCCGGGAGTGTATATTTCTGTTTCGGTAAATTTAACTAAGAATATTTCATATTGCAAAATGTATGGCGAAAATACTAATATACAGATAAGTGACGAATTTGAAACAAATTGCTGGTCTTCGTCTAAATAACATGGTTTGAGTCCTAACAATCCTAATGGGAGTGGTCTTTCCCTGGGATGACCTCGCCCTTATCCATAGAATAAAGATGGCTCACTGAGCATTTTTTAATAGGGATTGAAATGATCTAAATCTTATGCTATGGTCACCAAATCACAATTTGATCAAACCCCTGTCGGAAATCTTTGGAGTGATGTGTTAGATAGCGCTCTCTACAGTGACCATTAAAAACACCAAATGAAAGAATACCTTTAAAGAATCTCAGTGTTCATCCTTGAGGTGCAGTTCAAGAGAGAAAAATCTATGCCAAGCTCTTTGCTCTTGGAGCTTGTAATGACCCCACACTTTCTATGTGACTCTAAAATTCTTATTTGTATGTATAGTATTTGATAACAAATGACACTAATAGGGGGTAATTACGGTAAATGTGTAATGTAACACATTTGTGTGCTGGTGTAAAGGGGGGTAGCTTTAAGAGAGCAATGAAACTCAACCAGACAGCACGATATAAATCAAATACCAAACAATAGCGACTTTTACGAGGCCGGTTTTACACAAATTAGTTCCAATTCTGGGTCGGAATCAGGCTTTCTGCATCACACCGGGAGGAAATCTCGATTTAGCGTATCTCTGCAGTTCTCAGACTCACCAGAACAAATACACAAATACATAGAAGGACAGACTTTTTAAACTTGTGTCCCCGTTTTCCGCGAACTGGTTCTAAATCTGGTGTTCTGGAGGAACCTGCTGTGGAGAAACTCCTGGATCTCAATCTCACCAGCATCCTGAACTCTACACCGCCAAGCATTCCATTCTTCAACTTCCCAGAGTCTAGAATGAAACACTTTCCTAACTGGGACAGCTGAACGAACAACTGGACAACAAAATAACCTTCGCAGGGGCACATTAAGAAGTCGGCAGGGAGTGTGAGAAACTATTCCTGGTATTAGGAAGTGTATTTGTTGTCACTGCTTCGGCTGTGTAGCTATCACAGGATCACGTAATGTAACATAATGATGGGAAAGGGCCCGTTTGTTCGGGAATATCTTTAAATCTGGTCCGATTGAGAAATGAAATGCTTTCATTACTCATTAAAAAAAGAAACAATAATTGCTTTGATATGAGAGTCTGTGCGTTTGTGATATTATTCTAATATTTTAAAAGACGTAGGCGTAATATAGATGTTTAATTATCCGTGTCACCACAAATCTGGCCCCAAGCTTGTTGGGTTCGTCTTCGCTTCAAAGCCCGAGCAAAGCACGATCTCACTCAGGAAACACTCTAGAGAGCGACTCGAGTGTGTGGAGCTTCTTCCGTCAAGGGTTGGAGGAGTTCCATGGCGCGTGATTGTGGCCTCCTAATTGGCCAGGCTTTACACAAATCAATGCCATGTGCTGCGAAAGAACGCCCGAGTGAGCAGAACGTTCTTTGAGGTGGCGCCGCGACGCCTCTGGCTCAAACCGAACCGGGCCAATGTGCGGCCAAGAGCAGCATAGCGAGGCTCCAACGTCTGTAAAGACACCTCCTCTCTCACTCTCTCTCTTTCTCTTCTTTCCCTTCTTTTCCTCTGCTCGTCTTTCTCTCACACTCTCGCCTTTCCCCCGCTTGCTTTTTCCTCTGCCCTCATGTTTGAATAACATTCACGGGATGTTACCATCTGTTGGCAGGGCGTCTCTCTCCCAACTTTCTCAGTCCTCCTTCTGTCCTCTTCTCCTCTTCTCGTCTTCTGTTCTGTTCTCTCCGCTATGTTCTCCGTGTTTGAATAACAGTCACGGGACATTACCATTCATTACCATGCTTCCTTTGAAGCGAATGCCCACTCACGCCAGCTCATCTGGACGGGTGACACTTTCTGGTTTTCTTTCCCAAACCAGGCATCGTCAGCTGATATTACTCTACGCTTAGAAGTGGCCAAGTCCAGAATGCCAAGGCTCCACCACAAAACCCCTTTCGCATCCTCACCTTAAGCATCTAATGAGCAACAAATGAGCTCCATAGTCTGAGTGTAACACGGTATTTCTTGAGTTGTGTTATCGCTTAAATCTGTCTGCTTTTATTTTCAAACATGATAATACAGTGAAATTCATGCTACGCTTATGAATACCATATTAAAACGTTTGAAAAGTGACTTTATCTGTCCAGGCGATTTCCACTGTCCTCCTCGCCAACGCTGGGATTGTGTGTCGCGTGTCAAAAGCCTGTGAAACAATAAAACCAGACTGACGTTTATAAGTAGGGTTTATTAACTTCCCGCCACGAAAGAATGTGATTCAGATACGGATGCAAGATGTTTTGTGAGTCTTGGTGACTTTGTCTTGGGGAATTTCAGGCAGACCGAATCCGAATTGTTCCTCCTTTCCCAAAAACCTTTACAAGTCGAGGTGCATTTTTTCCCATGCTACAACAGCATGTCCTCTGGGACGTTTCCTTCTCTCTCTCTCTCTCTCTCTCTCTCTCTCTCTCTCTCAGCCTCTTTTACCACGCAAACACACACACACACACACACACACACACACACACACAAAGTGAGAAGAGACAGGAAAAGGCTAAAAATAGCTCAGATTAAAGGTATGTTATGGCACAGGAACATGAGAAGGATGGACTTGAGTAAGACCGAACCTCCTCCTGTGCGTTCGGGAGGTTTTTCTCAGGCGAGGGCTTGGGAACTGGACTCAGCAGCTGAGAAGTGGCCTGTTTATTTTCCTTTCAGGTTCAACATTCTCCGTGTCATGGTTCAGAAGTGGAGTAGTTTAGTGTGTGTGTGTGTGTGTGTGTGTGTGTGTGTGTTTGCATCCGGCCAAGAGGAATTAGTGTGAAGGCTTTAGAAACTGTATGGCTTATCTTTCCTTGTATTCTCATTATTATTATGATTATTATTAAATAATTAAAGGGACTATTACTCAGTCACTTATTTCTGAGTAACACTTATATCACCGAGCACCGGAGACAAGGTGGGGATACACCCCGCGCACTATGGGCACACACATTCACACGCTTTTAATGAAGCAATATCTTATGAGAGTGAGTGCTGTCGCGCTGCAGCCTCGTGCACACGACCGCATCACAGCCGTGCTGATATTCAGTACAACAGCACGGCCTCGGGTGTGATACAGCTTTTATACCACAGTCCCACAAGCACATTTATCAGCAAGAGATTATTATTCGTTTATTCAACCAGATATTTTGTTCCGCCAACACACATCCTTCTGTGATAACCGCGACTGGCAAACATGGCGATGAGAGTTAAAGAAACGGTTAGTGAAATGAACAGGGATGAAAGGAGTTTTAAAGTCTTAGCCTTTGTGCTGTGTAGCCAAACGGTGAGGAGAATAAACCATGGAGGTGGTGGACAGTCCTGTAAATGTCAAATCTTATTTTCACTGATTCTCCTTTAGAAAATCAGCTCTGTTAATCTTCAGAGTCTGGGGTTAAATCCCAAATTAGCGTTAAACTGGTGTGTACTTTAGGCTGATCCAGACACCAGGTAGTGCCTTTGATCAGGGGTTAGAGAAGGATTGAGGATTTCTCAGCCAACATGGATGGTTTAGAGGCAATCCTGAATGACATAGAATGAAATTGTAAATGAGATAAAGTGTTGTTTAAGATGAGATAACATTAGCAAGTGTGTTTTCTTGCTGAAAGTGTTTCCCTGACTGGGTTTGAATGTATACTTTGGCAGGCAGCTACTCTCCCCTCTTTCCAATACTTTCACCCATGCTGGTGAACGACAGTTAGTGTAATTGACGATTGTTAGAACACCGGTGATGTGGAGTGATACATATACATCCCAGTGCTGTTACCACCTATTATCACCACGCATGGAATACCTCTCATCCAATCAGATTACTCGGTCAAAACTAACACGTGTATAAATTAAAAATAATGCACCCGCAGCATGTTTCCGGAGATCGCTGCTCAAGATCGATCCAAGGACTGTGAGGAGGCGACTCTGTACACTTTGCCATCATCATGCCCTCTTTTTTTTTTCATGAATGACATTTTTGATTACTGAAAGGTTGACACATGCACATCTGTGTGTGTATGTGTGTGTGTGTGTGTTTTAGTGTTTACGCACATATGCGCCTCTCTGAGCTGCACCTGAATAGCATTTAATGAACGGAAACCTTGTAAAATTAACTTTGTTACAGGCCCTCAAATAAAAAGCACTGCTGAAACGCGTCCCAGCGTTGCAATTTCGACGTCTGCCACAGGCAACGCAGGCCTCCCCGACTTCTCATCATTGTTAAATTAAAGCTCGCTTTATTTTTTTTCCGCCTCCCTGCAAACACAAATACAAATGAAACGTTTGATGAAATCTTTTTTGGGACGATCCGCTGCTCTTTGTGCAGGATTTTTCACAGCGGAGCACATTTTGCTCAACACCCAAGAGGAGGTGGAAAAAGTTGAGCACACATTTTCGGAGCGTAATCATGTAGGGGAATATCAAACACATGAGGTGGAGGACGATATCGTAGATGGAGATGAATGTAAAGATTTCATGATTAAATAAATTATAATAATACTAATAAAGAAAAGGCATCTAAAATTCACATTCACATGCACGATGATGAAGATCTGAAGAGTAGCTCGTGGAGTTGTTTGGAGATTTTCACAGTCGCTGGGCTACTGAATACAGCTTTTCGCTTCAGGTTTGTTTTTGACCAGCACTGCATCGCGTGTTTACATCCATCGTGTCGGCACTAAAATATATAAACGCAAACCGTTCCCTGAAAGATTCCAAAAGTCAACGTTTTCTCATTCGCACTCGAGCTCCACGTTCGGAAACGTGACGCCACATCTGGTTCGCTCTGCTTGTGAAACTGGTTCAAAGGCTTTTGTGGCTCCTTGATTATTTAAACATTGTCAGAACCAATCGGGGAGCCTGTTTTCTTTTTTTTTTCTTTTTTTTTTCAGGAAGGGACGAGGCTGAATGAAAGTATACCGCACACACGTCAACACCCCTGTAATGGCAGTGGGATGTGTGTCTGTGTGTGTGTGTGTGTGTGTGTGTGTGTGTGTGTGTGTGTGTGTAGGGTGTGTGCACCTAAGAGTGCGAGAAAGAAAGAAAGAAAGAAAGAAAGAAAGAAAGAAAGAAAGAAAGAAAGAAAGAAGGTTCGAGGAAGAAAAGAAAGCAGACTGCATACGCAAGACTTCTGTGGGCATAATGTGTTTGCTTTGAATCCTCGCAAGACATCATGTCGCTTCAGGAAGCCTTTCACCGTGATCTTTCTTTGCACAACACTGAGGCAGCGAGGATGACGTGGTGCTATAAATCAGATCCTGAGTGTCAGAATGGGTGCAGTGAATTTTAACATCTGGGATGTTCTTGTTGGAACACTGCAGCATGCCTTATAATTGAGTTAGTTATAATAAAACTGGAAGGAAAATAAGATGTGTGTTCGTGTCAATGGCAGAGTTGCATGGATGCTTAGACAGCGGCGTCTCGGAGTGAGCTTTCGAACATGGAGGATGGACAAAGTTGACCTGAACGCGACTATTTTTGGGTCGTACGGCCTGTCGTGCCTCCGATGTGGGAAAAGTCTGTCCTCTTTGCTATCCTGTCGCTTGATGCATTCCATCCTGAGTAGAGAGAGAGAGAGAGAGAGAGAGAGAGAAGCTGCAAGTAGAGCGTGTGTTAAGCATGTGCGGACTAGATAGAGAGAACGAGAGAGAGAGAGAGAGAGAGAGAGAGAGAGAGAGGCAATTACCGACCCGAGGGATTTCGAAATACAACATTCGGGCAATCACTATTCAAACATTTATATGTCAGTGTCACTATCTCTTGTGTGCTTTCCCTGTCTCTCATACACACCCACGAATAGACACACATATTGTAGGAGGACTTCCTCCCAGACCCGTTCGCCGTCCTCTCGTATCAGAGGAATGGCATTCCTTAGCCGTTTCGTTGCCGAACAGGAAGCGGCTGAGCAGCCAAAAATGATTAGAACCTGGGGAAAGGATAACATCCCCAGTGCTGAGCGCTTTGCTGGGAGTTTTCTGCTCTGACAAACAGTGTCAAACGCATGGAAGCATGGAAGACCTCACTCATTTACACTTGAAGGGTCATTGGGTCACAACCAAGCCATTCTTCTGCCTGAGGTGACCTCGTTTCTACATCTCAGTGCATTATGCAACACCTCTCCGCTGATCATACATGTTTGACGGATGTTTATACTGGATGCACCATGATAGAGTACACAGTACGTTTGCTGATATAATAAATCAACGGTTACTGGAAACAGTAGCAACGGTATTATACAACAGATCAATACTCTTTCTTAATGTTCTTAGGGCAAAATACAGTTACTGTTACTTTTTTTTTTTTTTTTTTTTTTTAAGAATAAAAAATACTTTCCACTGCCCAGCTAAATAATAATAATACTGTAATAAAAAAAATAAATAAAAAAAAACCTGCTGTTTTAGAAGGGTCATATTATTGGCCTGTGTCAAGCCAAGAAAAAAATATAAAGAAAATTGAAATTCCAGGAATTGGGTTAAGAACTGTCCAACACATTATTGAGACCTGGAAGGATAGTGCTGAACCGTCAACTTCACAGGAGAGACGCCGTTAGTACGCCATTAATAAGTGTGTAATAAGTAATAATAATGACCGCGATTGGAAAACACTTAAACACTTGAAGATGTTGCATCATAAAAACCATGACAGTAGAAACCAGAGTTATGTTTAATAATGAAAATAAAAGCATTTCCAAACACACACACACACACACACACACACACACACACACACACACACACACACACACACACACACACACACACA
>JAQQZT010000036.1:5500770-5513713 GCA_030068275.1 Clarias platycephalus | reverse complement strand
GTAGTTCTCCGAATTTATTATTGTTATTATTATTATTATTATTATTATTGTAACGCACCCGCGCGTGTGTGCAAAAACCATAGGACTACATAGAGATTGCATCATCCAGGAACAGGGCACAAATTAACAGTCAGGAACTTAAGTCCAAAAAGATTCAACTGAACCCCAAAACAACAACAAAGGAATTGGGGAGGTCCTGGGGATCAGGAATTGGGGATCTTTATGCTTAGGTTTAATG
Organism: Clarias platycephalus; assembly: GCA_030068275.1. Taxonomy (NCBI): domain Eukaryota; kingdom Metazoa; phylum Chordata; class Actinopteri; order Siluriformes; family Clariidae; genus Clarias; species Clarias platycephalus. The sequence continues at coordinate 5,513,475 of JAQQZT010000036.1, read as the reverse complement.
ATCAATGCTTTATATGTAGGGCAAAAGATGTGGAGTTCAGAGCCTCCGAATTCAGAGAACACTATTCCAGATGTGAAGCATGGAGGTGGCAGCATCATGTCGTGGGCTTGTTTTGCTGGGAAAACAGTCTGGCGCACTTCAGAAAACATGAGGTCATGGTGCAGGCGGATTATCTAAAAATACAGAAAAAAAATACTGAGCTATCAGGCAGGATGTTAAAAACGTGGTCCCTAGAGGGAAAACGATTCTTAGCAATTCTACCTCAAAATGTATAAAAAATATTGAATTTATGAAGTCTATAAAAAGTTTAAGTGCTGGAACGGCCCTTAAGAAATAGAGTATTTACGTAAGAGTTACAGAGTGTATCTAGACCTCTGAGCAACTGGAAATGCAATCAAATTAATACAAGCTGCAATCAATCTCGGTCTCTGAGCTTTTACTGTGAAATTCACCCTAATTCCTGATTAGAAATGTACTGTACAGTAACATGAAAATGGTAAAAATGAAGTTTGTCTTTTGCCTAGGTGTATAAGTAAAGGTTTTACTAGAAACAGATAAGAAGTGATGTGGAACTACTTCTCCATGACATCTATTTTTTACTTTCCCACTGAGTTTCAGTTCCATGTTTTCAACCTCAGCTATAGTGAATCAGCACCACACTGAACATGTGCTCAGATTTTTTTTTTTTTTTTTTGTATGTATGTTTGTGTCCAAAATACAGCATAAGCTGTTGCTTCTAGTAATTCATTGCTGTCTTTCCCAGTTAGTGAGAAAGGGGAAACAAAAATAAAAAAATGAGCGTTCCATCTGAAACAGGTCTTTACAGACTTATGGACGTTATCTGACGAGCCCACCATCAAAGTACAACAATGTCATGTTTGTAATGTCTTGCAAAGTTGTTAAACAGTAAATTTACAGTAAAAAAAAAAAAAAAGTGTAGCTTTTTAAGGGCTTTTGAGGTGAATCAAAGATTAAAGAACTGCTGTAAATATCGTGTGGAGCAAGACGTTAATGACGGGATTATCCGAGCGACTTTAGTAGGAGATAGGTCAAGTTGCTCCACAATCATCTAAAGGGCAGTGCACGTGGTTTCACTGTCGTTTCGAAAGGAGGGTGAATGCCCACGGGGAACAGGCTAATGGCACTGGGCAAGAGTGTGTGTGTGTGTGTGTGTGTGAGCAGGAGTGCTCCTCTGTCCCCCCTCTCCTCCTACTCAGGTCACTAGTAATGCACTCGCACTCCGCCTTGGTCTCTGCAGGAGGGGGGGGGTTAGGAAAAACAAATAGTGGCTAAAAAAACGCGTCTGGGATCTGAGGGAGGAATGCAGCGGGGCATGGGAATCGCAATCGCCCACGAGGACGTTTCAGCCAGCCTTTAAACACCACCTCGGCATCATTAAGCGCTTTTTTTTTTCCTTTTCGGATATCTGCACATCCGTGCTATCGCTCGGACCATCGGTGCAAACGGGGGCTTGAGAAAGGACGAGTGGGCGCCGATTTTATTCATGTTCGAGGGAAAGACTGGGAGTCGCTGCACGACACCTCCTCTCACTGCCTCGGACGCAAACACACACCCCGTGTCCTTCACTGCCTCCAGGGACTTTTTTTTTTTTTCCTACCCTGGAGACAAGAAGGCTCTCCTCCGAGCCACGGCCATGCGCTCCTGTACTCCGGACGATTTATTTGAAGCGTGGGAAGTAGGAGAGAGAAGGGATGCAGGGTGTCGTTTGAGGGTTTAAGGATGACAAAGTCTTGGGTCCAGCAGTGGGGAAAGATAGTCAGAGCACGTCTTTCCCACGATAAGCGAAGGCCAGAGGGGGATTAAACGCTACGATGTGCAGGAATTGATGCTTGTAGGGGAATGATGACAAGACCTCTGTGTCAAGATGGGAGGGAGTAAGATAAAGCTCTGGTTCATTAGTTGTTGGGTAACGTTAATAGGGTCGATACTGAAAAGTAGAGGATAGGTCAAAGCGAGTGAGCCTTAGGGTCTAATATGTGTTGCCAAGGCCAAGCATAACAACTTCTGAACATGACTTTTTTTGGACAAGCAGAAGATGCAACATTTCCCTGCTGATATGAAGAATCTAGTAGTTTATTTATATATATATAAAAATAAAAAAAACTGTATGTTGCTTTGAACATTTGAACAAGGGTCACAAAATGAGGCAAGGAAAAAGAATTAATTAAGAAAATTTATCATTTACTTCACACTCGAGTCAAACAAAGTGATGGTACATATTGTGTGTGTGAGAGCGAAAGAAAGGAGGTCAATGCACATTTTGGAAGCAACTCAAAGCTCAAATGAGAACGTTGTCAAATTGAGGGATGGATATTTATAAAAGTGCTGCGAGAACAATAAAAGGTCATTAGAAAGCAATTCATTTGTTTCATGCTGTAATTCCCGAACTGTCCTTTTACGTCCTATCAAAATTCTGTGTGTGGCCGTCTACCGCTTCTATCATGATGAAAAGATGAAACCGAGTTATGATGGATTTCATGATCCATAAATCAACGTCGCAGGCTTTAAGCGCACGACTTGAAGAGAATGCCAAAAAGAAAAAAGAAAAAATAAATAAATAAACACCAACACAGGGAGCGCGGCTAAACAAATTCCCTGACTATATGTAAACTTCAAGTTAATTAACACATTTCTAATTGAGTACAAGGTACATAATTATCTAATAAGGACACAAACATCATTTTTTCCCCATCCTCCTTTTTATTTCCATGCGTATGCTTAAGCAGCCGGCTTCATTTGAGAAGTTTCTTCTGCAGGTTGGTTTAATTATGCAAACGAGCTCCCGTCTTTGCCCAACCTAGGCTTTGATGTTCTCTAATTGTTGAGACCATCAAAGACATAATAGACACTTGCTGCAAATAAATTCAACACTTGTTTTCATTAAGGGAGCTCCGAGTTAATGAAGGTGGAAGTAATTAAAAATGGATGAATCTCAACATGTTTAACTGGAAGATTTATTTCAACATTTGGCTTGGGAAAACGAACACGGCTGCGATACGAACTCAAACACAAGGAGATCTGAGAGAGTTTAATCAGTTAGATTTTAACAGCCAATGCCTGGACTTTTTTTTTTTTTTCCCCTGATCAGATTCACACTAGACTTTTCTTTAAAAGTTGTGCAAAAAAAAAAAAAGTCGATCAAAGCTACCCATTTAATGAAGTCTATTCATGCCATATTTTGTCTTTCAATACGTCTTTACAGAACAAGAATAATAAGCAGCATAATGTGATTGTGATGATGTAACGTCTCTTGTTACAGTATCTAGGCCCATATCTGTACTGTAAACCTCATTAGTTACGTATAATACAATACCTATAATGATAAAGTTCCAACAGTTGCTCAATTGATTCAAGGTAATTGTTTGTAGACTGACTTTCACTGAAATTATTCTTACTATTATATATAATACAGAGGTAAAATGTATGTCTTTCTTCAATAATAATAATAATAATAAAAAGTATAAGAATAAGAATATAGTTGCAAGTAACGATGAGCGGGCCCAAGAACGTGATATTTGAGCATGTAAACAGACATTTAAAGGGGACATACCAATACCATTATGACATAATTGTAGAATAAGAGAAATTTCTGTTAAAAAAAGCATCACACTAAGATGTCATTCAGTGTGATGTCACTCAATGTCACACTTTTAAAGTTATTAAGCACATTGCAAACTGAATTTTATTCAATTTTTATTTAATAGTTTATTTATTTATAATTTACTGTTTATTTCTTTACCGTTTTTGATTTTATAATGTCATCCATTATTATACTGTAATGTTGAAGTTGTATATACCTGCAATTAAAAAAAAGAAAAGAAAAAAAAAATGAAGCACATTTCAGCACACGTTGAAGGCGTCGTCACGGCGGATATCAAAAACTTTTCCACTATTTTGCATCTTCAATGTATTAAGATCACATAGGTGGTACGATTTGGTGTCGATCGTACAGATCCCCTATGAGGAGTAAATCAAAATCCATTGGGTGTGTTTTGCAAACAACCCAAAAGAACTGACTTCCTGTTGAGCAGAGCTCATGAAATGCAATGCAAAAATTCTTCAGCTCAATGAGCTTTAAATGTGTCCCGAGTTTTATGTGCATACGTGTGTACAGTATGAGCTATGCAGCAAAACCTTGAGTGAAGGCCCTGTGCCACGCCTGATTTTCATGACTTTTCGAGTATGCGAAAACCACCAAATAGCCCCGGGTGTTGGACAAAAAAAATTAACAATCCTTGGCTCAGTGGTAGGTGTTTCGCCTGCCATGCGGAAGGCCCGGGTTCGATTCCCAGCCAGTGCCCAAACCCTCCAGCCGCTGGATGCAGTGCCGGTCCCAAGCCCGGATAAAATGGGAGGGTTGCATCAGGAAGGGCATCCGGCGTAAAAACCTGTGCCAAGTTGTTGTGCGGACTGAATATTCCGCTGTGGCGACCCCTTGCCGGGAGCAGCCGAAAGACCAACAACAACAGAAGATGAAGAGATGCCTCACACACTATGACGACATACTGAAGGGCTGATGTCATAGTGCTTGGGCCCGAAAGAAGAATCCTTGACAAAACACTTCGGACATGCTCTTATTGGAAATGAACAAGCAGTACTTCTCAGTCTGGGCTGTGAAACACCATCCTGGATTACTGTATATACATTATACATATATACAGTACTTCATCTATTCCCGCCATGGGTGGCCTGTGTGCATAGAGTTTGCATGTCCTCCCCGTGCTTAGTGGGCTTCCTCCAGGTACTCTGGTTTCCTTCCATGGTGCAAAGATATGCAGAGTAGTCTGATTGCCTGCAGTGTGTGAGTAAATGTGTGAGTGTGTGTGTTGACACCCCTCCTAATTCCCTAAGAGCCCTGGCATCGGCATCAAACCTCATGCCTACAGGATAAGCTGTATAGACAGTGATGATGATGATGATGATGATGATGATGATGATGATTATTATTAATTATTTATTTTTATTATAAGTAATAGTAGTAGTATATTTAAATTCTTTGGACATTTCTCTTTCTAGGGTAAGAAATGTAGTTCTTAATAAGAAGAAAGTTATTTTGCCAGGAGAAATGTAACCTATTACTAATATTTTGACACACATCACCAGTAAGCCTTGCTAAAGTCTATCACTAAGTGTCCTATTAAATCCTAAGTAAATAAGGCTTTAAAAAGGTAATACATTAAAAGTGTGCATGTAAAGTGCCCTTTAATACGCTTTGCCTGGGAAAGGCCAGACATGGACAGATGTGTCTAAAACGGGGGTGGCGGGGGGGTGTAGTGGTGGTTACTAATGCTTCCCAAAACAGGTTTTTATTTTACCCTGTAGGATTTCCCACTACGCCACTGTAAGGCCGCGAGGTCACACAGACGTAGCGTCCGCGTCGCTCTTGAAACGTCTTAAACGGTTTCCTGCTTTGCTCGCTCAAATGGCTTTGTTTACCGCGGCCTACATGAGGTCCGAGGTTCCCACAAATGTGGAGCACAAATGTTTTTAGTTTAGTTTAAAATTTATTTTGTTTATCTGACATGTTCTTATTATCTATGGGAATCCACCATCCACCCCACACACACACACACACACAAAGCAAAACTGTAAAACTCATTCATGCTCATAGTAAAGTGTTTGCATCAAAACCAGTCATTTTTAACTACAGTGGCTGAGAAACAGAAATATGAACATAAACATAGTTGATGCTATAAAGTAAAAAGATAAGCCCGCCCTAGCGTTATCCACTTTGTTGGGGTCTGGATATGATCTCTTATTTCCTGGATTTGAGAGATCAGATAAGGACTGTTGGGTCTCACTTAAAACTCCTGCTTTTTCTCATGTATAAAATAAGCATTACCTGTGTCAGAGCGCTGAAACACTCACGCTGTGAGTAATGTGTTGCAAAAAGCCCTTGATAACACGTATTATATTTCTGTTCCGATTGCCAGAAAAAATCTGCCGTCCTGCCATACCCGTCCAACTTTTAGTCCTTGTTTCCAAAACAGTGTGTTTCTTTTAGTGTAAGTCTGTTTAACACATCATCTTGATGCTCTTGTAACACTGTCAGCACCTCATCAGCAATTTTTTTATGCTGAACTCTGACAACTTGTATTAACACCTTATTACTTATGCTGCAAAACACATGAGACAAATAAATACTGAGAATCCCTAAGAGTGCCAGGTTCTACAATTTTTGAGCAGGTTGTATCTGTTTTTTGACCATTTGTCCATAGGAGTACACCCATCACAGACACTTTTAGTTACTCTGGAAGCTTTCGTGTGTATTTCCTCAGAGACCACTGACCTCCTGTATACTCTGATATGACTGTTCACTTCAGAGCCAAAAAAGAAATTAAGTTCCGTCTCGAGGGTTCAACTAGACAAGAGAGTCGTGACAGAATGCATGTTCTTCTCAAGGTTGGCTCATACGATAAGGCTCATGGTTTGGCTGGAGGACGGTGCGAGGGCCTTTGCACTCTTAAGTCATGTCCAGCAATCATGCCTTTTGTCATTTTGATGTTAAACATAAAAACGCTCTACTTATTTGTCTGCTTAGCTTGTTCTTTCCCACCTTGCTTAGGCTTCGAAAAATCCCCACTGGTCAAATCAGCAGAATCCAAATCAAAATGTCTTCATGCTGAGGTGAAGAGGCTTGTCGGGTCTGGAAGATTGAAGGTTTCGGATTCTCCCCTAAGTATTTTCTGGACCTAATGTTGACACGGCTGAGGGTTTGAATGAAAGGTGGAGTGATGGACAGTGCTCAAAAAACAATCACTGTTACAGTTTGGGTCCAAGTGCGTCCAGGATCAGTGAAAGGGGTCACCTGGAGAGTATACTAGTGTAATAGGATAAAAAGTCAGCAGGGATAGAAAGTAACAAAGTACAAATACTTTGATGTTGTACTTAAGTACGTAAATCTTTTTTCAGTAAGTAGTTTCCATCTATTTACTTCTACTTGTAATAATAAACCTGTACTTTTACTCCCTGCATTTTAAATAGAAACTCGTTGGTTTTCAGATACCAATCACACCAAAGTGTATCGATTTTCAAATCTAAACATAAGCGTTTACTCTGTCACTCAAACCATACTGTGACCTAAGCTCCACCACATGTGTGAAGGACATAAACAAAAAAATCCACTCATCCTGGCAGGTCATTATGAAAGTGCACCAAAGTGATTGCCGGTAAGCTAGGCAACGGACCCCGCCCACTTGGGCTCTGTGCTGCAGATTCTTCTGGCTCCTTTTTCAAATGTCTTCAACAGGTGCACTTTTACTGAGCAAAAGCGTTCACTGAGAAGTGAACCTCATACAGATGTGCTTTGTGTTTTTTACACCAAATTTTTTTTTGTTGTTATTTACTGTATAACAAGCTTATAACGTTTTGGCGCATCCTTTAACTATATTATATTCTGTATGCCCGCAGTATGCCCACGTTTAACTGCCCATGCTAAGTTACTGTAATTAAGTAAAGACACTAACAATGCTGCTTACCATTTAGTTATTTAATTTCAAATCTTGTCGCTATCAAGTAATTGTGTCATGTCCAGGGTCTCCCTTTCATTTACCTTTAGTAACTTAATAATCTCTTAGTTATCTTTTTTTGCATAAAAAAGCATGTTTATTTAGGTTTTTTTATTTTTTATTTCATGGCATAATGCAAATGACTACAGGCGTGACTATTAGAAACTGAAACATTTAATTTTTAAACAAAATTAATCATCAGGTTTTTTTTTTTTAGCATATATAAGGCCACAGCTTCCTAGAAATAAAACTGCAAGCATGGCAGAGCAGTTACTTGCATCATTGCATGGTGGTTTCTTCTTTGTCAAGAAAACTCACCAATCCTGAAAGTTATTAATATTATATTAATAATATATGGACAGAAGTATTTGGCCAAACCTTTTAATTATTTAATTCAGGTGTTTCAATCAGGCCCCTTATCCCCAGTGAAGGGCAATCTTAATGCTTCAGCATATCAAGACATCTTGGACAATGCTATGCTTCCAACTGTGAGGCAACAGTTTGGGGAAGGCCCTTTTCTATTCCAACATGACTGTGCTCCAGTGCACAAAGTAAGGACTATAAAAACATGGTTTGAAGAACTCAGTGTGAAAGAACTTGACTGGCCCCAACACAGAGCCCTGACCTCAACACCATCCACCACCTTTGGGATGAACTGGAACTGAGATTACGAGTCAGGCTTTCTCGTCAGTGCCTGACCTCATAAACGCTCTACAGAATGAATTTGCACAAATTCCCACAATAACACTCCAAAATGTTGTAGACAGCCTTCCAAGAAGAGTGGAAGCTGTTGTAGCTGCAAAAGGGGGACTAACTCCATATTAAAATATATGTATTTAGATACAATGTTATTGCAGGTTTAGTCAAATACATATGTCAATTTAGTGTAGGTACAGTATAATGTCCTCTGTCTAAAAAATATGTGATGTTTACTCCTCTCTGTCTAAACCAACCAAGTAAATATATATTATTATAACTGGAGTTAAATTTTTTAATAAATTGGCCTATAACATTTTATCTTTTGCATTGCCTACGAGGTTTTACAAAAATGTAAAACATCTGAACACAGTCAATTAATTATACATTTATTTAATTATTATTATTTTATATTTTTAGTCTAGTTTAGTCTAATTTTAATTTCTGAACATACAGTTATGTTTAAAATAATTTAAAATACTATTTAGTGGTCAGAAAAATGTGTTCCTTTGTTAAGTACCTGTACTTTGGTCCTTAATGCACATTTTAGAGCACTTACTTAGGACTTCTACTTGAGTATAAAGAAAATGAATAATACTTCTACTCGTATTAGAGTCCATTTTTATGCAAGTACTTTTACTTGAATACTGAGTTTGCGTACTAGTGCCACCTCTGATAGTCTTAGACTGATACTCAATAGACTAGATGCCTGGAAAAATAACAATATAAATTTGGAATTGAGTGGAAACAATAGGGAGGGTGATGTTTTTTGGTGAAGAAGAAAACTAAACATAGGAAATGGTTGCATTCCCTTGTGCTCACTTTTAAATAAATGCTTACATATGGAAGAAATACAACAGGATGTGATGGAATACGGGAAAATAGTAACGCTTTGCCAATATTTCTATTGTTTTATTAAAAAACGAACAAGCCAAATAAACAAGCCATTCCCTTTTTTCACTTAATAAACAAACAGTCACTTGAGTGAAGTTAACACGAGGGGGGGAATGCTAAATAATTCCCTGCTTTCTCACATGGGATAATTTTAAGTTATAGATCTAGTTCTGACTGCTTCGAAAACATTCGAAAAATGTTACACAAATGCACTCCTTAAAAAAATCTCCATAGGAATTACTGCACATGTTTCTGTGATGCATTAAAACAAGAACGTTAATATACTGTAACATCATCCATGCAGTTGAAACTAATCAAAATGAATCAAATTAATCAATGCCTTCTGACCAATTCGATTAGAGAATTCTACAGAAATAAATAACGATCCTTTTGCATTGTAAACATAAGACAATGTCTATTTCCTATCAGTATAGGACAAGACAAGCAGATGAATGTGAGAGACCCGTGGACAAGCCAGGACTCATACTGTTCCAATTCCTGCTTGGCAAAGAACCCTGAGAACTGAGAATTCCTCAGTCCCTAGGTCACCCCACGGAGCTAAGAAGCTGTGTTCCCCACCCTTCTTGTCTTCTCTCCTGTCCTCACCATCCTGGTCCCAGATCTGTGAGTCAGTCTCTGGGGATCGCTTAAGGTGGGAGGGAAGGTACAGGAAATGATCTGGGTGTTTATGCGGCCAACCTAATCTCACACCAAATTTGCAGGAAGTCCTGGATCTCATTTGAACTCGTAAGCACTCGACTGTTTTTTTTTGTTTTTTTTTCCACACGAGTCCTTATACAGAGTTCTGACACCAGTTCGGTATGGGGGAGGAGGGATATACGGTACTTTCCCGGACAAACTGCTGTCCTTACACTCGAACTCGTCATTAGTTAAAATTTAACCTGAAATTAATTAGCTGACACGGAAAACATAGTTTTTTTTTTCTTTCTTTTACTCATCTAGGGTTCTGATGGCTCCCAGACGCGGTTTCTCATTCTAAATGATATTTCGCTACATCCCACCCGACAGCACTTACCGTCTTAAGGTGTTTTAAGCTTTCTGGATGACTTCCCAGAGGGGGAAACCAGACGCAGCCTGGTGACATGAAACAGCCAAATTGCTGGGGCCTTTCCTATCTCAAGGGAGAATTGCTGATCTTTGCTTATTTAGCTTGTGAGACGGGAAGCTTTTTTCAAATTGAACTTCAGGATAAGAAGATAACAGAGGCACCGAGGCCCAGCGTTCATCAGTTTTAAGGTAAAAGGGCTTAAAAAAAAAAAAAAAAAAAAGAACGAACGAACGAACGAACGAACGAACGAACGGAAAAAAAAAATGTGCATGAGGTCAGAGGAGCACTGTTTGTGTTTTCTCATATCATACTCAACAGCTGCATGAACTCTTTATTGAAGAGGCCTCTGGGAGACATGGCATGTGGACATCAGCACACCAACACTGTGAAATCAGTCACATACTCATTTGTGCAGATACTGCAATTCAAAACAATGCCTAAGCATCTATGGCTTTAAGTCTGTACAGTACGTCCAAAAAAACATGCGTCTGCTTTTCAAAAATAAATGTATGGAGAAGTGTTTAGAACAATCAATCCTAGCGATCCGGGCCCATGGGAGGCTCAGAACTGACATGGAGCTTCGACTGCCAAAACATGACATATTTAAGTACGTAGACGAAAACATTCTAAATGAATTTAGAACAATTTAACTGTTTCAAGAAGCTGAAAAATCGACCTCACAGGCGAAGATCGTGTTCCATGTGAACACAAAAACACTAACACTGTAACATTGCTAGTCAGATAAATGTATACAGTGCAGTGCCTACTTCATAAAGTACTCAAGATCTGAAACCTAAACAAAACAGACATTGCAATCCACTGGAAACTTGGAAAGCGAAATGAGCTCACCACGATAATATTTTTTCAACCAAGAAGACAGCAACCTCGCACATGTCCACCAAAGTGTTTTTTTTTTTTTTTTTTTTACGACACAAACACTTAATCTAGCAAAACACAACACAAGATGATGGCACCTTATATGGCCTTTATTAAGTGATTCCGAGTGAAAAGAAGATGTTTAAACGTCCCGAAGCGAAGAGGAGGAAATATTTAACATGGTCCGCTCCAGTATGCCGGGTCAGAAGGTCGCCAGAAAGAGGGCGTGTTACGAAGCAGGGACGCGGTTAAATAAAATATGAGGACACGCACACCTCTCTCACACTTGGCATCCTCTATAGTATTACCTCATTCATTCGTCCTGGAGGACTGGGGAATGAAGGAAGGGGCAAAAATAACAGATATTAATTTCTAGTATATGAAACTCTATGGATTTCAATAGTGAATCTAATACCTACTACAGTAATAATGCATGTGAACTCAACTAGACATGGTTTCACACAAGCAAATTAGAAACAACTCGCATGACTAATTGAGGACTTTTTTTTTTTTTTTTTTGGTTATGATTAAAGGCAGGGTTTGCATTTTTCTTAAAGCATCATTTGCATGAAAAGAAGCACAATCCAAAAAAACAAACAAACAAAACAAAACAAAAAAACCTTAATTGTATTTGTCTGAATTCATCCGAGATCAGGTTCGTTATATATTGTGCTTTCAAGAGATGTTATCGAGCTTCATTTCGATCAGATTAATATTTAACAGCGGACATCGGGGGACTCTCCTGCTGCGCTGTAACGGCCGTGTTTTACAGAAGGAATTTAATTAATCATGGTAATCTAAACAGTTCAGCAGTCTAGGACAGTTAGTCTGATCGTGAATAGACTAATAAATCAGGACTATAAAATGTTTAAACGTGTAAATAATAATAAACAACAACACAATCTAACTGCATTACAGTGTGTTTCAAGACGACATTCCATTACATGAAACCTAATCGCAGTCATCCGAGTCACCGAATGTTTTGATGACAACCTGGTTCACATGAGGAAAGGTGGAGTAGATCGTCCGCCGATTCGTTATCGTGTTTTCCGCTTATTAAGTCATGCAGCCAGCATGAGAGACTCCTTGCCAGGAGAGAATCAAAGCTAACTCACTGTAATCAGGTAATTAGGGCTATTTAATGTAATTGTTTTCAGCTCCACACCACAAACCACTTCGTCCTTGATCTTTCATTAGTATTATTTTTATTGTTCGTTTATTCACTCATCTTCATTAACCTGCTCTATCCCGTTCAGGGTCGCGGTGGATCTGGAGCTTATCCTAAGAGTGAGATCCAGTACGAGCCAGTAAATCACAGGATGATGATTCATACACACATTTCACAATTCCATGCAGTCTTTATAGCATGTTTTAGGAATATACTGTAGTGTACACTTCAACGGGTGAATAAAAGAAAGGTTTTGTCTGTACGTTGGTCAGAACTCGCTCTTTCTTAACATTTCATATACAGTATTGGACGACTCAAAAAAAAAATTCCGTCTGTATGTTTGTTTGTCTGTCTGTCTGTCTGTCTGTCTGTCTGTATGTCTGTCCAGCCTGATTGTGTCACAGCATCACGCCAAACTGGCTGAACGGATTTTAATGAAATCAAAACGTTAAGTAGAAATGAAGTTATGAGCA
>JAQQZT010000036.1:5487889-5500670 GCA_030068275.1 Clarias platycephalus | reverse complement strand
CACACATTTCACAATTCCATGCAGTCTTTATAGCATGTTTTAGGAATATACTGTAGTGTACACTTCAACGGGTGAATGAAAGAAAGGTTTTGTCTGTACGTTGGTCAGAACTCGCTCTTTCTTAACATTTCACATACAGTATTGGACGACTCAAAAAAAAATTCCGTCTGTATGTTTGTCTGTCTGTCTGTCTGTCTGTCTGTATGTCTGTATGTCTGTCCAGCCTGATTTTGTCACAGCATCACGCCAAACTGGCTGAACGGATTTTAATGAAATCAAAACGTTAAGTAGAAATGAAGTTATGAGCAGTTACAGTATGTGCCAGATTGCATCAGAGCATTTAGCGTTGTTTTTGATCGAATATTGCGCTTTTTCCACCTCAAGGTGGGCGTGAACACGATAATTTACCCAATAAGACAAAGAAATGCACCAACAAGCCGGCACAATCCTGTGAATTTTAACATGCTGGAGTCATTTTAAGACAAAACTCAATCTTTGTCCGATCTATTCTCATCTGCGATTCACTCTCTGATTACCGAACAGGGAGTGTACTGTATTTGGCTGATGATAAAAGAAGTACAACTTAGCGTACAGTAAGGCGTAAGATACTCAACCTTACACAATTTCTTTTCTTTGTACGTATTAATAAGTTAGACAAAAAGTTCTGCCACACAGAACGACAATCAGACATGTGCGTGGGCTTCAACCTGAAATAATAATAATTTCACTGATTAAAACTGATCAGATTATGTTTAGTTTTTAACTGTTTCTATGAACTCGTTTTTTCCCATCAACGTCGGATACTGACGCCAGTATAGTATAACTACCTTTGATTTCTGGATTGTATTCACTGCACTTCATTTAAAATCGATATATACAAAAGAATAACCAAAAGTCCGCAGAAATTCATGACGTCTCAACGCGGGTCATGCATCAGTGGCATCAGATAAAATAGGTGCTGTTCCAGTATATTCTAGCTGCAGTGTCAGACTCCCACACACCCTTCCAGCACTTCCTGGGAGTAAATCTCTAAATCCACTTTCCCCTATTGCCCTTGATCATGGAATCTGCTTCCTTTTGCAGTAGCCCCCTTTTTTTTGTAAGCCCATGATAGTTCATTTCCCCATCTCTGTAAGTCATCAAGGCACGTTTGTGCACAAGCCAGAAAACCTTCCAGTCATTGACAGAGCCCATTCTTTGCTTTCTCCTACAGAAATGAATAAGTCCAATTCAGAATTGAAAAAAAAAAAAAAAATGCAGAGGAACAACAACAAAAAAAAAAATCCATTTTAAGGAAGCTGCAGCATGCATTAAACAAAGCAAGGGATAAAATGCCTCCCGTGGTAGGAGCTGCAAGCTGTTGTTTGAAAAGATGGCACCACTTATGTTCCAGTTCTTGTCCTTCTCCTCCTCAGTTTCACTGGATGTGCTGAATGAACTAAATTACACATAGCAATTATGAAATATCCATTAATATGATTATGCAATATTGTGACCATAACTCTATACCACCAAAACCTCAAATGCAACATTAAATAATCTCTTTTTTGGTGGAGACTCCTACGTTTACGTTAAACATCCTCTCTGCCAAAAGAACCCTAATCTATTTTAACTTGTATTTATGTTGGACCAACTTCTTGTTTTGTTGTTGTTTTACCTCCTACACGTGTCCTAATCCTAACGGCGTACGTGTAGGACGCTCCACATACCACAGCTCACTTCGTCGCCTGTTCCACTTACATCACAAGACAGTCAAGTGGTACAAAAGTGTGTCGCGGAGTTAGCATCTCACAACCCCAAGGCGCACGAGTTCATTACTTGGCAGATTTCATCCTAAACACTGCCCTGAAGCTCTGCTTGTTTGTTTAGGAGGGCTTAACTCAAAAACAGAGCTAGGAGCCAGTAGTGCTTTATGAGTCACTTGGTGGCATCGGATATTCCTCAAATACCTGGCATTATGGGATGTACGCTGCTTGCGGCGACGTAGCGCGACGTGCCCAGCTTGCGTGGCAGGTGCTCCTGCATTAATGTCTATTACGGAGAGATTACGGAGGCTGAGATAGAGATCTTAGCTTCGGAAGAGATGAGGCGAGGAGAAATGAAAAGCCTCTTTTTTTTTTTTTTTTTTTTTTTGAAAAGACTTAATCCAGGAAGCTAGAGTACCCACAAGGTATCAGCTAGGTAGACATCAAAGCCTGTGCAGCCCACTCAGTGACAAACACGCTTTCGCACAGGGTTTGAAAAGCGGATGTCGCCAGGGGCTGCAAGCTCAATTCCTTGGAAGAGGGTGGAAGGAAAAACGCAAGAGCGCGAGGATGTAGCGGCTCAGTAAACGGCACCGTTTTGTACTTCAGGAGAGCTTCTCTCATTGTTCCACTGGAGGTTCTGAAAGCATTCAGTCCTCGTCTCTAAACGTCAGCTCGCTCGATTCGGCTTACTAACTTATTTTCAGTGTAATGTTACAGAAATGCAAATGCAATTCTATCAAAACAAGACTACGATACAAGTAAACACAATTTAAAAGCAAAATACTTGACAGCATGGTAGTCAGCCATGCCAAGGTTTTAATCATATAGATTAGTGATAATCACCTGCTAAAATATGGCCCAAGTAAAAGATTTCTATGAATTTCGCTGTCAAAATATAAAGCGTGTGATAAAAATGTGTCTCAGTGGTTATGGTGCTAGGAAAAACTATAACACTACAATGTCACATAGTAGCCATTACATTAATACCACATACTGTAACGTTAACACATTAATATTAATAGACAGTCCTGGTGTCAGGTGGCATGTAGCTTAGTGGTTCAAACCCTCCAGAGTTTGGGTTCGATTCCCGCCTCGGGGTCTGTGTGCATGGTGTTTGCATGTTTTCCCTGTGTTTGTTGGGTTTTCCTCCGGATACGTGGGTTTCCTCCCACAGTCCAAAGACATACAGCTTAGGCTAATTGGAGTTCCCAAATTGGCCGTAGTGTGGGAATGAGCATGTGTGTGAGTGATTGTATGTACAGTATGTGTGTACAGGGTCTACCCCTTCTTGTGCCCTGGGATAGGCTATAGGCCCCCAGCGACGCAGGATAAAGCGGTATAGACGATGAGTGAGAGTGAGTGAATGAATCCTGGTGACAGGATCACGGGCACCCAAGGCAGGTGACACCCAGCCCATCGGGTTTGATCCCACAGAAAAGTCAATGCAGCACAAATTGCTGATAAATGCTGGCCAACATGGAAAGGCACCCGGACACTCTATGCATCACACCCTGCCACACATGTATCCCAACAGGAAAAGCGATCAAGGCCAAGAATCAGACATCCGAACTCCCAACATCCCAATCTGATTTAGCATCCACGAGACAGACCGGACAAACAAGCTCAATTCACAGAGGCACCACCTTACAACCCACACTAGGCAAAAGGATCCGCCGCCAGTCTCTTGGTGCCAGACAACACATCACAGCCCCAGAGGCCCTGCAGAGCCACGCCCTGGTAGCTCAAGGGGACCCTACACAATAATGTTTTGCATTCTAATGTTATGGCTGATCAGAGTATGTCTGCTTTATAGCCATAAAATAATCACTAATAACAGAAACAGCGTTAACCAGTAATAATTTGTAGCTCTTTATGTAATTCTGTCAGGTTTAAGGTATGAGCCGGACCTTTATAAGATAACACTAACAAAAACGAACTAATGTGTTGCTTCTTCTTACTTCCTCTTTTTATTTCACAACATGAACAGTGTGCTCATATGACCGATGCGCTCATTTTTTCCCCAAAATTCTCAACAACCATCGTTTGTCACAGCGTTCAGGTTGTTATCGCAAAATGCCATTCCACTTTTGTCAGATGCAGAATACTTCCTTGGAAAAGCCCAATGAATGGCTCCCTGTGTTAGCTTGCACACAGACCATGGTCCTTAGTGTCGCTCTAACATTAAACAGACGGGTAAAATACCCCCCCCCCTCCTCAGTCCAGTCTCCATTTTGCCACTTTGCCCCAAAGGCCTTCCCTGAACTGTCATTACTCACTCCTAGCTGGTCCTATGCCTCTGGGACGAATACCATTGTTTAATGACTAGCAGGACTCATAGATGATTACTGTCATGATAATCTGCCTTAAATGCCTCAGTGTAGGTAATTAACAAGGGGCACGCAGAGGTTACACACTCCTGATTCTAACGGATATAAGTGATCCAGTTAAAGCGTGTTTTGTGCTTGATGGTATCAAACTTTATTTAAAACGCATTTTAGTGTCAATGCGTAATGTTTCACGACAGTTTTCAGCGAGTTCTTCAATACAGGAAGTTAACCGCAACACAAGACAGGTTTACAAACGTTCAATAGTGAGCAGTAGTCCATATGGCAAATCTGATAGTGTCTTTTATTTACTGAGCGATTACATCGGAGACCTCGCATAACATCCTAACGACCGTTATGTGAAAACAACACCGTTATTAATGGACGGAAAACCAACGCGCTCAACCATTTGGGAAGCACGTATGTTATTATTAACCATCTATAGAGTGCAGGAGGGCCCATGCTCACGCTGCGTCTTCAGCTCGGAAATCAGGCCGGCCCGTCGAGAAGATTTAAGTGATCTGACCATAGAAAGCCCACGCCACAGCCTATCAGCAGCCTGGGACATGGGAATGTGTCGGCTTCCACCGCTGTGTTTGTCTAGTTTGCAGTTACACTTTAAGTCATCCCAAAGGACTACATTTCAGAAGAACTTAGAGCGTTGGGGAATTTTTGTCTCCATCATGAAAGCTGATAGCAAATCATTTCTGCTAGACTGCTCTTGCCTTTTTTAAGTATATGACTGGGTTGTTTAGATATAACATACCACAAGAAGGTTTACACCATGATTGGATATTGTAGCTGTGTCAGAGGTTCTATGAGGACCTCATCCATCTTAATCAAGTTTGAGCGCAATTTAGAGTGGATTGTTGCTATTAAAACACTTTACGTGGTTTACAGTGTTACATTACGAATACGGAATCTATTACAGGAGGTCATTTGGCATGGCTGTATAACAAAAGTCTATACTTATGGTTACCTTAGTAGATGTTCATAAGGCATTCATTAACATTTGAAGGCATTCATTAACATTTAATAATCAAACATCACGGTTACAACCTAATCTCTAAAGATGAGTGCAGAGCTTTACCCTATTCAAAAACCATTATAAGATTATGTGCTGATCATATATTTATACTTATAACCTTTTAAGTGCTACTATAATGTACACTATAAACTAACCCTTTTAAACAAACAGCATTAGTACTAATGTTTTTTTGTGTTAGTTTATGTAATCATTAATAAAACCTTTATTGCAGTTTTAATTAGGATCCCTAGAGGCGATGTACCCAATGAATAAAACACAATGTGTTATAGGAAAACAATCAGCGACAGTGTGGAGTTACAGTTACCGCTTAGAAATTGATTATTTTTCAATAAAAGCATGTCTTAGGGAAATTTTTTTACTTTCTCTCATAACATAATGATGTGTTTTACCATTTATCCATTTCATCCATCCATCCATTCATCCATCTACAGTAGGAACCTCTGCCATTACCATTATATTTATTCCCATTTTTACCACCATGGTAGGACCTACAGTCAACATTCACACGCTCATTCACAAACTTGGGAACATCAATAACCCCAATTTGCATGTCTTTGGACTATGGGAGGAAACCGGAGTACCTGGAGGGAACCCACAAAGCACGGGGAGAACATGCAAACTCCATGCACACAGACCCATGCTGGAAATCAAACCCGGACCCTGAAGGTGCAAGGCAACAGTGCTAACCGCTAAGCCACCAGCCACCATTTAACCACTTATAGTAACAGTTAAAGCCATTGGCTACTGTACATACAGTATATAAAGACATGAATATACACTCACCATCCACTTCAGTTGGTACACTTGTTCAACTGCTCGTTAACGCAAATATTGCAAGCAGCAACCCAATGCATTTAGTCATGTAGACATGATCAAGACGATCTGCTGAAGTTCAAACTGAGAATCAGACTAGAGAAGAAAGGTGATTTAAGTGACTCTGAACATGGCATGGTTCTTGGTGCCAGGCAAACTGGTCTGAGTATTTCCGAAACTGCTGATCTACTGGGATTTCCCCACACGCAACCATCTCTAGGGTTTACAGAAAATGGTCTGAAAAGGAGAAAACATCCACCGAGTGGCAGTTCTGGGTGAAAATGTCTTGTTGATGCCAGAGGGCAGAGAAGAATGCTTAGACTGGTTTGAGCTGGTAGAAAGGCAAGAGTAACTCAAATAACATTATGTTACAACCAAGATATGTTGGAGACCATCTCTAAATGCACAACATGTCGAACCTTGAAGCAGATGGGCTGCAGCAGTACTTGTACAACAGTACCTTGTTGAAATTATGCCATGAAGAATTAAGGCAGTTCTGAAGGCAAACCGGGGTCCAAAAGAGTCCAGCACAACTATTTATAATGCACTTGGACCCCTGTTGTTGCCCTATGGTTAATCTTTTATCAAAGTATGGAAGGCCAGTTGCATGAAACTAAAAAGTCTTTATGAGGAAATAAGTGAAAATTCTGAGAAATAAAGTTGCAATTAAGTAAAATATTTCATACGGTGTGGATGGGCTTCCATAATTAAGGAACTGGTTTCTTTTATATATATATAATTGGTTTTATCTCAGCATGTGTACAGTTTTTGTCTGAGGATGTCTGATGTACCGAGCCTAAATACTCCACATGGGTATCATCGATCTTGTAAACAAAGCTACAACTAATGTAACTATGCAGTATTTTGTATTTACCTTTATCTTCATTGTTGCTACAAGGTGAAGGTGACACCTTCATTACATCCTCTCATGGTGCTTGATGAGAGCTAGAATATTTCAAGTTTAAAAAGTTATTAAATGAGTTAAAAGGATGTTCGCTACATCTATTCTCATCATACAGCATCTGATCCTAGCCATGTAGAAGGTATTCATAATGCATATGGAGGAGATTCATAATGCATGAACTCTGTTACTTCTCTCTGACATCACCACATGGAGGAATGGAGCAGTGGGATTGCTATTCTCTCTGCTGTGAGAAAGGCTACATTTATCGACTAGACAAACATTAAAGTTGCGGCAGGTGTCCTCTGGCGCTGTGTCAAACCAATCACTTTGAATGCTCTGAATCGACCGGTCCATCAAAAAGGCCCCTCGTTGACCGTCAATATCAGATGAATCTTTTTTTTTTTTCCCCCTTGGGTCATGACAAAGAAGGAGGAGAGGCAGATGCAGGGTTTGTCATATGCTGATATTACAGTGAGGTGAGGTGATGACCATTCATGGCTGTATGGTTAATGGTAGGCCTTGCAGTTGGTGATGGAAATGAACTGAAATGGATAAGAACTCCCCAGTGTGAGAACTCAGTCTTCAAATAAAGACAAACACAGTCTATCAAATAACTTACTAAGCGAAATAGATTTTTAAAAAATCTGAATACAAATACATGACACGCAGCCAGACTAGGTGAAATAATATATGCGAGGTAAGAGCGTGCCACATCAATAGCCTCTTTTTGTCCCCATCGATTGGGATTTGTATAAGGAGCAGCAGGAGATGCTCCGTATGAATCTTTGACTCTGTGGTCCAGGACAAACTCAGGGAAGGTGCACAACAAAAAGATCAGCAGCAACACAAAGGCGTCTTTTAACACCTGGAGATCTCCTGTCGTTACCGCTCGAATAGCGAGGACCCGGTCAATGACTATAAGAGTCCGCAGGAAAATAGAAAACTCCCCCACTGATGTAAACGACTATTGACGAGGTGCTGTTTAAATTGGCTTTGTAAGGCTTTGTGAGGTGTAGTGCAGTGATTTTCTGTGACAAGTGAACAAGAGATGAAGAAAGTCCCTGCCTCTCTTCAAATGTGTCTAAAAGTCACAATAGTTTGACTCAAAGAAGGGGAAGAACTTTTTACCTTATAGCTGCACAACTACTACTGTAGGTATCGTACTGTATAAGTACAGTACTTATACAGAACTGTATCAGATGTTAATGCGTAATTGTGTCTAATACTAATACTTGGTGCACAGTACAGTCTTACAATATACTCTACATACAGGAAAATATACAAATATTTATATCATATAAATATCCTGTATATACTGTATGTATACAGTAATTGCTGAGATAATGAACTGATGATGTATGCATTTGGACATGATGTTGTCGATAACCATTTTACACATTTGTTTATTATTACACATTTATATATTCCTTACATCTGGTATTTTTTCCACATTATTTATTATACACATATATATTCAATTATTTTAAGTGAAAACAGCTCTGCAGCAAACTATTTTTCAAAGGCAATGTGTTCTGAAAACAGGAATGCATGCTGACTTTATAACAGATAATAAATAGAATGGAGAAAAAAAAAACCCTCAATGAACTCATTAGACTAATTAAGCAGGCAGGTCAAGAACTGTCATTAAAATAACAATTCAAGAGCATAATAAATCCTTTGACTCTTCTAACCTTGTATTAATTAAGCAATATCACACTCGAGGTTGTGCTGTTTGTACTGAATATCTGCAAAGCTGTAATGCAGTCAAAGGCATGAGCATGCAGACCTCAGAGTGAAAATATTACACTAATGACAATTAGTGTAATTAACAGGGTTGAAAGTAGTTTTATGTTCTTATCGGTTCTTATGTAGTAGTGACGGGAAGTTTGGATTTTAGTGACTCGGTTCTTTGAATCTCGTTCATCAAAATGAAAAATATATATTTTTTTAAATCATTTAGTTCATTCTTTTGATCAGAAATAAAATAAAATGTAAAATTTTCAATAAACAGCTATCATGTATGTCCTCTGACAGACAAGCTTTTTGCACAAAAACCATTAGGGGTGGAAATGATGCGCAGGTGTCCATGATTGGCTACTGCTGCTATGATTAATGTGAGAATCTACCCATCCCCATGAGAACAGGGTCAGTCTTCCCCCTAAATTCTGGGCTGTGTGCCTCCGCCAGGAAATGCGTCTCTGTTGTGTCACTTGGGAGCTTTTATACTGTAAATCCATTTATATCTGAGGTTGCTATCATGATCACCAATTATGGTTGATCAAGCCTAAAACTGACTCCTGTTACTTGCTGATTGATTGGTGCATCTTCACTTAGGATATAACCATTAATGGCCAGATCTAGTCCAGGTCTGGAAAAACCAAGATATAACTGCCTGTATGGAAAGTAAATGGAATACCGGAGTGCAAAATACTCATATGACACCGGAATAGTGATATGCAATAATCACAACTCTGTATAATCACGGTCTGCATGGAAGTCATGGAACAATAACACACATTGCATTGAGTGATTAAGTAACAACAACAACGGCAACAATCAGTTGTTTTAAGTTTTAAGACATGAAGGTCAACAGTTCTGGACCAGAACGGTATTGTGTCAAGTGCATGTGCAAAACCCATCAAGCACCATGATGAAACTGGCTCTCATGGAGACCATCCCAGGACAGAAAGACCAAAACTTACCTCTGCTGCAGAGGAGAAGTTCATTTAGAGTCACCAGCCTCAGAAATCACCAATTAACAAACAGCACCAGAGATTAGAGCCGTTATGAAGGATTTACAGAGCTTAAGTAGCAGATACATCTCAAGATCAACTGTTCAAAGGAGATGTTGCATATTCTGTCCACCTGTGTAGAACGAAATAAAAATCAGAACAGTCCATGGAATTAGAAGGTGTGTCCAAACTTTTAACTGGTACTGTAGGTCAGGGGGATGAGTTCCATGAGTCCAGTTTCCCACATACAGTATCTTTTAAAAACTTTCTAGTAGGTGGATTGCTGCTTAGATGTAAATGAGTATACAGTACTTTATATGTGATGGAAGGTCCAGGGCGTGTTCTGAGTTTTGCATCCAGTGTTTCAAGGATAGAGCCTGACCGGGTTAAAATACACATTGAAAATAAATAAATAGATTCCACATAAAGTTAATTACATTTGTAGACTTTCTAGCAAGTAACTGGTGTACCTTTTTTTAAATTATTGTTATTAATCATGCACTGATGTTACTAAATGAAGCTATACTGTATGACCACTGGTGGGATGGGACATGCCAGATCAAAGTATCAAAGATCAAAAGAAATTATTAGAATTGTATTTAACTCGCGCATAGGTCAACTGCTTGTAAATCATTAAATTCTTCGGTCATATTGTGTTCGGTTTGTTTTTAAAGCCTAATTCATTACCAGTATGCTATGAATAGTTAGTACCCCCCCCGCCCCCAAACACACACACGTTACAGACCAAGCCACATATCCCCTCTGAATAGGATGACTGAATGAACGTTGTCCACTCTCTCCTGCTCTGCCTGGTACTGAGTTGATTCAGCTCCTGAAGGGTGTGTGTGTGTGTGTATGTGTTTGGAAGTGTGTGTCTGTGTGTCCAGGGCGAGGTGAGGATAGGGCCCCTCACTGTCTTCTTAGACAAGGCTGCTCCCCAGCAGGGCTAACAGGGCGTCTTTGCGTACCGCACATCTGGACGCCGCTACAACAAGCGACCCACTGTGCGCTGCCGTATGAAATCAAACGCACATTCATAACCGGGTCTCTGATTCTCCTCTGTCCCTGATGCCCCGCCATCTCAAGGCCAAAATCGCATCCTCAGGGGGTAAGAGAGGATCGCACTATTATCTGTGCTATTCAGAGTGTGGAAAAAAAAACACACACACACACACACACACAAACACACTCACATGCATGCTGGGGCAAGTCCAGTTGTTTTTTCTCCACATGCCGGTTAAAGAAGGTCTCACAACAGCGAGGTTGTTTAAGTGTCTCGAGCCGAGCTTCCAGTTTCCTGTTGATGGGATTTCTACTATTACAATTTCTTGATGCAAAAGTTGCTGTACAATATTACAATTCTTACAATTATATACGATGCATCTGACATGCAACAATGAACAAACACTGTGAACAACGCATCAAAGTTGAGCAAGTAGTGGATCAATGCATCACTCTTTAAACCACTACAAGAGATATGGAGAAAACAAACAAACAAACAAACAAACAAACAAACAAACAAATAAACCCTACAGTTTAATACTGTTCAATTGCAGTACACGCAATTGTTTTTTTAAATTATTTAATTAAACAGTAGTCTTAAAGAACTAATACTGTCTGTTTAAGAATTATGCGTTTCTTATCCAGTAGTTTTGTCATTTTGATTTCGTGCCACTGTGCCCTCATCTTGGCTCTATGTCCCAGCATTAGTCATGCACTTATACACATCCATAAAGAAGTCAGTTACTAAGTATAACAAGTCCAACATGTCCTCAAAACACCATCATCCTATTTTCCTTACACATCAGGCAGCAAATGTCTGCCAAGGCTCCATGGCCTGAGAGTGTGACGGTCTGACCCCTTAGCGCTAGTTAGCCAGAGGATAGTGGAGGGAGAGGAAGTGAAGAGAAATGAGCATTATGGACAGTACTAAAGAGATGCTCAGTGATGAGGGGGCTCCTGTGGTGATGCGTGGAGTGCGAGCTCTTAAAGGCCTGGGGACACGCTATCATGTCTCTGTGTCAGTAGGGTCTAACTAGGAATGAAGGAAAATCCTTAGACTCTTGTGGCAGGCATGGTTTTATCACACCGCTTGTCCAGTGGTTTGAATCTGTTGGGATGCACTTCCAGCGTTCGTGTTAGATTCTTGTCCGCGTTCGATTCCCGTCTTCGTGTGCATGGAGTGTTTGCATGTTCTTCCCGTGCTTGGCGGTTTCCTCCGGGTACTCCCGTTTCCTCCCACAGTCCAATGACATGCAGATTAGACTAACTGCCGTTCACAAATTGTCCATAGTGTGTGAGTGAGTGTGTGTATGTGTGTGTGACCCTGTTCAGGGTGTACCTCGCCTCGTGTGTCTCCTGGGATAGGCTTCAGGCCCCCCACCACCCTGGATACAGGATTAAGTTGTATAGATGATGAGTGAGTAGATTGAATTTAGAAAATGTGAAAAAAAAACATTTTAAGTGCCTATAAGAACAATTTCAAAATTGCCTCTTTATGTAACAACCTCAGCAGCGACCTCATTTCCCCTCTCGTCTATTCCGACCACTCAGCATTCAGCATCGCCAGTATACTGTACCAATCATCGGCCTGACCATCTGTCATCATCTGCAGCTGTTTCTCACTGGTTCATGTCTTAAGTAAGACTCTTTTATGCTTGAATGATTCACAGACAAAAGAACATTTCTTTGAAACTGCTCAGGTACAGGGACTCGACTGGAACAAATGAGAAACAAAACCTGAAAGCCCTTTGGAAGTGAAATATATAAAGTTATTGCCAGTCACATTCATTACATGCTGAATCAATTAAAAAGTAAAATGAATAAATATGTATATATTTTTTTAAAATCCTAGTATCTAATCTAATCTGCGGCCGGCAAATGGTCATCATTCAAGCATCTACCTAATAAGGATGAATTAATACAGCACCTGCACTAATTTTTAATGTAATAAATCCTCAATTTCTAAGACTGTGATTGTAATATTCTAAGAGGGTAATTTTGCATAATTTAACATAGCCTTTTAATTACACATTATATAATTAGCAAGAAGATGAGGAAAACACATATTTTTTGAAATATTGACAAGAATTTGAATTTTTTTTTTGTTATGGCACCTCCCTTTCTAGTCAATATCTGGGCGGCACGGTGGTGTAGTGGTTAGCACTGTCGCCTTGCACCTCCAGGGTCCGGGTTCGATTCCCGGCCAGGCT
>JAQQZT010000036.1:5446586-5477409 GCA_030068275.1 Clarias platycephalus | reverse complement strand
ACCCCCTTTCATTCCCCATTTCAAATCCTTTCCCAAACCCCCCCTCCCATCTCCCATCCCATCCATTTCCTGCAAAGCAGGTGCAGTCCTAATCCCTACTGTGGGTCAGCATGGCAGCGTGCCTCTAGCAAGACCTCCACCTGCTACGGCTGTGCGAGAGACACTTCCAAGAAGAATTCTCTTAAGAAATTAAGAAAATCATCTAAGACATTAGGAGACATGGAGAATTTTTATGTCCTGTATTCATCCGTCATGTTACGCTGCCAAAAACCTGTTTCGATAAAAATAAAATAGCAATAATAAAAGCCTGATTATTATCGTTTGGCATATTGTGACATTACAAAGTCTGTAGCTTGCCAATCAAAGCCTCGTCTCCTTTCACTTCCCGCATCCTTCCTCCGTGATTACGTCTGGCTTGTCTGTCACTTCCGATTCGCATCGAGAGTTATGAGAAATGGAAGTAAAAATTTTTTTTTTTTAATTTAAAAAAAATACAGCAAACGCCTCAAAGAGTGCAGATGTCAAAGAGCCGGACTCTGCACTCATGCAAAATTCCATTTTAAATTTGATTACACGCATTCTTTTTTGCATGCTGAGATAAAACAGCATTTATATGTGGTGGCCCAGATTTCCATTTTGACTTGTTAAAAAGAAGTTCTCTACTACGAGAATGGTTTTAGTGCTGAAGATTGAGGGATAATAACGGGAGTTGGTAGGCATAAACGAAGTCCATTTTCTTAACTAATGTGACCTTTTAACGGAAAAATGTAAGTCACCGCATGACAACGCTGGCAAAAGTCTACAAAGTGTTCTGCTTCTTTCTTTCTTTTTTTCTCTCTCTCTACTGTACAGTTGCCATAACTATTTCTCAAACATTAGGTCTACATATCTCTCCTTGCATTTGGCCCCTTAAAAACTCTGTAAATCTCTTTTGCAATCAGTGTACTTTCTTCACCCCTGTCCTCAAATGAGGTAAAAGGAGAAATAGACAGAGGTGAAACTGCCATTTCGTGTGTTTCGGTGTTGTGAAACCTAATAGACAGCATTCCAGTTAAGGTTAAGCAAAAAAAAAAAAAAAAAAAAAAAGTGAACCCCCAAATGCTTTATCAGCATGATTCACCACCCCAAGGTCCTAGTTTGGACAGTGCCAGGTAAATCACACTGTTGACGCCGTTGCGACAGGCAATTCTTGGCTTGACCTAAGTTCCCTCTCTCATAGTTTCATGAGGAAATTAAAAGGGAAGAGGTGACTCCAATCAGAGGTTGGATTATTTTCGAACGTCTGGTAAAGGATGTTGTGCAAAGGCATAGGTCAAAGAGGGAAATAAAAAGTAGTGCACACTCATAGAACCGTACAGAGAACAGAGGCAGGTTGTACCGCATTTATCTTTTACGAAAAAGGAACTTCGGAGAAACGCAACTTGGAAGACTAACTTGGAAGACGTCTTCGTACTGTACAACAGAAATCTTTCTACGCACTATCCGAATGAAAATAAAAAGTACATCCTTGACTTCTCCTGCCTCTTACAGTGGAAAATCCGACTGCCTTCATTCAAAGTGGATGATTACTCAACGCGCCGCTCCCTACTGAGGTAAACTTTGTGGTTCCCTCAAAGAAAAGTCACTGCTCGCACAGACGCCCACCGCAAAGTAACTGCCTTATTACTCCAAATTGCTGCATGCAATCTCAGACCCTAAAAGGTAGCTCATCATGGCCTGATGTAAAACAGATGAGCAAGTGCAACACTTTATTCCACCATTAGACATGTATACATTCATCAGTCCTGTAGGAACTACGAGGCACCAGGCCTGCTTTTGTGTTAATAGCCCCCCATTATCAAAAAGAGGGACCTTACTGGGACTTGTCTGATTAGCGGCTAAAAAGCAAAGGGCATGTGGAAATTAGAAAACAAACATTGTTTTTTTTTTTTTTTGTACATGTTTGTACAGCTTGTGCAATCGAGAACAGGCCATCACCTAAACATGCATGACATGACGGAGGCCTTGTAGGCTCATGACCGCACCAGACAGGAGCTTTCCCTGCTAGCAACTCTATCTGAGGTTTAACTGGCACCTTTATTGATGTCAATATTCTCAGAAGATCACACGCGGCCGATAGCCTTTGATGAAAAGACCATCGAGATACTGTATGGAAATTTACTCTAGAGAACAATCATGTGGACAGAATTGACACCAGATGTACTGTAAGTTACTCATCAGTTTTTATTTTTATCTTTTACATTAGAAGCAGACTTGGTCATGATGATGCCAGACGATCACTATAATGCAACATGTTGCAAATGTTGGGTGAAAGCCTAACTGTTGAAAATATACCTCAGAAGTTGAAGAGAAGAATTTAGTCAGAAGGTTTTGATACAGTATATTTACTTACTAGAAGCTCTGACAGTAGTGCTGCCTGCTAGGTTTATATCAAAGTGTTCATACTGATGTGTTATGAATTCTATATTAACAACTTTGGCAATCATATGGGGAGAGTACTGTATGCCTACACCGCATGTGTTTGGACTGTGGGAGGAAACACAAAGGAAACCAACCAAGCGCAGGGAGAACATGCAAACTCCACAGACTTGAGATGATCTTCAGACCCAGAACCCTGGAAGAAGATAGACCACAGTGGTAAACATCAGGTCCACCAGTGCCACCTCCAAAAAAAAAAAAGGTCAGCACTGTCGCCTTGCACCTCCAGAGTCCGGGTTCGATTCCCGCCTCTGTGTGCGTAGAGTTTTCATGTTCTCCCCATGCTTCCCTCCAGGTATTATGGTTTCCTCCCACAAGATGCAGATTAGGTTAATTGGAGTTCCCAAATTGATGGAAGTGTGTGAGTGTGTCTATGTGTGTATGTCCTCCTCGTGCCCTAAGTCTCAGACACTGGGAAGAAAAAGAAAAGTTGAGATTAAGAGCAGGTGCTTCAACCGAGACAGGAAAGGAGATCATGAGACCATGGCTGACCAGAGTGACAGAAAGATATAGTTTAGATATAGTATAGTGAAGACATAGTTTAATGGGTCCCACAAGTGTTAGCAAGGACGGTAGCAGGAAGAAAAGTGAGCTGCTTTCAGTTTGGTTTTTAAAGCAGCCGGTGCCAAGAGGAATCTTAAATTAGGGTTAAGGAAGGTTTAATGTCTGTTGATTTCATATTTTGCTTCATTTGCATGTCTTTTCTAAATATTTTTTAGATTTTTTTATATGCAAAAATATGATTATATGATTGAAAATTGGTAATGTTGGTAATGTTTTTGGGTGACTGGAACAGATTATGAGCATTTACATTATTTCTTATGGGAAAATGCGTTTCGCACTACGAAATTAACCTTAAGAACCTCCGGAAGCCTTGGGAACTGATTCGTAAATTCGTAAGCTGAGGTACTGCTGTATTTATTTATACCAAGCTGCCAGATGCAATGGCAACTTGGTAGGCTAGCGATAAATGCCTGGTATTGCCTACTAAGAACTCCGTACTGGACATGGTGAATTAGTGACATGATAGATGCACTGAGAACATGGATGTGGCTAGGAAGTAATACAGTATGAACTTGATAATTGCACATTTTTTTCCATTTTGACCCCGTTCCTATCTCTCTCTTTGATATTTTTAGGATGCAGCGGGAACCACATGGTCTTCATCGCAGCGTGATGAGCCTTTACATGAATAAAGCATTTAATCAGAATATAGAACTTTTTTGACATGCACAAAGTGGTTCAGCCCACTGTGAAGTGTTCAGTCTGATGAAAATGTAACAGAAGAAGAAGAAGAAGAAGTTTTTTTTTTTTTTTTTTTTGCAGCTCTGAGGTTAGGTTAGGTTTCACATCTTTTCTGACAAATCCCTTCTTCTGTGTCATTTCTGCCTACAAGATTTCAGTCTCACATACTGTATGATTGGTTACATGCTTCTCTGTACTGTATGTCAAATGCAAGCCTGTCAGTGCTCCTTCCCTAAAATTTCCCTAATGTTACCCCTATATAGAATATATTTATTCCAATGAGAGAAAAAACAAAATCCGATCAAGTGTTTACATGGATACTACAGTATACACCTACTGAACGAATTATCAAAGGTTTACACCACCCTTCTCATTCTGATTAAAAATGTACTTTCATTGGCCAGATTGTTCCAAATGAGGTAGTCAAATAATGCGTTTTTATCCAGATTATCACTCAAACTCAGATCTGCTGTGTACTGTGTGTATTTAGCAACAAACCTGTTCTGACAAAATATACTGTTCACACTACTGTAGCTGTACGTCTGTGCCACAAATATAAAAATCTCATGCATGTGCACTTTATAAATCAGTTTATCTTCCTCAGTTAAACTTCCTTATAATTTTGAAGTATGTGAAGGGGGAAATAAGTGGTCCCGAGGGGTCGATGAGAGGAAATCTCTCTAACTACATTGTCTCCCTTGAGGCAGAGGTATTCCTCACCGTCTTGTCAGCACTTGGCAGCCCTGCTAGTTTAACAGCATCTGACATACGCTATCTCCGCACAGCTCCCTGCATATGTTCGTGTGAATTGTGAAAATGTACTCAATAGACTGCATTTTTGAGATAAAGGACCACAATTAGTGATCGTCACTGTACATGTCCAGGTCATGAAACCAATACAATTACTATTAACAAATGGACAAACAGAACATCAGCTTTTACAGCGGTTATATCTTGTACATTTGTAGTTTTATATCCAAATGCAGTTGTATAATAATAATAATAATAATAATAATAATAATAATACATGAACAGGCTACATCTGAGGATCTGAGCACTACAAGCATTAGGTCGTTTTTGTAAGCATTTTTCCTTGACCTTCAGTAGCGCATGTGTGAGAAGAAACAATCCAGTGAACCATGAACCAAATGAACTCACCCTCTGGTCTGTTATGCCTTGACCATCAGCTTACTCCGTCACTGAGATACGGTATTGCTGTAGGATAGGCTTTAATCAGTCAAGTAGTAAACAGCTGTACGATTCACATGTGGAGGCCTACATTGGAAGCATTGCATAGGGTTCTCCTCAGATGTCTCATCAAGTTACATGAGAGTTAATGAATCTGCATTTATCACTGCTGTCAAACAACTGCCTTTTTTATACATGACTCCACCATAAAGATGTGACTGTATAGAATACCAATACATTGTCCATTATTATTATTATTATTATTATTATTGGATTTGTTTCGCAGACCGGGTACTGAACCTAGGCCTCCTAATTGGTAGGTGAGGGATCTGCTACTGATGCTCAAACCAAGTAATTCTGCTAAATTAATACAAGCGGTGTTCAAGTCAAACCGAGACTTCTGATTGTGCACAATAAAATAAAACAGTTATGAGAGTCAAAACAACTTTTATTTTCTATCCCAACGTTTCACTAGTACTTGGATACCATCATGGTAGAATGCTTTATCAGTAAAAACTTTCCCAGAGCCATGATCAGACTGTTTGCTTCACTGCCTGCTTCCCTTTTCTTTGCCTGGTTTGGTCACCAAAAGCATTCTGTTTTTGAAAGACGATGCATGACCTCTTACTGCCCACTGCACCACTTGCATGTTGCGGGAACTTGACTGGGACTTATTGCCACATATGGTCCTGTCCTAGTTTCCACATGTTTGGGCCATTAGTGAAATACTGGGATCAGTGCATTAGTGTAGCAGGTGATTATATAGAGAAATAAGGGTAGTTTTTACTCTCATAACTGTATTCTGGTATTCTGCACAATCAAAAGTCCCGGTTTGACCTGAACACCCCCTCGTACAGTATAAGGTGGCTATTGGTTGGAAAGCTAGTTCCCTAAAAGACTCACAGTCCCATTTGACAGAAAGCTTGGGGGTTCCACCCTAAAGCACCCCAACCCTCCAACAACACCCCCCCCCCCCTGCTGTTTTTATTGTTCCCTTGAGTACAGTGGTAGGGCTACCTACAAAAAAAAAAACAATTCCAGGAGTTCCAGGTTAGGCCACAAGTTTCAGCTCAAATAAAATAATGTAGCATCAAATATGTATATCTATAGATATATTCAGTGAAGGAACTATGCAATATATCGGAGTTTAATTAACGCTAAAAGATAACATATAACTAGCAGTTTAACATTTTTAACCTAAATAATATACTGTATAAGGAAAAAATTTTACGTACATGTCAAATACAATTGCTTATATATTCACAGAGGTCACTACCACGACCTCTGACAAGTTAAGCATGGCAATGAACTTCTGATTTGGCATTTGTCAGATTTAACCTAATTTCATGTGAACTGCTGTTGAAAAGGGCATCCTGGCGCCACCACGATGCTTAGCTTCTTAGACACAAATACGTGCATGCACACACACTCATGCACACACACACACACACACACACGTCATACATGTTGCATATTTCAATAGAGTTCCTTTAGCAGCTACAGCATCATGTCACTTAAGATTATACATACTGTAATAAACCTGGATCAGAGTTCCTGTACCATTATCCATTTTAAGTTTCGAGCTAATATTATTTCTGCAACCCACGAAAAAAAAAAAAAAAAAGATCTTTCATACATTGTTGCTTATTGGCTTTGTTTAGTTGAACTACTTTCCCTTTAAGAAATCCATGGCTGGACACAGAGCTCATAATAGCGTTACAGATTTATGTTCTCTGCTTCCTCTTCTGGCAAATGGTGGAGGTTCCTGTCAGTTCAAGCATGCCATCACTCTTATTGTAAGCAGTTTGCATTCAGGATGCACTGATGAGACAGATGGAGAGGGGAACGGCGGGAATGGGGGAGGGGGGGGGGGGGTTTCCAAAATGGCATGTTCTTAAAAGCTTGACTCAATATAGAAGTCACAAAAATCACTTCCTTAAAATCATAGCTTTCCACTTTCAGAGTTTAGGCTTATGTACTGAGCATTGGTTTCTATAAAACCGAAGCATAACAGCATTTTCCATGTGAAAAAAAACTGACTGATTTGATGATGAAATTTGAAAGAGAATTCGACTTTACTGGAACAGGACAAGAGCCATTTGTTAAGAATATCACATTACATGAACTGATTGCATTTTCTTGCAGCTAACTTATATTCTTGTGTCGATGCATTGTCTTTTCCGCAGTTAATTTGTACCTTAAGATATTCTGCACGATGCCGCTGGAGGGTCAAAACCATAATGGCGCACATGGTTAAAAAAATATTAGTGCACTTTCTTCATAACAACGCACCAACCCATTCAGCTCAAGAAACGATGAAACTTTCGGGCAACTTGGGGTATGACGTTCTGCCTCATCCTTCTTAGTCCCCCGACCTCACACGCAGTGACTTCTTCTTCTTCCACCACTTGAAGAAACCACCTTTTGGCTGTCGTTTGAAGGCTCCTCCAAAGACGGTCTCCACCAGCTCATCCATCGAGGAGTGTTGTCGCCTTAGGCGGACGATATGTAGAGAAAAACTGAGCTTGTGTCCAACGTTTATTTCAACATGTCACGGTTACAGTCACAAAGCTCACACTTTTCCTGATTCTGATATTTGATATCATCATATCCTGTATTTACATGGTTTTAGGCATTGCATTGCTGCAATGATAAGCTGATTGGACAGCTGCATGAGAGTGTATATTTTATAGTATGATTATTAGTCATTACTATAATGACTTTTAAAAAAAAT
The DNA here is from genome assembly GCA_030068275.1 of Clarias platycephalus. NCBI lineage: Eukaryota > Metazoa > Chordata > Actinopteri > Siluriformes > Clariidae > Clarias > Clarias platycephalus. Next base: position 5,469,764 of record JAQQZT010000036.1, on the reverse strand, counting down.
TGCATGTACCCTGGTACAGTACAACACTAGTTTTATTTTAACTGGACTGCACATGATTGTGGCAGCACTGGGGCTTAGTGGAAAGGATAGTGACATTGCACCTCTAGGGACCGGGTTTGATTCCCACATCCGGTCTGTGTGCATGGAGTTTGCATCTTCTCCCCGTGCTCGGAGGGTTTCCTCCAGGTACTCCAGTGTCCTCCGACAGTCCAAAGACCAAATTCCCAAATTGGCCGTTGTGTGTGCGTATACCCTGCTAAGGATTGGCACCTCATCCAGGGTGTACCCTGCTTCATGCCCTAAGTCTCCAGGACCCCTGTGACATTTATTATAGACGATTTGTGAGGTCATATTATTTTACATTTTTAATGGTTTATATTTTTTGATTATTTCATATATATTTGCTCCTGTCTCTCCATATTTGGTTTCATTATTTTATGGAAGTAAGGTATGGTTTGCAAATATGGCAACATAATAATAATAATAATAATAATAATAATAATAATAATAATACCACCAACAACCAAGAAATGCCGAAGCAAGTCCCAGTGAAATGTACATATTTTCCTTCCTCATATCTGACACTTACATGTCATAGATGGCATTTAATCCCCCTCTGTAAACGCACAACACTTCCTCAGGACATGCCTGCTGTTGAAGGTTTACATGACGGACGCCAGCCAGTGGCCTGAACCCACGTGTGTGCAGTTTTTACACACTGACACACTGTGGGAACTGCAACTCCTCATTCTGCTCGCTCCCTTACTCACACGGACACTAGTGGAAACCTCAAATATATACACAGACCGAGCCCGTGTGCTTCATTTCGCGTTAGGCCGTTAGCCATTGTGTGTGATATACTAAGAGTTCTGATTTATTTATTTTTAGCAAATTATATTTATTTGAGGGTGTGGATGGATGTGTGCATTGTTATAAATGTAGTTAATGCAGAGCTGCATTCTCCCGGTTGGCCTGTATATTTGGCTGGCGTCCGACGATACGGGAATGTTCTGGCCTGCCTCAGATGAGCAATTGCCTGTAATATAATATAGTGAACCCAGATGGGAAAATAAATGCTAAACGTTTTAAAATGTGATGCGTTCAAGAAGCACGGCTGTTTAATGTGAATTCTCGTGTGTGTTTCCCCAGTTAGCAGGTGGGAGAGTTGCCATTTACATGGCAAACCTCAGGATCTAAACTGTCCATCGAGTCAGAGTCAATTTACCAAAGGTTTAGAAGTTTAAAACCTGCTCAAAGCTGGTACTGTAGAGATCTGTGGGGTTTTTTTTTGTTTGTTTTCTTCTTTTTTTTCATTGTAGTGTATATGCATGCTGTTTTTATTATTATGCACACACAGTTATACTGTAGAGTGAGAGAGAGTATAAAAATGGACACTATGATTTACAGCCTGAAGGCAAACAAAAATGCTTCTGAGCACCTATGGGCAGTTCCACAACTGTATCAACCCACATCATTTATTTTCTTTGGTTCGCTGTGCCTTGCTCTCAAGATTTGTGCTCTGGTTGCGGTGGAGCTGAGAGAGAAAAGGACACGCCTTTAAAAAAAAAAAAAAAAAAAAAAAGGGTCTCTGGTGGTCGGTGTCAGTTGTGCATAAAGATTGTGGTGTTTGGCCCCGACCCAGGGATTAGGTGTTCCAGAGAAGAGTTTTCTTGGCCCCTGCCAGTCTACAATGGTGGCTTGGGAATTATGCGTGCATGCATGGGAGTGTGTGAGTGTGTGTGTCTCTGCATGCATGCATGCATTTGTGAGTGCGTCTTTCCTGTCCTGCCTTCCCACCTCCTCTTCAGCATTTTCGTCTTGGGCCGTCCACCTCCCTCTTTGAATACCCACTATTGCGCGCAGATGGCGTAATCAAGGCCTGCCCTTTCCCTGGGTGGATAGCGCACAGAAACAAAAAAAAAAAAAAAAAAGGAGAGAGCGGGAGAGATTCTGAGAGATGTATCGAGAAATAATCAGATGGGAAAGAAAGAAACAGAGGAGGAGGGCTGTCGAAAGAAAGAATGAGAAGTCACAGAAGCGAGTGGGGGGGCTTGGGCAGAAGGGGTAAGACCGGATATGAAAACAATGGGCTCATTGTAGACAGATGACAAGACGAACGCAAAGAGACGGTAAGAGATTGGCGGAAAATAGTGCCATCTACAGGGCGAAAGGCTGCACAATCAGCAGATGAGCCTTCGAGATACTAGATGAGACGATATGGTAACAATTCCCTTTGTGTGAGCCAGAGCTAAGTCATAAGACACAAAATCAAAGACATATAGCAGGAGGATGTCGATGGTAACATGAGAACAAGATGCTAACAATTAACGCTTTTAGACGCATTCGTCAAGTTATCACATCAAAGGGCTGAACGTATCGGGAAAGTCAAATCCGTTTGGACGTTAAAAGCGCTGGCTCTTTTTCAGAGTCTTTACAGGCCTTGTAAAAGGTTCAGATTACAAAAAGAAGTGGTTGTGTTCATGTCTAGGCTTTGACTATCTATGCCACCCCTTCTTCCAGGTGAAGCCCATGCCAAAATGTCAAATGTAACAAGCAAGGGGCAGATACTGAGGAAAATGTCACCACAGTATTGACCCGTGCTGATTGGGCCTACCAGAGAGGCAAATATTTACCCTGCGATGTCTGAGCCCATGGCACCGAGCCACAGCAGGCCCCTTCGATGGGTATAAAGCACCACAGGATTTCCTCCCTCAATCCCCGCGCAAAACATGATCCAAACAAGGGCAGCTCGAATGGCACCGGTGTCGTTGGCTCGACTAAGAATGAGACACGATGATGATTACATGGATTTGAATAACTGGTGAGCACATGTGCACACACACACACACATGATGCTGAAAGTTTATAAAAGGGTTATGTGCATGTCTTTAATAAAGATAAGAGCAAACGTTCTGGTTAATCTCCATCATTTGGGAAATCTCCAGCACAAAATCAGACTCTTCTCCATCACCACTTCTTTAATGGGACAAACACGAGTCTCGAGCTCAATTCATGCTGCAACTGACATCTGCCTCCGAGGACAGAATGTACTGGATCAAAGGTAGGCAATGACGCAAAAAAGACGAGGGCAAGTCAATGATATCTGACAGTGCAACAAGGACGTTGGAAAAACAAACAAAAAACAACAACAACAAAAAAAGCAGCCACCAAATGAGGTCTCTGGGGAACAGAGAATACACAATGGCGCACATTTCGATTTTGGATTTTGATACAGCGCGCGGTGGGGTTTCACCCCAACATCGAGTCGAGTAAGCTCACTGCACACATGCCACGACAACATGAAAGAGCCAAAGGAAAGGCTATAAACTAAAATTAGCAAAGGGTACATGAAAAGACATGAAGAACACGCAAACACTTCGTAAACATGGTCATCTGATTCCTATTAGAGCTAGAACTGTCACGCTCATCTCTGTCTTAGCGACTTCCCACGGACTACGATAAGAGCAGCAGAGGTGACAAAAGACACAGGATGTTTGCTCTCGCAATCTGGTGACAAATCTGTATACTGTACAATGCACCTGTGTGCATCACTTCATAGCAACAGATTGGTAGACATTTTCTAAGCAATGAACAACGGTTAGTTGAATTAAGTAAGTAAATAAATAAATAAATAAATAGTAATTCTGTGGAGGAGCAACATTCGCAGGACAGATGTGCATGATGTAAAATGTTGAACGGTTAAATTGCAAGAGTGAAAGTTTTCACCGTAATCTGGTAAAAGTGCCCAGATTCCTTGAGAAAGTTACGATTTAAAGGGTCAGGGGTAACTCAGTGGTTAAGGCTTTGGACTACGGCTTGGAAGGTCCCAGGTTCAAACTCCACGACCACCAAGATGCCATTGTTGGGCTGTTGAGCAAGGCTCTTAACCATCAACTGCTCAGATGTATAATGAGATGAATTTTAAAAAAAAAAAAGTCGCTCCACCATCCAGCTATAGACTTAAATCCATCTCTTTCAAGAAAAGGTCATGGCACATGACTACAGAAACACTTATTACACTAAAGCGATGTCTGGAATTAAATATTGAATTCCTGTTTTATTACCTTAATTTTATTTTATTTCAATGTCATTTGTAGAGCACGTTCGTCAACAGACATTTACAAATACAGCTTTACAGAAATCTGGATGGAGATTTAGATCCCTAATGAGCAACCCAGACTCACTGGTGGAAAAGACTTTATGGTTGAGCTTTACAGAACAGGACGGTTTTTATGATTACAGCAGCAGTAGAAACCCTAAACATGATACTTTCCAACCATTTGATTTCGGCTCATTTTTACAAATGTTGGAAATGTAGGCTTGACCATGCAAAGGTTATCTAAGCTTAGAGCATTTACGTCAGACCTCATCTTTTCTCTTTGCTTGAAGCAGTTTAATTCAATTTCTACAATACTTTTAATAATGGTTATCAGGGTTTATAGATGTAGATTTAGATTCCTAATGAGCAGTATAAATATTCACTCACTCACCATCTACACTGCTTCATCCTGTATACAGGGTCACAAAGGGCCTGGAGCCTATACCAGAATACTTGGGGCACGAAGCAGGGTCCAATCTGGACCGGTGTCGATCCACCGCAGGGCACACACAAATACGCTCACACACTCATTCACACACTATGGGCAATTTGGGAATGTCAGTTACTCTAATCTGTATTTTTTTTGGACTGTGGGAGGAAACACACCAAGCACGGGGAGAACATGCAAACTCCATGTGCACAGACCCGAGGCAGGAATCAAACCCATATCCTGGAGGTGCAAGGGGACAGTGCTAACCACTACACCACTGTGCCACCTAGAAAATGTTAAGGAGGGATAAGCTAGAGCTACTGTATTGTATAGATTTGTCTCTGGTTAACTTTTTGTTGTACTCCGTCTCCTTACACCTGTTTAAACTTTTATAGACTTCAGCAAATTTAGGTGCTTTTTGAGGTCAAGTTCAAGCAAACAGCAGTGAAATTCGAGGCCAAATCTGATCTATATTAACCTTTCGACCTAACAAATCCAGGTTAATTGCTTTATTCAGTTAAGATTTATTGGGGTAGTCTTTACTCAGCTAAACCTAGGATTTTAGTGTCTTTGCATAAGTTCTCTTAACCCAAAGGAGCATTTAAACAACGTTTCCGTCGATACTCTGCAGGCGTGCTGCGACAGGGTCAAAGCTGTAAGCTGTGAAAGCACCCGGCCCTGACTGAAACTCATCTGGACTCCCCATAAACACATAGCTGCTAATTGACTACACATGTGCCCATATGAGCATGATAGCATGTGTGTGAATGTGTGTGTGTGTGTGTGGGCTTCTCCTATAAGCATGCATACACATGTGTCGGAATAGAGCGAATGTTGAAATATCAGTATGATCAAAGCAGGATTTTCTTCAAACCGTCCACGATATAAAAGCCAAGGAAAAAGGCAGGAATGGCTTCGTGGTAAATATTTGAACTGGGGTGTAATTGGTACCTGGCTCAGAAAGCTCAGGGGGTCTTTGATCGGTACTCCTTTTCCTGTTCCGTCGCTTTTAAATGTGGAAATTTATTTATTGCCGGCTCCACCACATCCTACCTCGTGCCATCTGGAGACGGTGCCAAGGAATGGTGTCCTCATGACAGCATCTCATACAATGTCCCGTATCACTGCCATCTACAGACTCAACACATGACATGAGGTCCAAAACATGCACACAGTCTGTATGGAGAATAAGGCCTATGGAGGAGTCATGACTATGATATGAAATCCAATCAATGTCGAATTCTTCAGTCCTTAATTTAGGGTTATATTCATGTTTCAAAGTTTTATAGTAATGGCAGATCCATAGAGACTTTTAAGAGGGTCAAAGTCTAAACATTCAAACTTCATAATCATTGATATTGAGAAGCTTTATGTAATATTAAGTTTATTTCAAATTGATGATGAGATTGTTGTATTGTCTATAACACAGCCATTATTTAGTTATCAAGTTATACCGGGTCCACATATAGAACTATTATATATAATATATAGACTATTAGGGACACCATAAAATTATAATTGAGTTCTTACTTTTTTTTCTCAGAATAAATTTTTTTTTCTCAGAATTATGAAATTTTTTTCATAATTCTGACTGTTTCCCTTCAAATTTTGATGGTTTCCTTCAGAATTTTGACTTTTTTCTTTTTACATAATTTTCCTCAGAATGTTTTTTTTTATTTTATTTTTTTTAGAATTTTTACTGTCTCGTATAATTTTGACTCTTTCCTCAGAATTTTTGTTTTTCTCAGAATCATGACTTTGTTTTTCAGAATTATTATTTTTTTCCTTAGAATTTTGATTTTTTTTTTATTCTGACTTTTTTTATTATAATTATGATTCTCATATCAAAATTCTATTTTTTTCTCAGAATTTTGATATTTTTCATTATTTTTTTTAACTTTTTTTATTATCTTGACCTTTTCCCAAAATTCTCTCACAAATTAATATGTTTTTCTCAAAATTCTTTATTTTATTTTTTTCCAGAATTATTATTATTTTTTTTTTGTCCTCAGAATTTCTATGTTTTTCTTGGATTCTGACTTTTTTTCCTCAAATTTCTAAATTGAATCTCAAATTTATACTGTACCTATGATGAAAATTACAGGCCTCTCTCATCATTTTAAGTGGGAGAACTTGCACAATTGGTGGCTGACTAAATACTTTTTTGCCCCACTGTGTGACTTTTTTCTTAAATTTCTGAATTAAAAAAATTATTTCTGAGTTTAAAGTCAGAATTCTGAGGGGAAAAAAAGTCAAAACTTTAAGGAATAAAAAAAATCTGAAATATATATATTTTTGTGATGGTCATAATATACATTTTAAATATATGTAGATTTATATTTGTAAAAATCTAATTTAGTACCAACTAATGCAGTCATATATTTGGTTCTTGGTACATGTAATTTGCACTTTGACTGTTTAACAACCTCCAAACTTTAGAAATAACTCACCTTGAGTTGACCTGCAATTAAACAACTACATACTGTACTGTAGCTTTAAAAGTCATGACCGGCGTCCTTAGAAAACAAATGGTAAAATCTACACAAACACGTGTCCTACATTAAACTAACATGACTCATGCTGCTAATTTCAGATGTCAACATTTTCCACTTCCACCATAACAAAGTGAGCTGCGAGAGTGACGTTTCACTCTTATTAAAGTAAGAGCACGTGGCGCATCTGCTTGTGGCACTTTTTGTCCATCACTTATTGAACCCTTTGAAAGATTTCCATTTACAGGCCCTCGGGATATGCGCAGGAGTACGGAGACAAGAGCGACAAATCACATGTGCAAGACCCCAGTGAATCAGCTGCCTGTTCTTGAAGAGGGGATTCTCATTTTTGCACAAAACAACAACTCTGGTACAAACAAGCCCGTAGAACATAAGGGCAATTCCCATCCCGTGAGAGCAGCGATTTATGAGTGTATATTCTCTAATTTCAGAGCTCATGACATAGAGCTTATTTTATTTGTACGAGTCTGAAAGGCTACATGGGTTGAGCTAAAATAATTAAAGATCAATATATTTCAAAACAATGTACACAAACGGCTCTACACTACACACAAGACTATAGGCTATAGACTATAAATTTGGATGCCATGAAATATGACGCTGAGCTGCGCTGGAGTATTATCACCCAAAGTCTGGCAGCCATTACCACAAGACCCGAGAAATCTGTCTTCTGTCTTCACAATAACAGAAAGATTGCTTCTTTTTCCACAATGCAAACCACACTGGGTTCGGCGACAGAAATAGTAGCTCCAAGCCGCCTTTAATAGCCTTATCATTTGAGCAGTGGAGTAGATTTGGGTTTTTGTACATCAGAACTGTTGCCCTTCAAAATGCTTCAGAGAGTTTGGGGCTTTTTAGTTCTGGTCCCTAGTATGAAGCTGGTGCCAAACCTTGAGGAACGCTTGAGGATTGTGTTTAAGCGCTGGCAAAGGATCGCTCAGATATTTGTGTGCTAAGACGCCGCCAGAAGAGTGGGACCATGCCAAAAGGCTTGTCTCGTCTCCGCTCTGTAAGCAACTGGAAAGTTTCGATAGTTGCATGTCGCTTGGTTTTATTGGTGCAACTGCGCAACAGCCCCTGTCATTTCAGCTGAAACACCATGAAACACATTTAAATATGTTTATACTGAAGTATTTTGGATGTCTTTAGTGGTTCTGGTGTTAATCTGTTATTTAGTGCTGTATTTACATTATGTCTATGAAAAGTGAGATGGTTGTGACAGTGTTGGCGGTGGACTTGGATGGCACTGTGTGGCATCTCTCTCTTTAGAAATATATCTACTCCTAAAGCATGGAATTCCTTCTCTGAAATTACAGGAAGGTCACCTAAATTCCAGGTTCAGTATGCAACAGACAATCACATGTTTAATATATAAATGTCACTATATGTAGCTTGCTGTTTTAAAGAGATAAATATCCATCACTCTTCAGGGTTTGCTTGATCCATCCATCTGCCTATGGAACCTCTGTGGTCCAACTAGGGACCATGGAGGCCATTGTATTTATTCCCATTTTTATGATCGTGGTAGGACCTCTAGTCAACATGCACACAGGCATTTGCACACTACAACTTTACTAAAACTTGAGAGTGCCAGTTAGCCTAATGTGGATGTCTTTGGACTGTGGGAGAAAAAACAGAATTGCCCACGAATTGTACGTATCTTGCGATAAAAAAAGATGTAATTTTGACTGTCTAAGCAAAGTTTGGTAAAAAGCAGTATAAATTCCATTGCACCATGGTCAACAGGTAGACGAGTGGCATAGTGGGAGCATCTTAGTCACATTGAAAATATCCAAACATAATTAAAGAATGTTATGCTCAAAGACGTATGCACAGACTTTCACAATACTGTATGTTAAAATATGAAGTTGGTCCTTCTTTTTGGAGCTACAGTATAACAGCTTCCACTCACCTTGGAAGGAGTGGAAGTTCATCCAAAAGATGCTCAATGTGGGGTCAGGGCTCTGTGAGGACCAATAAAGTTCTTCCACACCAAACTCATCTAACCATGTCTTTATAGTCCTTGCTTTGTGCACTGGGGCTCAGTCATGTTGGAATAGAAAGGGGTCTTTCCTAAACGTTTGCCACAAAATTAGAAGCATACAGTAGCATTGTGCTATGCTGAAGCATTAAAGTTGCCCTTTACTGGGAATAAGGGGCCTGACTGAAACACCTGAATACAATAGGTTGTCCAAATATATCTCGTCCATATACTGTAGTATATACTGTATACGCCATAGTCATTTATGCTTCATCTCAGCTCCTTCCATGATTTCCAATCAGACGTCTTCCACACCAGAAGAACATTTCTATATTTTCACCAGCTTTAGGCCAAACAGTAGCAAGTAGTGATGAAGACCAGCTCATAGCCACTTGTTTTCAAGAGAGTGTGTCTGAGGCACATGGTGTAATGGCAAACATGTGAGCCATCTGCAATGAGTTAGTAAAGATAGGGGGTCTTTGCCGAGTGGAAATCTTGATAACTGCTGATAAGGGTCCTTTATAAATGGTATTAGATTGAGTTGTACAAAAGAGCAAAGTGTGTTTTAAGATATTAGATATAGTTTACTATAACCAGGCTCTTGGATGGAGTTCATTGTGAGGAAAAATTTTAGATTTTCCTGCAATAGATTGAAAAACAAAACTACCATTTTAGGACACACACACACGTGTATATGTGCGTGTTGAATATACAGTATGAATATAGTTCAATAAATAATTATTTTGTCATGTAAATTTATTGTCTTATTACAGAACCTTTCCCAAGATGAATACAACACTGATTTTCTAAACTGTATAACAGATCTTGATCTATAATGTATAATCTGTGCATAATGATTGACAGCCGATATAAAATTGGCATTGCATGTCTGGAATCTAACACAATAGTTATAAAAGCAGTTTTAGAATCCATTAATGTGCTAAAATCATACTACATACTATTATATCTACCTATCTATATACAATTTTCCATTGGGATTTATAAAGTACCCATCCGTCCATCCATCGATCCATCCATGTATAACATTATATCCGCCTAACATTGAGCAGATTTCTCCTTCTGCAACCAAAAGAGCGATGCACTGCGGGTCCTGAAATCTTTCTATCTTAACCAACATTAACTTTTGAGCCCAGTGAGGTCATGGAGCCCATGACTCTGTTGCCGGTTCATCGGTTGTCTTCCCTTGAACTACTTTTCTTATGTCCTGACCACCGCAGTTTTGGAGTTGCTCCACAAGTGCTGAAGTTTTGGAGTTGCTCTGACCCAGTCCTCTAGCCATCACAATTTGGCCCTTCTCAAAGTCAATTCTTATGCTTGCCCTTTTTTTGCTTCCAACACATCAACTTCAAGAAAAAAAAAAGTTTGCTTGCTGCCTATTATATCCCACTCACTTCCAGCCAAAACTGAAAATGTAGCTACTGTGACATGGGCCAAATTGTGATGGCTAGATGATTGGGCCAGAGAAGCTACATATAAAACTGCATCCCTTTTTTTTTTTTGGTTAGAGAAACAACAAGAGGAGTCAACACCAGATGCACCAAATTCCACCCAATCTGTTCTTACCCAGGTGAGCTGAATGATGAAGGCACATAGGATTAGCATGTACTTAGCATAGATAACAAACCCAAACACCATACTGTAATGTATAATGGCAGATTCTGTAAAAAAATTTTGTCTTGTTCAAATCAGGTGCTAGAATTAGAGAGATGCCCCTGAAGAAAGGTACTGTAGTAAGAAAAAGAAGAACAGCAGCAGTAGTGAAATTAATGTACATTGTACTCAACTTAGTACTCAACATTTTTTTTTTTTTTATGAGCTTCCAGAGTGTGAGTACTGGTGCAAAAAGTAAATCACAAATGCAACAGCGGTGCAACAGCGGTGATGCTACAGTATGAACGATCCATCAGCCTTTAAAAACACACACTCTGTAGAAGCCCTGGATGTCCAAAGCATCTAACAGTAATCTGTAAACCATTGAGAAGCAGAACATGTGCAAGCTTCCATAGTGTTTTTATAGTCTTAATTGGATCAATCAACCAATATTACCTCATTAGTCTGAAATATTAAATGATCCAATTATTATAATTCCTCTAAAATATATAATAATCTAAATGTATTTATATGATGCATTTTTTTATGTTTCTCAATTTTAAAATCATGTTTTTATGCCTCAGGCTAGAAATTTGCGGACTTTGAGGTAAGAGTGCTCTCAACCGCTGATAAAAAATTTCCCGTATTTAAGAAAAGAGCTAAAATAAGGAAACATTGGTGACTTCCAGAAATTAATGGAAAGGAAAAATTGCTATTACGATCAAAAATAAGAGAAAATGTCTTTGTACTGTATATCACGCCTCTCATGAAGTCCAGTGTCTTCTAAACTTTCCGTGTTTTCACTTGCACAAGTCAAATGCAGGCACGTAAATCCAAAAGGATGCAGTGTTGAACCCAGCTAATTTGTGCTATTGCTAAGAGACCACTTGTCAAGGCCAAAAGCCCTTCCTTCCTTCCGACCAGTCTCGGCACGGAGTAGTCCAAGCTGCAATGAATTAACAAAATGAGAAGCGGAAAATTGCACGTTTAATTTTTTGACCTTGCTCCATTTCCTGATCTAATGTCCAGTGCGCTGTGGGAGCAGCAGTCTCTCTTTGTTCATATGACTTTTATAGACAACGCTATGCCATGTAAACCTTAGTCTCAAAAGAGCCTTGCACAATAAACATTTTGTCTTTGGTTTGGATTTGGGTTTTTGAATCAATCTGTTAGGGTTTCTTCTAATCACATGGTATCTGGGGAGGAAGAGAGAAATAGCCAGTTTAAAAAAGATTTGAGCTCCTTCGTGGAGATTTTGGCAGAGACGCGAACCTTAAACAAATGTTTTTATGTGGTATTATAGAACACACTGTGAGACCATGATGGCTTCTGGCAGAGGATATTTTAATAGAGGATAAAGGCAGAGCTAAAATCTTGCGTTTTTTTCCAAGGCAATTTAAACTCCTACTATTGGTAGCTTGAGCATTTTTCAGTCTTCAAATTATATTTACAGAAAGCCATCTGCTTGACAATTAAAGACTTGAATCTAGTTGGAAAGAAACATACTTAAGTCATCATTTAAAAATAGAATAATGAATTCCAATGTTTTCGGTATGTGATCTTATCAGCCAGCATTATCAGGGTAGGAGTAGCACACCAACTTTGCATTCACGGGAATGTGATGATTAAGGGGACTAAAGTGTGTTTGTATGGGTCTCTGGCCTTGAGACATTTATGTTTATTCAATTATAATGACAAGCTCGAGACAAGACAGAACGGTGTCACTAAGACTAGTCACATGTGATTCAAACAGAGCACACTTGGACCCGTGGGCAACTTTTGGGAGCTATGTCAAGGAATAAAACCCCCTTCTTATTTCCTGTATTTTTACTGTAATCTATCATACAAAAGGTCAAACCCACACACACACACACACACACACACACATAATAACTGGGACTTTTGATTGTGCAGAATAACAGAAACCAGTTATAAGAGTAAAAACTCCCTTTTCTCTCGATATAATCCCCTGCTACACTAATGCACTTATCCCAGTGTTTCACTAGTGCTTGGTAGAAAGTTTTCTTAGTACACTGAAGCCATTATCATAATACTGTACTTGCTTTATGTCTGAAACGCTGGCCTCCCAGGAACTCCTGTAATGACCCAAACATGTGAAAATAGCCAGAGTGAGAGCAAAACTCCAAGTAGACAAGTTCGATTTTCAGAGGTCAGGCGTTCCACCTCGGCTGAGATCGTCATTCATGGACGTACAGCTTTCTTTAACACGTTTGCACTTAAGAGTCTCATCACCGTACTGTGCTTAAAGGCTTCGGTAAATGTCACACCGTTTCATTTATATACTATATGTGGTATAGATTTTGATCACAGCACCAAATGTTCCCATATTTTTGAGCCAGCTGTTGTTTGGCGCAAGAACAATCCCACCCCCAAGAACATAAAATAATACATATATGTTTGTTACAGCGCAGAAAAGAAACAGATTCCACATATAAAGACATGCGTCAAAAATTCCACACATCTCTCGCCACCCGTAAGATTACTATGGTCTCTATGAAAGAGCTCATTACTTACATCATGCAGTGTGTCTCTGGAGTGAGAAAAGTTATCTCAGCCCCTAGATAATAACCTGCCCCCTACGACCAGTGATTTGATATTGTTTTCAGCATTAATGAAATGCAACTTAAGCCAGATAACCCATAGGGACCTCATTTAGCCGAGGTGAATTGACCACAAAGCAATTGCGGGTTTAATCAACGACCTTTCTGATACAGCCATGGCCTGTCAGTTTTCATATCAAACATCATTGTCCTTGTCTGATGGACAATGCGGGGTCCTTATTTGCGAGCTAATTGACTTGTTTCAAATGAATGAAATGAAATTGCGAAATTACGCTGATTTGCATCTGTTCTTATTACCTGCTATTCAAAAAGCATCAACTTCGGAGACGATCAGAAAAAAAATACATATGTAAAACAGATTACGGACATTTTTATGCGTAATGAACTGTGTGTAATCTCGGCGGACTTTATAATGTAACACGATTCATAATGTAAAGATGGGACGGAGTTGAGCACACTGACAAAATTGAGAGAGAGAGAGAGAGAGATTCAACCTGAATGTGGCTTGAATAAGAATTTGATACTTTGTTGAAGTTGAACTACAACTGCTTCTGGGAATTGTAGTCGAATACCTAAATATACAGAACAATTTACGAGCATGAACCTGGCAGACGTGATCAAACCTGGACTCTGGCGTGCTTGGTTTTCAGTGGCAGCAAATCAAGGGGTCAGCTGTAACTGACTGCAACTGCTCCATGTTTCTGCTGAGCCTGAGTGAGAGCCAGACTTCATCTGCAATGAAAGGTACAATGTTAAAGGCTCAGTGAGGCATGTAGTGGTTTTAGGTTAAAAAAAAAAAAAAGGTGGGGAGAGATATTCATTGCAGAATTAATGATATTAAAGAAGAGGTGGTCGGCATTGTAATGACTTTTAACAAGAACTGGTGGGAATATCGAGAGAGAGATAACTAAAGAAACAGAGAATTCAATAATTATCACAGTTTTATGCTTTATAATGAAACGGCTCGAGGAGACAGAGTTGAACGGAGATGAGAGGTTATACACTATCAGTCAAAAGTTTGAACACCTTCTAATTCCATGGTTTTTCCTGATTTTTATTTCTTTCCGCATTCAGCAAAACAATGCTGAAGGCGTCCAAAATATGCAATAATCTCCACTGAACAGAAGATGTATCAGCTACTTATGCTCTGTAAAGCTTTCATAACGGCTCTAACCTGAGGTGCTGTTAATGTTGAGCCTGGTAACTCTAAATGAACGTCTCCTCTGCAGCAGAGGTAAGATTTGGCCTTACTTTCCTGGAATGGTCTTCATGAGAGCCAGTTTCATCATGGGGCTTGATGGGTTTTGCAAATGCACTTGACATGATACTGAAATATTCCAGAACAGCTGACCTTTATGTCTTCAAATAACAGAGTGTATGCAGAGGTCAGTACCTACCAAAGGTGGTCCAGGGAAAGGCAAAAAGTAACTTGGCAACAGGGTCATGGACAACCGAGGCTCAATGCATGAAGAGCGAACACTATCCCTTCTTTTTAGATTCCAAAGAAGAGCTACTGTAGCATTGATTGCTGAAAGAGTTATTGATGTGACAAAAAGATGTCAGAACGCACAATCCTTCTCAGCTGGCTGTGTATGGGGCTGCAGACCTGTCAGACTGCCCATGCTGTCCCCTGAACACTAACAAGAACACCAACAATTGGACCAGGGAGCAATGGAAGAAGGCCACCTGGTTTGATCTGATCTAATCCCATTTTCTTTTATAGCCTGTGGATGACCTGGTGTGTGTGAGACTAGACTATGTAAAGAAGACAAGCTCTTGGAGACAGTGTGATGTTCTGAGCAATGTTCTGCAGGAAAACCTTTGGTCTTTGCATTCATGTGGATGTTACCGTGACATACTGTATATGACCTACCTAAGCATTGTCGTAGAGTAAGTACGCTCCTTCATGGAAGTATTATACCCTAATGGCAGTGGCCCCTTTCAGCAAGATGAAGAATCCTGCTACACTCTAAAAATGTTCAGGAATGGTTTAAGGAACATGAGATTGAAGTGGTGGTCTTGGTCTCCAGATTCCCTAGGTTTCAACCTGATGGAACATTCATGGGATGTTCTGGACAAAAAAAAAAAAAAAAGGCAGATCAATGGAGGTCTCACAACATACAGGTCTTAAAGGATCTGCTGCTGATGGCAGCGAGCCAGATATACCTTCAGAGGTCTAGTGGAATTCAAGGTTCCCATGGGTTCCATGGGTCAGGGCTGTTTTGGTCACACAAAGGAAACCTACACAGTATTAGGTAAAGTGTTTTAATTCATCTCAATAAAGTAATGCATTATTTTTTTCATTTGTTCATCTTTATTGCTTATTTTCTTTTATTGATTGTATCCCATCTTTAATTTGGAAGTTTCTTTTTTCTTTTCATGTTTGTAAATCACTTTTGGGGAACTATTCTTTTTCAGAAGTGCTTTCTGAATAAAACTTACTTCCTTACAAAAATTTAGCTCAGTACTACCAAAAAACTTAGATACTAGGTTACTACCAATAAAAAACAAACCTTTAATCAAATGAGCCAAGAATACAAGACTATAAGACTCTCACAGCCTCTCACAGCCAAGCTGAGCTCACCTGGAACTGGTCATAATTATAGAACATTTCATTTTCTATGCCAAATGAAATAAATATCACACATTTTCAAAGTTAATTTTCAATCATTGCAGTATACTAACGACATGCTCAACAAACCTAATACCTCCCATAGCTCTATGACTCAGTGTTAGAAATGCACATAGGCCCTGGACACACGTCACTGGAGGGATGCCTATGACTTACGAATGCCAACATGTCATCTCCATCGTGCCAACGTACCATTACCTCAGGTTTCTAGGTTTTAGGTCACACCTTGGTGGATGCATTCCCAGCACAGACATGACACATGCTTATTTGTTGTTGGCTTTCATCACTTTTCTCTTCTCACTTTTGGCTATAGGAGATAGTTCACACTGTAGTAACAAAAAACTGTGTTTTTTGAATACAGAGTCAGGGGAAAGACCAGAATTAAAACAAGTAAAAACTTCTTACATTTATTGCTTCATTTGACCCAACATACATGTCTTACAATAGGACTGTACAGTAGAGTGTCCAAAGTAATGAAATTTCTCATGGATGAATATGTAAAATTGACATTTACAGAAGACTTCAAGCACCTGAGACTTACAGTGAAGCCACATTAAAATATTTGAATGCCAGTAGAATGCCTGATCCTTAAAAAAAAATCTCTGGATACTTCTCAGAAACTTGCAGAACAGTTGCATCTGTCCGGGGGAACTGTACAAACAACCATTCACCAACACCACTTGCACATTATAGGAACTGGCAGTTCTTGCCATATCCATTGTACAGTCCTGACCTCGCTCAAGGCTTTTCCACATGTTTGGGCCATTAAAGGAGTTCCTGGGAGGCCATAGTTTTAGACATAAAACTGGCAGTCCGATCATGGTCCGATCATACTGAGAAATCTTTCTACCTTAGATGGAGTCCAAGCACTAGTGAAACACTGGGATAAGTGCAGTAGTGTAGCAGGGGATTATATCGAGAAATAAAGGGAGTTTGATTTTATATAAAGGGATAAATATGATAACATAAGATAAGATATACCTTTATTCGTCCAACAGTGAGGAAATTTCTATGTTACAGCAGCGAAGAAAAATGTGCGAATATAAAGTAGAGACATGGTACTGTGCAAATTTATACAGTGCAGCGAATAAATAGAAAAGAAATGAAAAACAATACAGTAGTTACACTTTCAAACAAATTGCACTAGGTAATATTGCACAAAAATCTTATCTTGTGCAAGTTATCTTGTAAATAATGTCACCATCAATCTAATGACTATGCGTTTTATTAGTGTATCGTTCAGGAATAAAAAGCGACAGTACATGACTCCAATAAATAAATATTTCTTGTACACATTTAATAAAGTGAGCCTTTATTTAAATACTTGAATTATGTTCACAAAATAAATGTGTACTGAGGGAGCTGTTGAATTCATTTTACAGATTAAAATGTTTTATTTACAGTGGCAACATGTTTAAGAGCCTCTACTTAACATGAATTATATAAAAGCGGCAGTAATTTGGAAGAACGCCATGCGGATTGAGGAATTTTGTTTTATCGTGTTTCCTTGGCAAAGCAATAAGGAGCTTGTAATACATACATACATTAGCGGTCTGTGTAAGGGGGTCTGTGCTATGCCTTCTAGACAAATCCAAAAAGAAAGATTTGTTGAGAGAAAGTTCAGTGAAGAGGGGTGTGACGACACATAAGCGAATTGAGAGTTGAGGTAGTTGGGTGTGGATAATAACCTCGAAATGAGAAAAGACACATAACTGGCTAAAATATGTAACTGGAACATTCTTTGTCGAATGTGTCAAAGGTGTGTAACGAGAAGGTGCGCTTTTGAGCAAAGTAAGCTGGTTTAACCTGGGTCTCATTATGTTGCACATTCACCAGACACCGTGAAGCTATTCGACTCGAAGCTTTTCTTTGGCAATCAGAAGGTTTGAAAAGGACATGACTCAGAGGTTGTTAAAGCAGTCCTTGACCTATCCGTGGTAATGCCCCTGCAAAAAGAACGGAAACCGTAATGAATAAAAAAAACAAGCCAGAAAACCGATGACGCTAATGTCATTAGTACTTTTCTGCGGCGAAATGATATTAAACAAGTATGGAACCCTGAATTGTAGAGTCTTTGTATTAAATAAAGCAAGGTCTCAAACTGATGCTGGACTGGGCGTTCGGTTTCAGAAGACCGGGTGGTCAGTCTAATGAGGATATGCAGTTGGAGAAATGTTGTTTAAGCAGGAATCACATCATAGATCAACATCAGGGGCAATTTATCACTTCAGGTTTAGCAGGATTTGGGTTATCAGAACTTTCCAGCAACCCGAGAATAAATCTGGCCAAACTGCATATCAACTGCGTATCATCAAACTGGTGTATCAGTCACTCACCTTCTGTTGCTGGAAATGGCCACACATGGATACGCTAAAGTTTCGCATTTCCAAAAAAAACACCTTATAACCAAGACTCAACCTCCACTGGATTTTCCCACCTGAATACTACAAAACTTGTACTTCGCTGCGCTCATCCCATTACTCTTATTCACAATACACTCATCTGTTTAACATACTGTACTTCTGAAATATACGCCTGTATTTAAGTGCAAAACAATAAAGAGCCAAGAAGAGGACCTGATGAGACACCTTATTGTACTCTTCCTGGCTCTCAGGAAACTGTCTGACATGCGAGATTTAAACCAGGCAAGAATAATGCCAAATACAGGTTCCTAAGTGGAACAACAGAAAAGTGTTCATCCTGTGATTGGAAGATCTCGAGTTCACATCTCAATAGTGCCACAGGCATCGATGGCTGAGAGCCAAGAGAGCAAAATTGGCAATGCTTCCTGAGTGAGTGGGAGGCCTGGTACCCCTCCATCTCCCTGGTCAATCACAGAAGAGCTAGCCAATTTTAGTCATATGCGAGTTTATATATGTGAAAGAGGGCAGATAGCACTTTTCTCATAGTATTCTGTGACATAGCATAAACAATCGTTCAGAAAGATGCAGTTACTTGGCTTCACGTGTCTCCGAGGATACATGTTAGCTTTCATGCCCTCCATTAGATAGTTGTAGTATGAGAGCTTAGAGCTGGCTGATGACCAAATACAAATGAGCAGAATCTACAATCTGAAGCATGCAGTCAGTCCATGATTTCTGTGGTCAAGCCATGCATCAAAAATGAATACATAACCGACAAACACCATGCTGCAGTTCTATGTGAACTTAAATTTATTTGAATTCCACTATACTAACAGTACTCTGAATAATCATTCAGTTATGATCAGAATTTTACATATACAATTTACAATACTGAGCTTGAACTTTGATGCTGTAATGGTTTGCACTGTAGACTCACACCTGCAGTATCAAGGGTTTGAGGGTCTGTGTGCTTGGAGTTTGTATGTTATCCCTGTGTTTGGTAGGTTTCCTCCAGCTACTCTGGTTTTCTCTCACAGTCTGAAGACATGCAGATTAGGTTAATTAGTGTTCCCAAAATGCCCGTAGTGTGTGTATCCTGTGATGGATTGGCACCCTGTCCAGGATGTACCCCGCCTCGTTCCCAAAGTCTCCTGAGATAGGCTCCAGACCCACAGCGACATATACAGGATAAGTGGTATACAAGATGAATAAATGAATAAAATTATGCATAGATGTTCAAAAATATGCATAACTAATATTTGGTGGAAAGTAGCTTAGAAAGTTTCACCATTCTTGGTTGGTTGGTGGGTGGGTGGATGGATGGATGTTAGATTTGTTAGGTTCCTGGCACTGATCTGACCTTTAAGCATGGTCCAATCATTTTCAATATGATTGAGGCTCCAAAGGCTTGGCATTATGGTGCTTTTTGCTTTCCACAAAAATTTGTCCAATGGCCTCAATGCATGATGCAATCTCCACCATCCTGAACATCTGGTACAGTGTTATTTGGGTTCAAGGCCTCACCTTTACTTCTCCAAGCATGCAGTACCTTTGGTCAAAAACCTTCCCCGGAAGGCTTTTTCTTTGTCTCTGTGGTCATCTGCAAACTTTAGTCGAGTTTGAAGGGGGATTTTTTTCTTTGATGGTAGCCTTTCAGTCATGAATGTGTACAGTGACACTGGTGTCCAAAGCATGTTCCAGCTGATGGCAGGCCTGTGCCTTAGTGGTTCCTGAGTTGTCCCTGACCATCTGAAGCAATTTCCTCTCAGCCGAGGGTGACAGTACAATGACTGTCAGGGTTCATATGGGTGATTTCTGTACAATTGTTTGAACAAATTTTTGGCTCCAAGAGAAATTCATGACTAAATTTACAGTAACTTTCTCAGATCTGCACTGAGCTTTTGCAGTATGTCTTTTTCATTCTAGTGTGTGTGTGTGTGTGTGTGTGTGTGTGTGTGTGTGTGTCAGTTACAATAAATAACTGAAGACAAGTATTAGCATGGCATTTACTGTATGTTCATGATGGGTGAATGTAAACTTCTGATTATACAAAGTTTTAATTCAAATCAAATACCTAACTACCTTTAAATGTTACCTGGGTATTAAAACTAAAGATAAATATTGATATTTGCTGATTATAACCCAAAGTGTTAGATTTTATTATAAACTTTAAATTGTTAAATAACAGAATTATACATTACAAAGTGACTGTACTGTACAAACCAAGAACTACAAGCAACTTGGGACCATTAAAACAGTTAACCTAATTCATTGTGTTCTTTCTTGACATGTTAGCTCTACACAACTTGAACGCTCCCCTTTTTTGCACTACACCCAGCACAGGAAATGATATAATTGTTGCATTTTTTCCCATGCCCACTTGTCCCACACTTGACCCTTGCAGTCAATGGCCCACATGGACGCTAAGTGATTAGGCCTGGAGGGGGGGCTAGTGGAGTAGTTCAAGACCTTTACAGTGTGTACATTTGCCTGTGCAGGGGAATTTGTGGGAAAAATTGTTTATGAGGACCGGCTGCTAAAAACAGCTTCTCAGGAAATCTGTTAAACTGGTGTGAATTAATCCAGTGATCACAGCATAGTGGAAAGACTGGTAACCTGGATGAACTGGGTTCTTTTATACTATAGTCCTCGTGTTTTAACGTAATGAGTAGAGTAGATGACACCATGATGATCTCATCATTGTCGATGGTTTAGCTTATTATCCATTCACTTCCCATTCCATTTAGCATCAGTCTCCCCGACTGCCTGTTACTACTGGGTATATTACCGATGGGTCATATGGGAGAGCCCCTAACCTAACAGTGAGGTGTATTGTCATCTCTAATTCAGTTAAATGACATCATGCAACTTCAGCGCTCTGAGGTCATATGTGAAATGCTATCTGCTATATGTTTCTTTATGGAGGTTGTGCAAGATATCAGGTGTCTCTGGCACTTAAAGAAAGATTATTGATAGTTTTTTTAGCCTCTGTTTGGCCTTTGTTTTGTAATCTGTAATAGTTTGTAATAAATTACATTAAGGACTAAATTTCCTGTTTTTTAATAATTTAATGGGGTATTTAATGTATTTTTTCGAATAATGATTAAAAACTATAATATTAATTATTATAACATGCGGATCGAGTGGTCCGATCAGAATATAATAATAATAATAATAATAATAATAATAATAATGCGTTGACACAAAGACAAAGAGTTGCACATCCCAGATAAAAAGCTGGGGTCAGAGTGTAGGGTCGATCATGATACTGCACCCCTGGAGCAGACAAGCTTAGGGGCCTTGCACAAGGGCCCAACATTGGGCTAGGGCTTGTACCAATGACCTTCTGGATACCCGGAACCCAAATCCTTAGCCCTGTGGACTGTAGTCCTCATGGAATGTGGGAGGAAACCGGAGTACACTGAGGCATAACACCAAGCACAGAGAGAACATGCATGCTGCATGCACAAAGAGGGAGGAATCCAACCTGGCCGGGAATGGAACCCAGACCTTGGTGGTGAAAGGCGACAGTGCTAATTCACTATGCCACCATGCTGTCAACAATGTAGTCTAATTAGATACAATGATTTTTGCTCAAAAAGAATTTGCTCGAAGATTTTTTTCCTTCAAATTTTGCTTTTGTCAAAGAAAAGTCCATTGACACCAGTGCAGATGTTCGACATTACAGCTGTCAATTTGTTTAGGTATTTTAAAGAAATTTCATGACTGCTTCTTCTCTAAATAGCTCCGGCGTAGTTTGGAGTTGTGCTTTACAGTATATCATTCTCATGTTGTAGGAGGACATCAGCTCAAATCAAACGCCGTCCGCTGGTAATTATAAAATTGAGTGATCTGCTTTCTCGTACGTACATATCTCCCACTTTAGCACCACCAAGGCACCCCCAGAACATCACCTTTCCTCCACCATGCTTGACAGATGGCAGCAAGTACTACTCTAGCGTCTTTTCTCTTTTTTCCTGCATCTCACAAATGTTGTTCTTTGTACTCCAAACACCTCAAACTTAGATTCATCTGTCCATAACACTTCTTTTCATACCTTCTTCTGTCCAATATCTCTGTTCCTTGGCTGTCTAATCTTTTAATTGTCCGGTCTCAAATATGAATTTTTCTTTGTAACTTTATCTACAGTAGAAGACCAGCCTTGCATACGGCTGTGTAGATATTCCATTATAATTATCAGTTTCCAGCTATATTAGTCATTTACAACATTAATAATGTCTAGACTAGACATTTTTTTTTTAATCAAATTATTGTTATTTTATTCATTCGTTCATCTTCTATACCACTTATCCTGTGCACAGGGTCATGACTTAGGGCACGAACCCGGGCACACGATGGACACACACACACACACACACACACACACACAGACACACACACAATGGGCAATTTTGGAACACCACTTTGGACTTGTAGTGCACATACTGTAACATACACTGAAAAAAAAGAAAGCCCTTGTGAAGCTTTCATGTTTGACTATTAAGTCAATATTATTAGTATATATTTTACTAAAATAAATTAAGTACAGTACTGTATGTAAGGATATTTAAATCTATTGAATTGGTTTAACCTAAGCATAAAATCTTTACCATTATTTCTTGATTTTTTTTATCCCATATTTGACTTAAATGCAAATTCTGCCATTCATTTAAATATGTTAATATATAAAAAATTTCCTTGTCAACTTGGAGACAGTCTAAAATTTAAATCATGACATTCATTGCACATTTAGTTACCTAATGTAAATTTAATCAGGTATTGATGCCTTATTATTTTTTCAACAACCTAAGTGTTACTAGTAGATCGATTAGTTTCCTGTTGGAAAACAACCAAAAACAAAATAACAAATCTACAACAAAATAACAATAGCAAAAACAAAATAACAAATCTACAACAAACTAACAAAGCCAAAAACAAAATAACAAATCTACAATAAAATGACCAAA
>JAQQZT010000036.1:5433450-5446486 GCA_030068275.1 Clarias platycephalus | reverse complement strand
AACAAACTAACAAAGCCAAAAACAAAATAACAAATCTACAATAAAATGACCAAACAAAAAACAAAATAACAAATCTACAACAAAATGACCAAACAAAAAACAAAATAACAAATCTAAAACAAAATAACAAAGCCAAAAACAAATTAACAAATCCGGAGACAAAATATGAAAACCGAAAAACAAAATAAACAAACAAAAAAAAAACATAACAACAAAACCAAAAACAGAATAATAAAACCAAAAACAAAATTACAAAAAACAAAAGTCCCAAAAAAAACTAATCAGAAAATACAACCACAAATCAGACCATCCAGAAAGGGTAGGTATAGTAAGTGAATGAAAGTTTAATCGCTGATTATACAAGACATCTGTCAATTTAGATCACAGGTAAGAATCTCGTCGCAAACTATACCTACCTCTTCCGGATTATTGATTCTTACTGCTGATTGGACTAAACAGTCGACACTCAATATGTACAGGAAGTCCCACAACCTCATGGGCATTTAAATATTGCGACTGCTGTACATCTTGTATATCTTGAGTGACAAATGTCTCGTCCAATAGACAATAGGAATTTCATTCGCAAACCATTCCTACCATTTCCGGTTTGTCTGAATTGTCGTTGTGTTTTCTGATTTGTTATTTTGTTGTTTTGTTTTCCGGTTTTGTTATTTTGTTTTGCACTTTTTAACCACCTTAGAATAATGAAACAGTTTCCTGAAAATTAACTAAACACTGAACTCCTGGAATGTACAGTATAGTGAAGAATGAATCAGAATCAAACCTGGTGACATACACACTTTATAATTAAATAAACGAGCTTGAACCCGTTTCCATTTTTCATGCAGGTCTACAAGACAGGGTGGAATACTTTTCTCATATCGTGAAAAGAGGAAATAAACCGTTTATGGTATTTTAGCATATTGCTTGACTTTTATGGCCCAATAATTCACTTTTTAGTTTATCTGCAATATCGTGACAACTGATGTTAGCAAGAGATCAACAAAAAATCCTATCATAGAAATGGGTCATATAAAAGCATGGGTCATGTATTTGAAAAATTTAATTCTGGAATAAATCTAAACAGTTTCACACACGCCCCACTGTCGTCTGCAATTCCACTCTGAGTTTATCACTGGCTTTATCTGAACGTAAGGAAATCAAATATAGTGGTTGTTATACAGTATGATCTGTTATGTCCACACCTTTTTGCTCCACTGCGTTTTTTTTTTTTTTACATTGAGTAACTTGCACTTAAAAAGATTTAAGATCAGTTTCTCAGTGACTGCTGTAACACATGTCATCTGAACGCTACGTTAACAGCGCAGGATGTGTGTTGTTTTTTTGCCTCCCTCATTTTACACTCCAAAACAGTACCATGCCAACAGCAAGAGCGCGCATGAGTAAGACCTCTGAGTTTATTTAGCCTTATGAAACTCAGCTGTTATACAAACAACACCACATTCACAGCATGGAACATTGGAAAAGCCATAGGGATCCACGTCCTCTCCTCCTTCCCCAACCTCCCGCCATTGGCATAACAACATTACAGCCATCAGTGGTGTTAAGGCAATTTACCTGGAAATGCATCTTATTCCTGAAAATTCTCTCAAAAGATAAATATAGTGCGGTGTACAATACAGTAGGTCCCCTTCTGCTGCCAAATCAGCCCTGACACATCAACGCATGGACTCGACTAGAAGGTACACCTTGGTATCTGGTACTAATCCTTCAGCAGCAGGTACTTCAAATCCTGTAAGTTGCGAGGTGATACAGTACCTTCATGGATTAGAATAGTTTTTTCAGCACATCTCATACAGTAGATGTTTGATTGGACTGAGATCTGAAAAATTTGGAGGTTGAGGCAACACCTCAAACTAGTATGTTCCTCAAGACGTTCTTGTTGCTGTGTATCAGCCTGCGTTATCCTGCAGAAAGAGTCCACTGCTCATCAAGGAATATCGTAGATGTACTCGTTCAGGAACAATGTTTAAGTACTGTAGATGCCGTTTGTCAAAATAACCTCCACAAGAATGCCAGAACCCAGGGTTTCCCAGCAGAGCATCACACAACCTTTACTGGCTTGCCTTCTTCTCAAAGTACATCCTGTTGCCATCATCTCCCCAGGAAAGCACTGCACATGGATCCGGCCATCCATATCATGTTTATTAGACCAAGCCACCTTCTTCCATTGCTCCGTGGTCTAGTTCTGATGTTCATGTACCCATGTATGTGCTGTTGTTGTTGGACGCGGGTCAGCGTGTATATATTTATTGTTTTTGTTTTTTTTCAGTTTGACCACCACTTCAGGACCACCATAGTGATGAGGTTTATTTTTGCAGAAGATGTCTGAATCACCTTCTCAAGTGAATAATACTTATTTGGAAATGGCCTAGCACTCTTTAGCAGTGTTATCTTGCGAAAGCAACTTTTATCACATCGAGAAAATAAAGTCTGTTATTTTGCAATTGTGAGAAAAAAAGTTGTGATCTTAATAACTACTTTGGTTATCTTGGGGACAGGAGATAAATAAGTCGGACTACCGTAGAAGGCAATTTATGTACAGCAGTCTTTAATGACACATTTATGAGGATCGCATAGATCGTTTAGAATTTATGAAGAAGGGAAAAAAAGATTTATCCCACAACTTTACGTCTTGATATAGAGATCATCCCCAGTTAACGTAATTAACATGATTACTTTATTGCACACTTTAAAAGAATGTAAATGGGTGACT
The DNA here is from genome assembly GCA_030068275.1 of Clarias platycephalus. Classification (NCBI taxonomy): domain Eukaryota; kingdom Metazoa; phylum Chordata; class Actinopteri; order Siluriformes; family Clariidae; genus Clarias; species Clarias platycephalus. Next base: position 5,443,749 of record JAQQZT010000036.1, on the reverse strand, counting down.
GTTCTTAGTATTTTGTTAGTAAAGGCGGCAATCTATGGTAAGAAATAAATAAGACATACAGTACAGGTGAACAATAATGATAACCGAGGGGGTTTTATTAGTTTTATTTTTTTTAATGAAAACAAATGTCACCTCAATGGTTTTGACTTTACAAATTCTCCAGTACGTCAAACATAAACCGTGAAAATCCTACTGATATTACAAGAATGAAAATGACCAGAATTTGCTAATATTACACATAAAAAATGTATTATCATTAATAGTTGTTTTATATTGTTTCTAATTCATGACAATAACATCTCGTGGTTTTATCGTTAAGTGCACTTCCACAACATGTAAAGAGGACCTGCGCCGCTGCATTATGGTGAACGTAGCTAGATGATCAAATGACCCCGACTAGATTCAGACTTACTGCATGCTCTTGTATGCTCTTCCCCATTCTGAACCCCCCGCCCCCGCCCCCCTCATCTAGGCAAGCTGCTGAGCATCAGTGGACACCGAACGCTGAGGTGTTAAAATGAACCGACTGTATGCTGGTATAAAGCCCTGTTAGCTGGGGAACAGTAAGAGCTGGATTAGAGCATCTTGGCCTCTCGGCTTGCGGATGTCGACAGCCGAGAACAATTGCAGGTCCGCAGTGGTCTTATTCATGTGTTATCAGCAGAATGCCAGTGAAGTGGGGGATACCGGTGCTATGCTGCACAGGCGTGTAAACGCTAATGCCGAGCTCGAAAGAAGATTTGCCAAGCTTCGGGTGATTTAGGAGGCTTTGGGAGAAGGGAACAAAAAATGTGGATGAAAATTTCATGAAGAGTCAATAATAATAATAATAATAATAATAAACAAAAAAAACACCTTGAAATGTAAAAAAGTAGATATATCTTTATGTATGTATGTACAGTAGATGTAGTTTTCCATCGTCAATCTTGTTTATTTTTCTTTGTACTTTTTTTTATCTCAATGCTGAATATATTTAATAATATATTTATTTCAATTACACACTCATAAGTGCGTTTTAAAAAAATGTACAGCGCCAACTGTTGAATTTTGGAATAAACTAAAAGTTTTGCTCGTTATTGTGAAGTGTGGTCGTGTTTATTAAGTAGATTTCAATCATAAGCATGTATTAAAAACTGTACAGCGCCATCTGTTGAATTTTATGATGAACTAATGATTTTTTCAAGGTTCATTCTTTTATGATACAAAGGCATTTTATATTTAAATTTCAAAGTAGCATACTGTATCTTCTCTTCCCGTGTGTTGATCTATATGTCACCTCAAGCTCGGCCAAATACACCTTCAAAAACGCGGTTAAAATTCGTTCAGTAGTTTTTACATAATATATATATATATCAGGGCTGGGACTCGATTAAAAAAATTAATCTAATTAATTAATCGAAATTAATCGCATTTAAATCGCATATAAATATTTGACCTTATTTTATATCACCCTAGGTGATACTTGAGGCTCGAGAATTAAAATGCGTAAAAAAATTAAACGCGTTATTTTTTGTGTAATTAATTAATCTAAATTAACGCGTTAAAGTCCCGGCCCTAATATATATAAAAATTAACAAATATATATTTGTTAATACATATATATATATATATATTTTTTTTTTAAGATTAACAAATCTTTAAAAAGCTAAGTTCCCGGTGGTTTGGTGGGGGAAAGTTTTCCATTTTACAGTTATTTCAATTATTTCAATTCATCAAGCGAGCTGGTCAGCTATAAGAGCGGCAGCGAGCCAGCGTGTGAGGACCGCCCAGAACATTAACCTCCATTCAGAGCACCTGTAAAAATACACATCATGTAGTAATGCAGTGATATCAGCCCCTGAATGTAATGGTCATCATTTCAGTACAGTGCAAGAAGTTAAATACTGTAAAAGTTACACTGATGACTACAGACTGATTTAAGCAGCTGCTATATTTGACTACGAGTAACTGCTGCCTCTCTTTTTACATACCTCCAACATCTGTACCTATTAAAACCGGAGCCCGAATGCTCCTTTAGTGACCTGCAAAGCCCCTAAAGCCATCGTGCCTCTGAAGCACACCTGTGCCGCTTGGGGAAAATGATCGGATCATGGCGATTAGTCGGCAATTAGAGATTAGTTAAACCTGAACTACTACCAGATCACGTTACGAGTGTTCGCCAAGCAAGTTCACAAGTGCAGGAAGCCTCGGATCGCTCTTTTATTAACAGACCCAGAGAATGGTAGGAATGCTTAGGTGTTCGTTTAACAGCTGTACGGGTTGCATAAACATTCTTTAATTGGCACGACACCTGCGTAAATCCTGAAGCCTTTAAAATAAATAATAATAATAAATAAATAAATAAATAAATAAGTAACATCCCTGACAATATGTGCAAAATCTATAAGAGTGAGAAATGATCAAAATTTTTAAAAAAAAGTTTCAAACTACTGCATATACAGTACAATCGGCTTTCAAGGACTTTTGATTGTGCAGAATGTCTTGTTTCTCTGTATAATCCCCTGCTGCACTAATGCACTTATCCCAGTCTTTCACTAGTGTTTGGATACCATCAAGGTAGAAAAAAAAAATTTCCACATGTGAAACACTGGCCTCCCAGGAACTCCTTTAATGCCCCAAACATGTAGAAATGTTCCACAAGTTGGCAACAAGTTATCTGTTGATTTTTAAGGATCAGGAGTTCCAGTGGCTGAATGTTGACGGGACTGACTGCAGTGGGCTCTGAGTCACACTCCAAAAATTATATGTGACTTATTACAGTATAAGTATAACCTAGCCAAATCTATGTATAATTTCTTAAAATAAATGTACAACTAACCAATGATAATATTATTAAGCTTTTCAAAGGTTTCAAAAATAAGTAAGGAAAAAAAATCTTGTTCTATTGTCAGAAAATTTTGCTTCTTTCAATAAATAGCGATATTATCTGCCAAAACAACAAGAGATTTTTCCCTTGAAATTCCTTGCAACTTCATTACTGTGCTTAAAGTCTTCAGTAAATGTCAAAGGATTTTACTCCTTCGTTCACATTAAGGTTCATCACAAGTCCCAGTTTGACCTGAACACCACCTTTGTATCATTCAGTACAGTTACTGTGTCTCAAACAAAACTTTAAAAAAGTATTCAAAGCAAATTCATATAGCTTGGTTTACTACAATCTTTGATTAAAGTGGGAATTTGAAACACTACCAACTTTGAAAACGCCACCTTATAATGTTAGGAATAAAATGGTGGCCAAATCCACAAAGATTAAGATTAATAATTTTTTCCTAGTTGTCTTGCATTTCCTAATGTACAAAATGATTTCACCAGTTCAGGATCTGTGACTTCGGACTGCATGTGAGAATGGAACAGTAAATAAAACAAGCCTGCTGGATTGCGACTGGTTTTGCACACCTCACATCTACTTTAAAGCGCTTGCTGGAATGCAGAAACATGCCAACTTGGCTCCCTCTAGTGTCCCAATCACAGGAGAGCTATTTTTCTAATAAAGCACTCTACACCGTGCAAATACATCACACAGGGTGCACACTCACAAGCTCATTCACACACTACGGGCACACCAGTTAGCCTTAACTGCATGTCTTTAGTCTGTGGGAGGAAACCAGAAAATCTGGAGGAAACCCACCAAGCATGGGGGGGGGGGACATGCAAACTCCATGCACACAGAACCGAGGCGGGAATCGAACCCAGATCCTGAAGGTGTGGGGCGACAGTGCTAACCACTGATCCACCGTGCCGTCTCATATCTCATATTTACAAGTATTTCAAGATTCGATCTTCTATTTGGGGTTTATTAAAAAAATCGCACTTCTTGTTGACACCCCCCCACACACACACACACTCGTACCCTCCCCCCCCCCCCTCTCCAAACATCAAGCATGCAATCAAACTTTCCGTTTTTGTTTATGAATCAAATATAAAATACAAAACATATAAAAACCAGCACAACTTGTGATGCCGTGAACTTGTGAATGATCGATTTGTAGAGTTTTGTGCACTGCTTCTTCCACAAGGTGGTAGCAGAACTCTCCACACTCCACAGATGGGCAAAATGTATTCACAAAAGAGATAGCGCATCTAATATATATATATATTTTTTTACACCAAGGATAGTTTCTAATACATGAAAAGCATTTCATCTGTACGAATCGAGACGAGCTTCCTTTTAGTGTTCCTGTACGAACTCAGATATTCGGTACATCAACAAATGGAGAATGACCTTTTCAAACCTGGCGTCAGAAGAATGTATTACATTATGTGTATGAAATGCAAATTTATTCCATGTGTCCATGACAAAAACAGAACAATTAAGGAAGGGCTGTAATTACGATCCAAGAGTTACTGTGTTTCTAAAGTCCATGCTGTTCTTTAACTAAAAGAAAAGGGGAACAAAATGTTTTTTTTTAAAAACACGTCCATAAACGAGCCGTCTTATTTAAAAAAACGTTAAATTGCAGTACTCTGTTTCGAGTTACGGTCTGCCCACACTGTAAGTGAAGACTCCTGCTAAAATGTAATAAAACACACCATAGTATAGGATAAGTATTGTATAAATGTCCTATGGGAGAGATTACACACAGTGTTGAAGTAAACATCATCTGTCTTTTAACATGATCACATGATAACCATGCAGCGGTACGGTGCAGTAGCGCACCCGGCCTTGTTACGCAGACGATTTTCCTTTTGTTTGCCAGAATGATCCACTTGCACGAGCCAAATTTAAACTTTAAATAACAGTTAATAGCGTGCACTTTGTTCGAGGTTACAGTGAGAAGAAGCAACTCGGTTTAATTAATCACGGCCTTCTCGGCAGTGTCCCTACTTTTGTCTCACCATAATTCAGTTTAATACAGAAAACGAGGCCACTATTACCACCCAGTGATGTAACGCATGATGCAACTGCCTGCAAGACTGCAAGCAGATGCTATTAAAAGCAAGGCTGAGAGATATTTGCTGAAAATTGTGCCAGTGGAGGAGAACAGATCTTGTGTTTGCGTACATTAAGGTGAACAGTCGGTTTCTTTTCTTTCTTTTTTTTCCCCCATCACGGGTGAGGGTTTTATCCGGAGCCTTTTGCAAGCATGTTAGATTTCACACGCATTTTAAATGTATGACGCAAAATGAGATCTAACAGGAGGATGAGGTTATTTTTGAAATCGTCACGCCATTCAGCATTTGAGCCATATGTGAAGGAATATTTCTACTATGAGACATGCACATTAGCGTTATTACGACAAATCAAAGGCAAAAAACAAAGCAAATCAAAAACACTTCCTTTCTCTCTTTATATATATGACACACGGGGTGGCACTACACACACAGTGGTTTAGTGGTTAGCACTGTCACCTTGCACCTCCAGGGTTCTCCGGTTTCCTCCCACTGTCCAAAGACATGTAGATAAGGCTAATTGGCTAAATTGGCCATAATTTGTGAGTGGGTGAGTGTGTGTGCCCTGTGATGGACTGGCACCCTGTCCAGGGTGAACCCCGCCCTCTGCCTGGGATAGGCTCCAGGTCCCCAGCGATCCTGTATACAGGATAACGCGGTATAGACGATGAGTAAGTGAAGACACACAACACACATATATCAGTCATAACATTGTCACATTTACATTGATTTTTTAAACTTATACACCAGTAAACTGGTGACCAGATCATGATCACCCAATAGAAAGGCACCAGAACACTCAGTGCCCAGCAGGCAAACAGCAAAGAACAATAACTATGACTCCATCCTGCCCAGATCCTTATCCAAATAAGCACCGATTAAATGCACTAAGCTAACAAGTACAATTCACGTAGGTCCCACCCCACAACACGCAACATGGCTAGGATCCACCACCAACATCCTGGTGTCAGACATCATAGTACAGTACATCCCCAGAGGACCTTTGGAGGGCAGACACAGAATTTCACTTTGTTGCTTACATTGACTTCAAATGCATACATTCGTTTCTGTCATGATGAACACGGTGCCTCCTAAGTTTCTCAAGGGCAAAGATTTAAAAAAAATAAATAAATAAAAAAACACTTGAATGTTAAATTCTCCAGAATCTCAAAAAAGCCTTTAAACATTCCTGTCAGTACAAATTCAGGTGGAATGCTCATAGAACCATAATCTTTGAGCCGTGCAACCGTTCACAACAAACTCACAAACAAACAGCAGGAACAACAGTTACGCAAAGAACAAAAAGCAATGAGTCGCATCTTAATTACAGTAGGTCAGATTTGGAACAAAACTTGTAGACAAATCTCTCTGGCAAGAACTTGACTCATCAGGTATAGAGACAGAAGGGTTGTCTGTATGGTTTTTCAAAAACACTAACTACTGTGAAGCATGGTGGTGGAAGCATCGTGATAAGGAGCTGCTTCTCTAGAAATATTATTGGGGTTAATAAATAGAGCAATGAACAAGGACATTTTAAAGGAGAATTTGACCTCATGGGCCAAGAAACTGAACCTGGGGAGGATATAAACGTTTCAACAAAAAAACGTCAAACCCAAAATATATACAGTATCGATACAAAAACTCAAGTCTCCTGGCTCCTGACTTGAATCACACGGAAATTTCATGGAGAATTTTGAACGTGCCAGCAGAGGGACTGTGGTATTATTAGGAAAATAAAAGAATTTAAAAAAATTTTATTTAACTGCTTCACAAAAAATTGGTAATAAGTGGTATCCTATTACTTCTTTCACTGCTCAATTCCATTTTAAACATTTTGTTCAGGTCTACTCTATGAATACATATCTTTTTGTTCATATTCACAAAGCCTAAAAACAAATGTGTGTGTAAAGTAGATGTGTGCACTGACAGTGTAATCAATACAAAAAAACAATGATGCAATGATGTCTGAATAGTAATTTCCTTCTCACTGTACACACATCGCAACACTGAGCTTGAAAAACCCTTTATTAAGCACAAAGCCACTTGAATCACATTATAATAGATCTAGGCCAAGCCCTTTTTATTTTTATTTTTACTAAATATGCTAGTTAAGCAGTCTACTTACATAATACACAAGCATAGATATTAATGTTATTATTGCAGGTGATTCTACAACGGAATGCACACCAACCAGGCATTTTGGTGTAACTGGTTTGCACATGTGTCATTGGAAATGTTTTTGTTTTTGTATTTTTATAAGTGATCAGTCCACAATGTGTATTTTAGAGAAGTCCTCTGGGTGTTTGCTGGATTTCATTTTGCTAATGACTTTTCTGAGTCATCGAGTAAGTGCGAGAACGGTATTTGTAAGCAGTTTTGTTTTTGCAGTACAGTACACACCTAATATTTAACAGCCAGGTATGCAGTAATTGCAAGTCATTTCTGGAACTTACTTTGCATATTGCTTTTCTACAGAACATGGCAATTTGTGGGATAACTACCATGTGTGTACAAAAGCACCTCGTGTTGTAATGTAAAAATTATTCTTAAATAAATAATAGTTTTATAATAGTTGCAATTAAGAAGGTTCAAACTTTGAAAGTCAAATATTTAAGTGAATGGAAAAAAACTATCTGGCGTATTTATGCATTACATGTTTTAAAAAGGGATTAAAGACAAGCCGCAAAGACATCCGTTTAAAAGAAAGAAAGTATATTCAAAAAAGAATATGGAAGCTTCTGAGTTTACTCGACTGTGGCCATTGGTGGCTCAGTGGTAGGTGTCTCATCTGCCTTGCTGAAGTTGTGGGTTCGATTTTCTCTAGCCAATGCCCAAAACCCAGAAACTGCATGCAGTGCCGGTCCCAACCCTGGATAAAATGGCAGAGTTGCATCAGGAAGGACATCCAGCATAAACCCTGTGCCAAGTTCTGTGTGGATTGAAAGGTCCACTGTTGCGAACTCTTGATTAGAGCAGCCGAAATACTGACAACACCGATAAAAGTTTCGTTATTTATTTAGTTGTAATCCTATATATAGTAATATGTAATGTATATATACAACGATCAGGCAAAACATCATGATCACAACTCAAACCATCATGATCACCCACTTAATATTGAGTAGGTCCACACTCCTGCAACCAAAACAGCAATGGATTGTGTGCTCCAGTAGGTCTTCTATTGGATCAGTCCAGCCTTCACTCTTCATTTACATCACTGAGACTTGGGCTACCCACGACCTTGTTGCTGATTCACTAGTTTTCCTTGCTTGGACCACGTTTGCCCTGACCACTGCACTCCCACAAGAGCTGCAGTTTTGGAGTTGCTCGGCCCCAGTCATCTAGCCATCACAATTTGACCTTTGTTAATTAAATTCAAATAAATCCTTACGCTTGCCCATTTTTTCTGCTTCCAAAAAGTTCTTGGAAAAAATGTTTCTCTAACTCACTCACTCATCGTCTATACCGTTTTATCCTGTATTCAGGGTCGCGGCGGACCTGGAGCCTATCCCAGGAGGTTTAAGGCATGAGGCGTGGTACACCCTGGACAGGGTGCCAATCCATTCGCACACACAGATACACTCACACACTACGGGCAAATTGGGAACGCCAATCAACCTAACCTACATGTCTTTGGACTGTGGGAGGAAACCCACCAAGCACGGGGAGAACATGCATACTCCATGCACGCAGAGCCGGGAATCGAGCCTGGCCGGGAATCGAACACGGACCCTGGTGGTGCAAGGCGACTGTGCTAACCACTACACATTAGATGGTTTAGACTGGGTTAGAGCAACTCCTAAACACATGAGGACAAGCGACAAAACTGTATCAGACGAAAGGGTCACACATTTTCTGTTGGGTATTCGAAGGTTTAAATCAGTGTTAGGCATACGTGTGTGTGTGTGTGTGTGAGAGAGAGAGAGAAAGAGAGAGAGAGAGAGAGATAATGTGTGTGAGTTTGAACCACATAATTCTTATTATACCATCAGCGAGACCTCATGATTTAATACATCGCTCACCTCTAACAGTTTCGTTGCCGGGCTATCGATATATATTAGATTTTATCCCTTTCATCTAATATCACCACCAGCTGTCACTGCTAATAAGCTACTAATACGAACTGAAGCTTTTGGAAGGCATAGTTATGGGAAGTATGAAAGTATGAAATGGAGGCACGGTATGGGAAGTTTGACACCAGAGTTATCAACTACTGTACAACGATGACGCAGGAGCTACATCCTGTGTATTAATCTTGGTGAGGCTTATGTAGCGGAGCGGAGTGTGTGGCCTGTATAAATCATCTTCATTAGTATTATTTGTACTCTGTGTTTTTTTTAGGAGGAGGAGAGTGGGTACAAGGGTAGCATGCTTGTTTTGACTGAATCCATGCATGCAACCTAATTATAAGCACATACAGTACGTAGAAGTGTTTCATTTCTCCATTGTTTGTTTAAAAGGGGTGAAAAAATGGCATTTCGTGGTGGAGCTATTTGTGAAAAACTCAGGAAATGCTGTATTTTTGTAATGTTGTTTTCAAAAAGTGACAAAGTCAGAATAACTCGGGGTGTGTGTGTGTGTGTGTGTTTTTGTGTGCAAGACTGTACCAAATAATGTGCATGACCCGAGGTACCATTGTAACACCTGTTCTAAACCACATCTTGCCTTAGAGACTGCCACGGTGAGTCACAGAGAGTCACATGGCATTACTGTCTCCGTGAGAATCTAAAGCGCTGGGCCTGTTAAACCTATCCCGCAGCCTCTTTTCATATCATTCTATTTGTTTTTCTTAAGACCGCTGATGGAGTTGTTGCACTCGACTTCACAAAAATCCCAAATAACATTTTTGACATATTTGTAACTGCAATGCACAGGATGTCAAAATGAATATGGGTGTAAAAAATCAAACCTTATACTGTTTTTTTTTTTTAAAGCTTTGGAATATGTGTGGGCCACTCTATATTGATATTAGGATTATTATTAATGCAGACCCAAAGTGACAGCGATTCAAAGCTTAAGTCATTGATTTAGGGTTAAACCGTATACCATACCAGGTGTGATAAAGTACACAAATCCTGTACTTGAGTTAAAGTAGAGATGCCCGAGGTACAGTGTTATGAAAGTGAAAGTAGAAATTGTTCACTTACATTTCTACTTAAGTAAAAAGTAAAAAAGTACACACCTTATTTAAGTATTATAACTACTGAGCATGTAGCCTTTCAGTCATAGCTTTCAAATGAAGAACTTGCTTGTTGAAAGCTCCGCCTCTTCTGAGTTTCAAACACCTGCTACATGATTGAGCATTTCATGGAGGGAAGGCAAAAAATTCGATTACATGCAGAGGTGGAAAGAGTAATAAAATTTTGTACTTAAGTAAAAGTACTGTTACTTTAGTGAACTTTTACTGAA
>JAQQZT010000036.1:5421690-5433350 GCA_030068275.1 Clarias platycephalus | reverse complement strand
ATTGCATTAATGAGAAATTGAACAGGTGTTCCTAATAATCCTTTAGGTGAGTGTATATATATATATATATATATATAAAATTTGACAAAATCTGCTTGCTTTTCAATACAGATTGTCCATCTGTCAAATCCTACACACCCCGTGGTTATGTAATGGAACAGCATGCAGAACTGTAGTGAAGTTGAAAGTACATAGGATGTACAGTAGTGGGAGTAAAGATTTTAACACAGAGTTGAATTTCCTGTGCTTTTTTTTTTTGAACTGATAACATCCCAGTAGAACGTTTCCCATCAATGACAGAAATTCGCTGTGAGAAAGGGGCCAAACTTTTCGCTGGCGACAAGAACACTGCTGACCAATCACAATGCGGCCTGTTGGAACATGATTGAACATGAAATATTCAATGGCTAATGTAGCTTAGTGCAGTTATTTATGTTGAACAGACAAAAACTACAAAGACAACGAGTATAAGGGTCATGTGGTGGTGACAGACAGCAGAAGAGCTTCATTATGACAAGGGTGTGTTTAAACCCTGCTCAGTAGTTTTTACTACTTTTGTTCTTAATTCTTGTAATATGCATGCTTAACATGCTTATCTGTTATAGATGTGTTGGTTTGTTTATCGTGAGTTATCAGCCGGCCAGTCTGACAGTGGTACGAGGTGGTATCGAAAAGTTTTGAGACTAGCTCTGTTTACAAGATACTTTGTCTATCACGAAGTTTACACACCTTTTAAAAAGTCCCCTTGCACAGCCATAGTTCAACAACAGCTCAAGTCTTCATTTCAAAGCCCCTTCTGCGATTCGCGCTGGATCTCCATAATGGTGTCGAAATGGCAACCTTCGAGCTGGATCTTCATCTTTGGGAAGAAGGCGAAGTCCCCAAGAGCCAAATCTGTAGGATGCGTGCAGAAGTGAGTTCATGTTGCTCCAGCATGTGAGGAAAGCTCAAACAATGTGTTTCGACATTTGAAGTTCATTCTGATTTCTCATCGTCCACTCAAAACGCATCGTACGACTTGAACGTTTGAATCATGTCAAACATCGCTGTCTTTGCTCTTTGTTCTAACAGAATAGCACCAGTTGCACAGTTCCCGATGTACATAGGACGATGTCTTTTGGCACACTGACTTATGAAGGTCGGTGCTCTCCGTCACTGTGTGTGCAGCCTTGTGCTGCCACCTGCTGGCGTGTTCCTAGTCTTGTCTCGGAACTTTCGTAGCATTTTCTGTTACTGTTTTGCTAAAAGAAAGAGATGCTAGATGTATAAGCATTAAACGCTGCATGTTGACTCTGAAATTTTCATACCGTTTATTCCTATGATTCCTGTTACAAGTAAAAAGTATACACTAATATAACTTCTCAATAAAAGTACAAGTCAAATTAATTGTTAGAATGAGTGACAGCGCTTGCGTTTCTTTGCTTGTGGATAACAGACATCGAATTATTTGTGAACTTACTTAATGTGTTTCAATAAAAGGTATATTTTAAAATTTATCCTGATTTAAGTGTTTCAGTAATGATTAATTATTAGATTTAAAAAAAATACACATGAGCATATGTTGTGGAAAATATGAAGTCTGCGATTTAAATTACTGTTGAGGTCTTTAACACAAACCTATTTATATATAACGGTTTGCTTGACATTGATGTAACCTAGCAGCCAAGGAGAGTGAACTGGAATGTGCATGCATGAACAATGACGACTTTACTGTACTAGTCAGTGGGGTGCTAAACGCTGAGGAGTTCTGTGTGGCCATCGCATTTAAAATGACTGAGGGAGTCAGTGCAAAAAATCTGCATCAAATTTAGCCTTAAGCTTAAACATTCCTCCGTGGAAACAATTCAGATGATTCGGAAGGCATTCAGGGACAACGCAATGAGTGCAACGAGTGCAGCGCGAATAAAAATGTGGCACAAACACTTAAAAAATGGTCGTGATGAAAAGTTGAAAGTGTCAACAAGTTTTCGTATTCTCTCATTAAAAAATGTTTTAGGATGAGCTGCAAGCCACGAACGCGCTGCTGTCTTCACGTATTCATCAGAACTGAATCTCCGTCCTTATAGGGCTGCTTTCAGGGAACCAAACATCTGAAGAAAATCTGACGTCTGATGGAGCAAGATGAAGACTATAGGTTCGTTATGTTTTAACACCCCAAAACAAAGTTTTTGCAGAAGTGTGCAGACGACATGCAAGATCACAACGCCTTTGGATATCAGTCCTCTGTGTCTAATCTGAAGTTTAGGCTTCAGATCTTCAATAACCATCTCACTGTAACGTGCACTCTTGATTGTTAAACCTTTTTCCTGATAATGTTCCAATACTCGTCCTTTAGAATAACAGAAATCTACATTATGCAGTAAGCGTTGATGAATTTTCCAGGTGATGGTTGACTTTTGAACTTTTTCTCGGTCGGCGATTAGGGATGTTTCCGTTCAATACTCTGCCGTTTACTCTCAGGCTCGTAGTGATGAATCAATGTCTTGTCACTTGCAATGATTTTCTTTAAGAAACTTTCAGCTTCCTTAGAGTATCAGTCTAAATTTTGTTAATAGATACCCAACTACTACATGAGTCGTTTCAGCACCAGATACACCACAAAAAACGATTCACTGCATGCTGCTCTTCTTTTGCGCAAATCACAAGTGGGGCGTCCATTTTTGCTCACATTGCAGTTACAAATGAATTGATGTAACACATTCACGCCTGCACAGCAGTGACTGGGGAGACAATAGTGTGGAAGAGGAAAGCGCTGATAAGACCAACGTCCAAAACAAGTTTTAATATAACCGGAGCGCAGATCATTTTTCACTCACCTCATATATATATATATATATATATACTATTGGACTATTGGAATAACAATTGTACTGGCTCTACTGTACTGAACGGTTGATCAAATAGTTATGCGATGTTTTAAATGTCTTATTCAATGCTTAATCCATTTTAAGTAAAGAAAAGGAGCGACTTTAAAGATAGCCGTGGTTATAAGCACACACAGTGATAATCATGTTTATTGGTTTTAATGGAGAAAAAGGTCAGAGCAAAGCTGTGGTTTCCAGGAGCTCACGAATTTGAGTTAATCAAACATACAATATACGGTACTGTAAGTGCATTATATGAATAGGCTATTCATTATAGAAATGCAGCACCGACACTTTGTACTTATTAAAGCTAGTAAACGATATATGATCCAGCATCCTTTGGCATGTGTTTATGTTCGAAGCTATTTATATGTAGTACATATAGAATATGTGCTCCGTTCACGAGGGACGCGATAGAAACCGAGCTGTCTTCCTGTTAAGTCCTGAACCTCAGAGGAATGTGAAGATTGGATTAGTGCAATGGCTCAGCTTCTGGGGATCCAGCCATCTGCTGGCACATGCATGCTTCCTGCATGTGTTTGTGTGTGTGTGTGTGCCTGTGTTATACCATCTTAAATACTCTTCTTCGATAACATGGTTCCTTCTTCCAATTTTTTTCTTCATTTTTATAACCACTTGAGAAATATCTCAGTAACTACCGGATGTTGAAAAGTACACTTCATTTGTTCTGCAGCAAGGACATCTAGGATGACGTTAATGCTTTTTGCATCTACACATGCACATTCTGAAGAAGTGGATATTCAAGCACATAGTATCATAGATATACACGCTGACAGTCAAATAGATAATACAACACCATATTCCATATCACTGATTAACAACACAAGTGCATGGATATGTTTGACTAAGCTCTGGAATGTAATGCAAGTGGCTGACTGGGGTTTAATATGTAACATGAGTGAGTCACTTAGGGTTACAGGGTCACTTAGGGCATTTTTGTTTCTAGTTAGGCATGTTACGGGACAAGGGGCTGAAATTCAGCACAACAGCGTACTTAGCTTTCCAGTTAAACATGCAGTTGATATGGATTTACTAGGCTTTTCAGGGATAGAGAATATCAATAGTACATATTAAATAAAAGCAACAACAGTAGAACGCACAGCTATGTTTAATAGTGAAAGTAAGTGTATTTCTACAGTAACAACACGACAATAATCCAACGGATTGGGACTAAACAGCTGTGTGTCCATAAAAAAACCACTAATCAGAAAAACAGACTTCAGATTGCGAGAGAGCATAAATATTGGACTGACATGACATTGGAAAAAGGTCATGTGGTCTGAGCAGTCCAGATTTACCTTGTCCCAGAATGATCAGGATAAGAAGAGAGGTCTATGAAGAAATGAAATCATCTTGCCTAGTGCCTAGTGGTGGGTCAATTGTTCAAGTCTAGGTTCAGCAATGTTACGTGGCCAAAAAATTAAATCAGCTGACGACCTGAATTTATCGATCGACCAGGTTTTCCCACTATGTATTTTTTCTTGTCCGATGGCACGAACATATTCCACGATGCCAATGCCAGGATTCATCAGACTCAAATTGTGAAAGAGTGGTTCAGCGAGCATGAGGCATCATTTTCACATACTGCTTGATTATTGAGTCCAGACCTTAACCCCATGGAGAATCTTTAGGATGTGTTGGAGACGGCTTTACACAGTGGTCCGACTCTCCAGTCATCAATACAAGATCTCTGGGAGAAATTAATGCGACTCTGGACATAAAATTGCATAAGGTTACCGAAATGATGCCATGGCCGTAATAACGGCAAAAGGCAGTCAAAACAAAACATTAGATGTGGGTTTTTTTTTTTTTTACAGTATTTAATTGCCTCCAAAATAGATTTTTTTGGATGACCAAATTGCTCCTAAAATTTAGTCACGGCCATTCTGACTTCTTTTTTAATTATATATTTATTTAATTTTACTTGATTGTTGATTTCTACAATTAGCTGCCACGACATGTTATGAGCTTTCTGTTAAAAATACAGTGCATTCGTCTGAGGCGTGCAGAGACACAGCTGAGGTAGAGGCATAGAACATGCTGGTTCCCAAAGACACGATGTCTGAGTTAATATAGCATGGAATGTTTAATGTGGGGAAAGTTTCCATTTAAATCTCTCTCTTTTTTTTTTTTTTTTTTTTTCCTCCCCTGGAAATGCTTTCTGTAAATGTAAAGCTTGTAAATGTGTGTGAGGGGGAGAGAAAGAGAGAGATAGGGGCAGCTGCACATGCTATACTCTTGAGTTTGAATCACAGAAGGTGAGAAGAAATAGCTTGCTTACTGAACACTGCCAGCTAAATAAAGCACAAGCATCATCTATACTTTTATACTTGTGATCCAGATTTGAAGATTACAAGTAGGCCACTTGCTAAATGACAACGTTAAAAAAAATAATAATAATTTTAAAGGCTCCAACTTACTTTTAGATTCTGATCATTTCGATTACATTTACATTAACAATAAATAGCAGTTTTTTTTCTGATATACTGTTCATTATATACAGTATTCTGTATATCCATTCTTATACTGTAGCTGGGATGTATAGATTAAGTACAGAAAATTTACACTCACCATCCACATTAAACACAATCCTATACCCCTGTCTACTCATGCAGGTATCCAGTCAGCCAATCATGTGGCAGCAACGCGGTGCACTAAATCATGCAGATGCAGAACATGAGCTTCGGGTACTGTTCGCAAGAAACATCAAAATGGGGAAAATGTGATTTTTGTGACTTGACATGGTCGTTGGTGCCAAATGGGTTTGTTTTTGGTATTGCAAACATTTCTGATCTCCTGGCTCCTACAGACACAACAGTCTTTAGAGACTCTAATCTGTGAGTGTAGAATCTGCAGGTTGCAAGTCTATAGTAACTTACTGTATGTTAGCACTCTTTACAACCATGGTGAGTAGAAAAGCATCTACAAAACATCAAACATTCAATCAAATTATTTGCGTTACATCAGATCCCTCACCCCTGACCTGCGTAGATTGGCACCCTTTCCAGGGTGTACCCCGCCTCGTGCCCTAAGTCTCCTGGGACAGGCTCCAGGCCTCATGTGACCCTGTACAGAGGATAAAGTGGTATAGATGAAGATGTGAGTGATCTTAGTAAGAAACAAACTGATCATAATCTGTTAGACAGCATGGTCTACTACATGCATTAATATAACACTGGATAGAACACCATTTGGAGGAACATTGGTCCTCCCTCCAGTACAGTTCCAGGTACAGTATACCAAGGTTCATTAAAGTTATTTATGTGGCTCAATACGATATGAATAGACTGTAATTGTTTTTTTTTTATATATATATATATATATATATATATATATATAATTTATTGCCAGTGGTGAACCCTTGTATTCACGGGCATTCTCTAAGAAATACCATTGCCATAGAAATACTAGTTATGCATCAACATAGCATTGAATCACTGTATCAGTGATGTTAGAATTTAAGGGCTCAAAAGCGTTCTTAGAATTAGATTCCACCAACAGGCTTCCTAATCTAATTACACCGATACAGTACTTGAAGTATTTGCAATATATGGCTTCTAAACTTTCTAAAAGCTCTATATACAACATTCGAAGGTTTACTCATGAAAAGGTTTTTTTTTTTTTTTTTTTTAATAAAATTCAATTATCAGAGTCTGGCACAATTCTTTTTTTTCCCCGGTTTCCTCAGACAGTCCAAAGACATGCAGAAACAGACCAATTGGTTTTTCTAAATTGCCTGTAGTATGAGTGTGTGTGTGCCATCTATTGTGTACCCCACCTCATGCCCCGAGCTCCCCAGGATAGGCAGTAGAGAGAGAGAGAGAGAGAGAGAGAGAGAGAGAGAGTGAGTGAGTTGGAGAGTAAGATTTACATTTTAATAAAATGTATATTTTATATACAGCCATCAACTGACAGTGTGGACACTATGTATGAAACTTTTCAGTTAACTAGGCCAATGCAATCTCAAACCAGATTCATGTTATTCAAACGAGCAAGAGTATTCATTTTCATTTATTTTGGATAAAATCAATTCGAGAGTTAATTCACCTTCATCAAATAGCCAACACTAATTTTAACTTTTCAGTATCAGTTGGCTTGTGTACTGTAAATTCTTAAGAACTTGCACTCGAGATTAATTGCCCTAAAGACATTTCCCAGACTGATCAGTTTATGATGCAACTGGAGAAACAAGACTAGCAATCAATGTCGAAAAGTTGGCACAGAATGTGTTCAACTGTCAAAGTTGTGTGTTGATGAAGCAGGGGTTTGACACTGTACAGAGCTATTTGCACGTCATTACAAGAGTGTCTCCAAGTTACCTAGGATGTACCCAAGCCTTTGATATGACAAGTGAAACAATCCAGGTCCACATGATAACCGTTGATACCATTTTGACTGAATAACTTCTATAATCACTGGCTTCTTTAATAAGAACATCCATATATCCCCTCAACTCGAGGTGTAGCAAATAATGCAGATACATGTCAAGAGCTTTAAAATGAATGATTGTGATCTCGGTGACCCTGAGATGGTTACGTTTTTTTTTTGTTTTTTGTCACACAGACATCTATACATAGTGAAAGTATTTTCTTAGGAAGTTGGGGTCAGTGCATAGGATCACCCATGATACAGCACACATGGAGCAGACAGGGTTAGGGGCCTAGTCTGGCTCTTTTCCTCTGACCTCTCTCAACAACAAGACATTTTTGCTTGCAGAACTGCTGCTCTCTGGATTTTATTTTATTTTATTTTATTTTATTTGCACTATTTTGTATAAACAAGAGATCAGTAGTTTCTGAAATATTCAGGCCAGCCCGTTTAGCCCCAACAACCACATCATTACCAGATTCAGATTATTAAACCTCAATGACTGATTTAAAAAAAAAAATTTTAAAAAAAACACCCAACATCAGCTGTACTGTAGAGCCTACTGTATGTTAACATTACTTTTAAAACGCATACATTTTAACACTAATAGAATATTTCGCAAAAATCATATGTTGGAAAAATGTAGAACTCATATCACTCATATTATTAATATTAGTATGTTTCTGGTCATGTAAACACCCAGAAGCTGCCACAAAAACACATTATGAAATATTTAAACAAAATGTAATGAAATTAATTTTAGCATATTGCCCAGGTTGTGCCAAGAAGCACTCTGTGTTGCATAATCCTAAAGTAGGTACAGTATATATTCAACAAAACAACAAAGTAATTCTTTGGTTTTAAGGATGACTTGAAACTCCAGGTCAGAACACACATAATTTTACGCGTTACACTGAAGATGAGTATTTGCACTGCTACAAATCCCTGCTAACAATGAATGAATGGATGTCTATTCTTACCTCTTCTCGTTATTCCAGTTGTAAGAGAAGTAAGCATAAATGTCTTTCAGTGTTGACATTGAAAAAAAAATCTGATCATTTAAAAACACTTATTGTTTTAGCATGACAGTTCCCTTATTGACATGGAAACTTAACCTCTGACTCACTGGCATGCGTGACCAGAATTTCCTGCAATGTACATACACACACACACACACACACATACATATACTATATGTCCTTACTTTCATATGATAGGAATGCAGATGTAAAGAAGGAGTTCCCTTTTTAGACACCATTTTAACTCTTGGTTACACCCATATGAAAAGGTATTTTGTGGAGATTATTATTAGGCCAGTAGATACTGTACACTCATCACCCATAACATTATGACAACCTGCCTAATGCTGCGTCCCCACCCGCCACCAAAACAGTAATGACCTCTGTGTTCAGACACCTTTCTATTAGAACCAGCATGAACCTTTTCTGGAATTTGACCTACACTAGTGCTTCTATTGGATAGGACTACATGGGCCAGCTTTCTCTTAACCTGCGAGTCTTGGCAAACCCATGACCCTGTCACCAGTTTTCCTTCCTTGGATTACTTTTGGTATGTCCTGGCCACTGCAGACTGGGGAAATCCCACAAGAGCTGCAGTTTTGGAGTTACTCCGACCCAGTCGTCTAGCCACACTAGTAGTCTAGTCACAATAACTAAAGGCAGCATAAGGATTTGTTTCACAAGGGCCAGATTGTGATGTGGCAATAATATAGACAGAACATACCAAAAGCAATTCAAAGAATTGAAAAACAAAGAAAACTTGTGAATTAGCGACAGGGTCATGGGTGGCCGAGGCTCACGGATGCGCATGGGGAGCGAAGGTTGGCCTGTGTAGTCTGATCCAATAGAAGAGATCGTATAGATTAAATTGATGAAAAGGTTAATGCTGGTTGTGATAGAAAGGTGTCAGAACACACAGTGCGTTACTGTTATGGTGGAAAAAGGGGACCTAATCAATATTAGGCAGGTGGTCATAATGCTACGGCTAATCAGTGTAAGCATATGTTTGATGTACAGAAATGTTTTGGTCCTAGATTGCCTTCAAACGAATTTCATTTCTGTGCTACATTACATATAAATGAAATTTGTATCAGACTTTATGATATATGACTTTATACGATGTACAGATCTAATGGATTGTGAGTCCACCATACACAAGCCAATACAGTGTTTAACCCAGCCAGAGGTTCACAAGCAGCTTCAAATTAGACCAGAGATTAAGGTCACATGCTGACCTTTAAACAGGACAACATTATTGGACTGCAAAAGGTCCTGCGAAGTGTCCATTTATTCAATTAGTGGAAATGTCAACGTGCCAGAGAGCATGAAGATGAGCTGGCTATGTTTGGGTCTGATAGTGGCTTGGTGTTGTGTGTCATGCTTAACTCATGCAGAGAAAAAGAGCGAGAGAAGAGAGAACGAGACAGGCAGAGAAAGATCAGATCATCACATCGTGTCATGACAGTGTCTTGCTAAGCCTGGTAAACTTGAATGAATACAAATGATCACAAAAACAACTGGATGCACCTTAACCAACCGATTAGTCACAGCCCATTATTTGTAAGTCAGATAGTTACATAATGTGCATTTACATACAGTATAATGTAGATCTGTAAAGAACAGTAGACACAGTACACAGTTCTTAAACATTTCACAAAGGAAAATGTCAAGTACAGTACACCACTCATTGCTTAAATTTTAGACATTCTATGTGTAACATGACATTCTGAAAGATCTGAATCATGAACAGAAGGTTAATTCAGTTTCTAAATAATATATATATATTATATGTAGAGTTTATAACTCCATGAATTTCTCTGAATTACGTATGACGATGTTCCTCTAATCGATTCCCCACCCGTCATTAGGGGGATCCTACATTAAGGCTACAACCTGCTTGCTCATGCCCCTTTGCAGATGGTGGAACACTCTTGGAGGACAGTGCTATCCGCTCCTTCCGTTTGAGCGAGCTCACAGATGCCCATTATTGGCTGTAGAGCCATGATTGATGTGAGAGCACTAAGTAGCGCTGACAGAGCTCGGCCAATCAGCTCTCTCTAGCTTTTCTCAGGTGCGAAAGGCTACAGCCTCACCCGGGAATCAAACTCCGGATGATAGGGATAGGGCAAGCACTTTAGCAGTCCTGGAAATTGAAATTGAACCCTCAGATCTGGAGAGTCAAGACACCAGCCACCGCAATATGCAGAAGCCCAGGCAGCCCAAACTTCTTTTTAATAGTCTTGTAGTAAAAGAAACACGTTTAAATATTCCACTCCAATGTCACTAAGACACTACGTTCATTAATTTGCTTACAAAAAAAACAACCTAAAATGCACAGTACCTTGCAATCCAAGCTTTCAAATTAACACTTTATTTATTATCGGTTTTTATTTGATATCCTTATTAAAAGTTAGTATTTATACATATCCACATCAGGGACACAGTGGCGTAGTGATTATCACGCTCACCTTGCAACTCCGGGGTCCGGGTGCAATCCACATCGCGGGTCTGTGTGCATAGAGTTTTCATGAAACTCCAGTTTCCTTTCACAGTCTAACAGTCTAATTGGCGTTCACAAATGGCCTGTAGTGTGTGAATGTGTGTGAATGTTGACCAGAGGTCCTATCATGGTTGTGAAATGGGAATAAATACAATATTCACCATTGGCGTCCACGGTCCCTAGTTGGACTGCAGCGGTCCCTAGGTGGATGGATGGAGTATTTCACAGTCCATCAGTCTCTTTTTCATCACCGGTAAATAAAGTCAGTCACACAACCCATTCGCATCTACGATCACTGTTCATGTTAACATAGTCAGTTCCGGTCTTTTATAAGGTCTACATACAATAGGTCAAGTGAAAACTAAAAAATCTAAAACAGAACCTTGTGGTTGTTTGCTGTCAGGGTTTTAAGCGATATCTAAACTGGCCCGGTGCTTCTCCACAAATGCAGAGGGAATTCTCGAGTCTATCCAAGAAAATATATCGTATGATGTGAAAAGCTGCCGACCTAATAATACCAAAAGGTTGATTTATTTCAGGTCTCATGACATAAGACACTGCTAAGTGCTTACAGATGCCATTTCTATGCTGTCTTTGCCCTAACCTTTTACCTATTACTGTACAACTGTAATATAGAGCTCATAGAATTTAAAGCACCGATTATTCTTGAAGCTACAAGCACATAAATCTGACTTAACCAAGTCCCTCGTATGAATTTCTGATTCAACTTTGATTGCTTTTACGATACGATGATTGATAGAGTCATGTGCCATGTGCTTTTTCTTTTTTTCTTTTTTTTTTCTTTTTTTTAAAATTCAGACCATCCTAAACATACATTAAGGATATTCATCCTTCATCATTTTAGTTAAGGGTACTGTTTCTTGTTGT
>JAQQZT010000036.1:5363087-5382270 GCA_030068275.1 Clarias platycephalus | reverse complement strand
AAGGCAGTTCTGAAGGCGAAAGGAGGTCAAACACCGTATTAGTATGGTGTTCCTAATAATCCTTTAGGTGAGTGTATACAGTAGGGCTGAAGATTGTGCAGTATAGACTGCCATTTCCTTTATTTCAACACAACTTGGCCAATATGATGAACTGAATTCTATTTCATTTTAAACAACTCTACATGCATTAAAAAAAATAAATAGGTCACATAGGCAAAGAAATAGAACAGATACACGTTTTTCTGGTTGTTTTGGTGGTTTCTATGACCAAAAGTTCAAAATTTTTTGCAACGAACCCATACTGTATTTCAGTAGTGGTAAAATTTACACATTATAAAAGTAATGATAACTCTGGTTCTACCTGACATACCCAAAAACCCAAACGCACAGTTTGATGTTTGAAGCCTCTCCTTTAACACACACCGGCAAGGCTTCCATATAGGCATATCTTACTTTTGTCATTGACCTATGACGTGTTGCCGACACGGATCTGTACCACCTGGGTTTTAATTAGTGCTGTCAATCGATTAAAATTGTAATCGCTGTCATAGTCTGTGATTAAGCATGGGTAGTGATTATAATCAAATGGTTAGTATGGGGTGTGGTAACCCACCGATGGCGGGGCTCGAATCCTCACATCCAAAAATCAGCAACCTCGAGCCTTAGCCACTTGAGCCACCACTTCCACATCTTACATTTAATGTATTCTTGTCAAAAATAGTTCACAGAAGCTTTTTCATCACCTGGTGATGTTTCCTCATTCATCTTATTATCCGCTCTAAAAGTGCCATTATACGCCAGTTAACTGCGCTGTGATTATGGGACGCCATTAGGGTCAAACTCGATCACAAGTTTCATTTGCATTTATTAAAAAGAGAAACGCGTGAAAATTTCTAGATTAATCGCACGCATTAACGTGTTCATATTGATGGTTTTAATTAAGGTTTGAGTATTTAAAGTTTAGCATGCTAGCATAACCTGGGACTAATGAGTCAGTTCACATCTTGTTTGTAATGACAATGTGATCACAGTTCATCCAACACAACACTGATGTCTACGATATTTTGGTTGTGGAAGCCAATTAGCACCTTTAAAAGAGATCTAGAGCTGTAGTCTCTCTGAGGAAGTGTTTCGATGTGTTGCTTTTCCCACCGAAGAGGGATCTGCAGAACGATTGAGGAACTCAAGTTTTCTAAGAGTATTTTTTATTTTCATTTACACAAGTTATGAAGATAAATGAATAAATAACTAAAAGGTTTCAATGTCATTTGCCTTCATTTCCATGCCAGGTTTTTAGGAGTCATTTGCACCATGCTGTAAAACAGACATGTGTGTAACGCTTGTAAACAGTCCCTGTGGGATAAAGACTCCAAACCTGAAATCGTCCAGATGGAAGCAGAGGAAGCCGAATCTAGGCTTAGCGCTTTATTTCACTCCTCTGAGATCCAGGTTGTTTTTTTTCTCGAGTAACATCAGGCTACAGTGTGTTCATTCAGATGGCGGAGTAGTTTTGTAAAGATAGCGTATGTTACGTAAAGTCGTAGATTTCTTCGAGTTTGGAGATTTTTTTTTTTCTCTTGTTTAATGGACTATCATTTCTGGTTAATGTGGTTAAACCTACAATTGCTGTTCCTCTTTTCTGTGGTTAAACCTACAGTTATTGTTCCTCTTTTTTTAATGGCAGTTTTTTTTTTTCAGTTCGGTCCACACTGTCATGATTTTTGCTATAGTACTCTTTTTAAAAATGATTTATAACACAGATGCACCTGCGCCGGCTTTCAGAAGACATAAAACCGTGGATTTTAATAATCCGTTCCAGAAATTTGGGTAATAATTTAATATGAAATATTTACATTAAAACTTCACAGTACTTGTGCTTGGTTATAAATCAGATCGATTTTTATGAGTGCACATACAGCTAAGTGCAAAACGTGTCATGACTTGGATGTTCATAAACGTCTATGTATGGCCTTATAAGACCATGAATAATTTATACACAAGTTCTTGTAATAATTTCCATCCGGCTTGTTTCTCATTTAGCATTTTGATTCCTTTCGCTGGAAGACTAGTCGAGGGAAAGATGCGGTAATTCTCAACGAACCCTACAGGTCTTTTATTTCCCAGACAAATTAATGATTTAATTGCCAGTGTGTATAAGGCAAGGCTTGACTCGAAGGGTATGAAAAAGTTTCCTTTATGATTCATTCACAGTCTGCAGATGTATTTTTTAAAAGCATCGTCAGCTTTTTAGTGTAATCTATAATCAAGGAATATGCAGATCATAAAGCTGGCGAGCCGCGCGTCGGTACGGGTGGAAACGAGATTTAAACTCTTCTCAAAATGATCTGCTTACGGTTTTGCTATGGAGACAGGCAGGATTGTTAAAGAGCTTGAAATAGATTCCTAAGTGGATAATTATATTGTGGTACGAATGACGATGTTGACGCTCGTCCTTTCGTGTTTGATTTAAAACTCCGTTAGAATATGACGGATCTTTTTCAAGTTGTTAAAAAAAAAACAAGCATCAGCTTATTTTATTTAAGTGAAATATTCATTAAAAGAAAAACAACTGTGTTATGAAGAAAGCCCTTTTTGGTCCTCGGTACAGCATCGCTTAGCAGCTAGCTTCAATTAAGCTGCCGAAAATTCTCATTTTCACTCCGGCGGAGTGTTTCGCCGAGACCTTTCCCCTCCCGAAGCCGTAGCCCTGGATCAGTCGTAATCCCTGGAGCATTTTAGAAATGGGAAAACGGTTCTTGTTACACAACCTCTTTCTGACGAGCCGTCCACATAAAGCTTCCCTCAATAGGCAGTAGCTTAAAAACTTCCTTCATGACAAGCTTGAGCACACTGAAAGCTCACATTTCATAATTCAGTGTTATAGCTTCTTCCAGTGCTTGGGGAAATGTCTATGCTAATAGGTATTCTGTGCAGAAGTACGCACACACACACACACACACACACACACACACATGCAGTAATCAGATTACAAGAAATGGAGGTCTCAATGCTAATACCGAGGCAAGGTTCTTTTTTTTTCCATGCAAAACTGCAGTGTTTGTGTCAAAGGCAGATTATTCTGTAACATAGAAATTCATAGAAAGTATATCACAACCTTCTGCATGCTTTTTTTTTTTTTTTTTTCTTATACGGGTCCATGGGTCCATGGGTGATGTAATATTTCCAAAGAGGAAGCACATTCTAAGACAGCACTACTGGTGTGTGGGTGAGGTGTCTTTTTTTTTTTCTTCTTCTTTCTTTTCTTTTTTTTTTTTTTGAGGAAGTGATAAACTGATTCTTGGCAGATTGGTTAACGTTGGTGTAGCGGATCCACAGAGCACGGTTATGCTGGGCAAGTTCGAACACTCTTGCCAATCGTGCTTCGCTGTATTTTGTTTACTGTGAAATATAAATGTGAGGATTGAATGATACGTACAGTATGTAAACGGAACGTTACTGTAAGACTCTTTATCATCATCATCATCATCTGCCTCTATGATCTGTAAAAGAGTAAATAGTGGGGCGGAAAAAAAAAAAAAGCTCTACTTGGGTGAGTAACAAGGCAGAACAGGAGAACTAACAGCCTATTAACTGTGGTTGCTTCCAAAGTTACTGCATTTGAATTGATTGAGAGTTTTTTTTTTTTTTCATTTTAAATGACTGTGCTATGCAAGGCATGATGGAAACACCGTGCAAGTTATGGACATGTTGAACAGTGCAGCAAAGACATTTTTCCAGCAGTGAATTGACATTCATTATCCATTATCCGCTCTTGTTCGTCCATTGTCACAAAACTGCAAAGTGGCCTATTGAGATAGCAGCGGGAATAAAAAGTGCACTGAAGTGCAATTTCTCCCCCCCCACTCAGCGCATAAAGCTATTACGGCTATCTGATTATTCTCTCCGATGACATGACAGACGAGTATTGCCAACGGAGACCGGCATTAAAAACCCGGAGGACGGACGTCGAACGCGTTTGTAAGACGGTCATCTCCCAGCCATGTGGAAATTGCCGTGTCCTGAGAGAGGGTGCTCTGAATGGCTGCATTAAAGAGTTATCACTGATAACAATGAACGAGAGAGATGAAATGAAGTGGCTTTTTAATTGCTGGAGAGAGGCCATTAGCCGTGCGCCCACGCAGAACCGCTAGCGCTTCGGTGCCGCTAGCACGTTCCGCTGAAGCAGGGAAAGTGGGGGAAGTAACAACAGGGAGTTTCACTCACAGTAAGGAAGGATCAAATTATGAAGGAAAGGGCAGAATGACTAGTAGGAAAGGGGGAGGACAGAAAATAATGTCGAAGCTAACGAGTAAACAAGAGGGTTTGTTTTGGCGTGATCTGCTCAAGTGCTCCTAATCTTTAGTTTGTTTTTCCAGAGACCAAATGATGCTGAGAAGCCAACATGTCAAAGTCTATTTGTCTCACCATTATTGTTTTTTAATTCGAAAAATTGCACACCATTATGTTTACCATTATCTCTCCCTGTTTCGTTAACGCCGGTAGAGAGAAGACGACTGTAGCGGATTTTTCACCTTCAAGAAAATCACATCCGAACATTAAACTGAACATCATTAACAGTTAGGAAAAGAACAGGCGTTTTTAGAAATGGAGATTATTAATCCAAGAATGCCAAAGGCATGTTCGGTTCCGGGTGAATGACTAGCAATTCACCCTTATATGGAATTGTTTTCCATCTCGAGGGAATGTGTTGTAATGTTTTAATAATTTAACAACCGAAAGAAAAAAACATATAACATTTGACCAAAATCCTAACCTCAGCCTTCAACCTAGATCTCGATGCTTCATTCTGCCATAATCACAACTTCTCCTCCATAAACCATCCAAACCACATCCTGTTCCATTACCTTAAACAAACCTCATGATGATGCGCTTGGTCCTCGCAGCAACACTTCGACTCAGTATCATTCCTGGCTCAGGTACAGGCTGCAGATCTCATGCTCCCGTGTTGTTTTCCAACGTAATGTCGGTGCATCCAGTTCTCTGTGGTGTAACGATCAAATCAGCCAGCACTTTGTCAGGAGACTGGCAGGTAAAATTACCAGAGCTGGAGACTCCCTGCCAGTGCAGGGGAAGTGTGAGATGGCTCTACAGCAGGGGGTCATCTGCTAGCCTTAAAGGCCAGAGGACAGGATGGAGGGCCGCAGAAGTCTGAAAAGAAAAAAAGAAACAGTGTGGGTTTTGGTGTGCTGCCAGTGATGTCATGGAAACATCTGTCTCTGTGCAAGCTGGTAAAGAATGTTATTTAGTGATAAATGTTTAACGTGGTATGGGGGAAAGGAAAGAAGTGATATGGCGGGGGATTTATGGTATGTTTATGGCATGTAATCGAGATTCCTAAGACAGCGGCAAACACCAAGGCAGAAGTGCAAAAAGGAGCATCCCATCTGAGATTTCCTCTCTTTCATTTCATGTCCTCAAATGATTCCACAAACCAAATGGTGTATGGGGTCCAAATGTTGTTTCCCAGTTCCCCACCCTCTTAGGTTTCTGTTGACTCTTTAATACACAAATTTTTTTTAAATATTACTATTATTATTAATAATAATAATAATAATAATAATAATAATAATAATAATAATAAACCTTACAACCACACACTATCATATAATGAACTTTCCTGAAAAGTTTATAATGACAGTTCATGCTATACAGAGACACCTTGGCATACGAATGCCCCGCCTCACAAATTTTCACCTTAAGAACTGGAATTTTTTCAAGACATTTGCCTCGGCATACAAAGAACTTTCGGCATATGACGAAACAAACCTAGCCAAATCGAGCTGAACCAAACTTGTTTGAACACCAAGCAAAGCAAATTTACATAATTATTATTAATTTTTTTGCTTTTTGTGCAAGATTTAGTGAAGACATAGCACCAGCGTTCCCAAGAAAGTGAGCAAGGACGGTAGCACGAAGAAAAGGAAGCCGCTTTCAGTTTTGTTTTTAGAGCAGCCGGTGCCAAGAGGAATCATAAATTAAGGTGTGGTTTAATGTCTGTTTATTTCATATTTTGCCTCATTTACATGTCCTTTCTAAAAAAAAATTGTTTTAATAAGCAAAAACATGAGTATAGTGTTGGAAATTGTTAATATTGGAAAAGATTTTCGGTGGCTAGAACAGATTATCTGCATTTACATTATTTCCTATATGTGGAATTGAGTCATGTCAACCGGACTTCTTTCTTGTTTAGCTGTCATTATGTTTTACTACTCAACCAAGTAGCGTCTACAGTCTCAGGCAAGTTGGAAAGTTCGTCGTATTCAAGTCCTCCAAGGTCAAAGCATCCTCACATATCTGAAAAGGCTTGTTAGGTGAACAATAGAGAAGGTGAGAGTAGGAGGGAGGGTTGTTATAGAGTAGGGGGAAGAGAGCTGTTAGGAAGACAATAGAAAGAGATTAGGGAGAGTCGTTAAGGTGTAATGACCAGAGAGAGTAATGTATCTACTGAACAAGAAAGAATTCCAATTGACATGACTCAACTTCCAGATAACCTTACCTGGGAGACTGAGAATCTTCGCAGAAAGGCTCAATGATCACCCAATGAACCGCAGCCAGCCACACATAGGACTTCAAGAGCCCAAGCCCGCCATCCCAGGTGAGTTACAAGTCTGAAACTCACCAGATCCAGATCTACAGGATTCGAGCACTCACTGGATGCACTGGCCATACAAGTCTGATCCAAGGAGGCCTTACCCCCGCTACCCAGAGCACACAAAGGATCCACTCCTGGTGCCAGACACAACCCACCCCCAGAGGTCTCATAAGTCTCATAGAGATAGAGTCATTCCCCATTGGGCCAGAGATGCCCTGGGGGAACCCAAATCCAAGGTGGATAATGGTTTTAATGTTACCGATTTTAATATTATGGCTGCTTGGTGCATTACACTTTGTATAATATAGCAACATATTCTGCATAGCTAGTACAAAGCCTAACATGTAGCATGTGAAATTTAAGAGTGATGTTTATTATTTGTATTGTGGACTGCATTATGATCAACGTCCCCTTTGGTCAATGTTACATCACAACGAAGCTAGGATCAATTAAGCTTCCAAAGATTCTCATTTCCACTCAAGCACTTTAATTTAAACACATCCATTTAGTTAATACTCTTAGTTGTTGTGACTACCAGAATGCTAAATAGCAGATACTCCCATGCAACAGCAGCAGTTGTCACCCACCAGATACAAACTACAAGTGACACAAGTTAGGTGTCGTTTGCTACTGTGAACACCACAGGGTCACCACACTAACATCACCTTTTCAACATAAGCCACATCTCATCAGGTCTCCCAAAGTAATAGATGAAATGCATACACCAAGATCAGTGATACCAGAAGGTGAAAAAAGACCCAGAGGGACACAGGTCTAGACCTTGGCCATGGAACAGATGTCTGTAAGCTGAGACAGTTTGGGTAGTGTGGTGTGAAGAGGAATGGCCTTTTTTATTTATTTATTTTTTTTTTTTAGTGGCCTAGGATTTCTAACATCACACCTAGTTATGATAAAGCCAGTATAAATGGATCACTTGTGTATTGTGGTAGGTGTTGGATTCAATATGGCAGCCATTTATTCTATTCGTTCATTCTACAGTAAGGATTTTGTCCTGGGTAAAGACAGTGGTGAATCCAAAGCCTATTCCAGAGTGCACTGGGTGCGAGGTACAGTTGGAGAATTCACCCCATCTGGGACTTCGGTCCAGGTCAGTGATTCACACATAGGAGCAATTTCGGGGGACATTTGAAACTCCACACAGACAGTAACCCAAGCACAGGTTCAAACCAAGGACCCTGGAGCCAAGAGATGGCAAGGCTGCTAGCTTCAAAGCTTCTTCAGTGTGTAGGAACTAGGGAATAGGGAACTATAGAAAGAACTGGAATATTTAAGCAGCTCAACACCGTTGTTTAAAAAGTCCCAACTGAATACTTGTCTGGACGTCATCCAAGTATCGTCTGGCTATTCCTGGGTACTGGATTAGTGGACAGTCTTGTGGAGTGGACTATCCATCAGAAGAACAATAAAGTGAAGATGGTCACTAGAGCAGTGTGTCTGGTGACAGACATGGCCATGCTGTGAGGAATTTATCACTGTGGCACTACCGTCTCTGTCCCCTGCCAGACTCCAGGCCTTTGGCTGCTGCTCTACTTGGCACAGGCATCCAAGCTTTTTGTTTTCAGCTGTGGGTGAGTATCTCAGCCAATGAAAGAGTGCAACCTGCAGTTAGCAGGCCACTAAAGCAGATATAGCTGGAATGAAAGGCTTAGAGATGATTTGGGACAGTACAGACCATGGTGAAAAATACACCTGAGTCAATTCAGAATGAAACTTTTGTCTAAACTTTAATCCCCCCAGTCTGAGCTTCGTCTTCAAATAACCCCCCCCCCCCCCCCCCCTTGCACACCAAACTCTAACCCTGTAGCATTCCATACAGGGAAGCGAATCTATTAAAACCTCTGCTTCTCAAGAGTTCAGGGTAAAGCACCAGCCGTAGGCCATTCTACAGAAATATAAAGTCAGTGGTACTTGGAAAATGAGAAGGCAATTAGGAAGCAATCAACCTTGGGGTGATGGGGTTTCAGGGACTTTTAATGGAGGTAATTATGTGTATATAGTTTCTAGTTTACTAACTTCAACTAGTTTATACTAACTTTTGCTATAAATCCTTTAAGGTACACCCTTATATCTGGTACTCCTACTTTTTTTATGATGCCTGCATGGGCAATGGTTGCTTAATGGTTAAGCAATTGTACTACTGATCAGAAAGTTATGAGTTCAAACCCCAGCACTGCTAAGACGTCACTGTTGCTAAGACGACCCCATTAACCCTAAATTGCTCAGATGTTGATGACCCTGCCAAAGGCCATACATTTAAATTATACAAATCCTGGCTGTAGACAATATACTGATCTAATGGTGGATTTGTTTTTAAACCTGGCATCATATTGGAATTTTAGTAGATGTCCATGTAATGGTCAATGGTGTTGCTACTGTATGGTGGACGCTTTCCAGTGGTGACAAAGTAATTGTTAGTACTAAAACTACTGTAAGTTATATGAATACCAGCAGTGTGGCCCATATGGTATTGTAGGTCCACCTGATAAAAATTTCCAACTCATCTTGGTGTAATCTGTCACTCTTTCAATCATTCGCCGAGAGAGCCTAACCCAGGGGAGTTGGCGCAAAGTTGGATACATCCCTGGACAGTGTGTCAATCCATCTCTGCGCATAGGAACACTCTCACATTCATTCACACACTATGGGCAATTTGGAAATGCCGGTTAGCCTAAAATACCGGACTCTGGGAGGAAACCGGAGCACCCAGAGGAAACCTATCGAGCGTGGGGAGAAAACTCGGCGCACACATCCCGGATGTAGGAATGGATCCCTCGACCCTGGAGGTTCAAAATACATTCTCACAAAATAAAAACAGCAGGGCCGATTGGAGAGTCATTTGGATAATGAAGGGGTTGTTTGTTTCAACAGGGAATACTACCTGGAGCCTTCTCTCTCGGAAGCAGGACACAAGTGTGCACGTTTAGTCCGAGCCCTATTAAAGGCGTCATCAGTTACTCCAAATGTTGCTTGGTCAGAGTTAGTGCCGGATAATCCATTAATAGGCAAGGAGAAAATATGCACGGGGCAAAGACTCAAAAGATTGAGTTACTAAATATATGCTAAAAACATACTCAGACAAAGACAAGACAAAGAAGCAGCATGGAAGGAATACTTAAACTAATTACGGGGTAATATGAAACAGGTGCACACAATGAGGGAAAGGCGCCAATCAAAAGACAGGGGCGTGACCTGACCAAAAAAAGAAAAGAAAAGAAAAAAGAAAAGAAAAAAAACCAAAACAAAAAGCATGTGGAGTTTGTTGCCATGGTAACCATGATGCAAATGAGGAAACCATGATATGACATACTGTATGGTTCAACACCAGAACCTTTAACAGCTCAGTCCGAAACACTGCAAAGAATGGAGGTTAAGTGTTATACCCAAGAATGTGTTTTACTTTTTTTTTTCCTTTATAGACCAGAAATAATGTTTAACACATGCATACAAAGAGAGAGATTGAGAGAGAGAGAGAGAGAGAGAGAGAGAGAGAGAGACAAATGTACACAATTTCTGCGAATTAAATTGTAAAACGTCTGCATTCACAGTGTGCTCTTTTCCTTCTTATCTATCAGACAAACACACTTTCCTTCCAGACGCCTACAGACACCCACTCACCCACTTTTTTTCTCACTGTGTTTTTTTCCCCCCCCTCTTTAACACATGTCCACATGAAGAGCATTATTACAGTGATTAGAGCTCAGTAGGCATGTTCGTTCTGTGTTATCCCAGTTACAGTCCAACCAATACAATAAAATGATGAATGTCTGTCGTGTTCAATAAGGCGGAATTCTAAACCAGGTTCTGTCTCCATCCCATTTTATTCCCATATGTCTCTTTATATTATACACAACTTAAACCCAGTGTTTAATGTCCAAGCTATGTATCTGTTGTTTGTCTTGGTATTACCTTTTATGTTGTGCCCGTGGTTTCTGTGTATTGTGTTCATTACTGTTTAATTATTGCCCAGGATACAGGTAACACTTTAACCCAAGGAGGAAACTCCACATGATTTCTCTTTTCTTTTTTTTTTTTGCGCAGTGGATGGGACGAAACGGACTTTGACTTCTACTGTATGTTCGCAGAGTGAATAAAGAGCAAATCGTCAGCCAGGTAAAAAAGCAGGCTGTTGTAGTTTTCCTTAATTAATTTTGCATTAATTATCATACAAAACTAAAATAATAATGGAGTGTTCAAGTTTTTCACAATATGTTTTAAATTATTTTCATAAATATTCAAAAGAGTGATAATACTCCAAGGAAACATTGTTTTTCCGACCAAAGTCCTTCATCAGATTTGCAAGCAAAGCATTTCAGAGGCTTGTCATGTACAGTATAGAATGGGAGCGGGGATGGCTTGGTGGTTACGGTGTTGGACTGCTGATCAGGAGGTCTCCGGTTCGAGGCCCCCGTTGGTCCCGTTGAGCCCCAAGTGCTCAGATGCAATCAGCCATTGACCTGGCTACCCAACCCCCTATGTACCTGCGACAGAAACGATTAATAGTAATCCATCTCCCGATGCTCTGGATGGCACATAGATGGACCCTTTCACCTTTCCTCTTATATACAGTGCGATTGTTTGCATCAAATAAAAATAAACGACAGTAAAGATTTTGAATTCACATTCATATTTTCAATACTCTATCTTATAAAAGGTCCAATGATGTCCAAATGGATTGTATGCCTTGTTGAATCATATCCTTTATAATTGTAATTTTCCTACTTATCACAATATAACATGTATTGCATTCGATCAGCCATAACATTACAACACAAAACATTATGCGCAGTATTGTGTGGGTTCCCTTTGTGCCACTGGAGGCAGTTCTGGCCCCTTAGAGCATGACTCCACTGGGACCTCTGGGTTTGTGCGGTGGTGTCTGACATCAGGATGTTGACAGAGGATCCTTTGGGTGCTGTGGGTTGCAGGGTGGGTGCTTGTGGTATGTCTAGATGCCGTCTTCCGCACTTTCATTGATCGCTCAGGTTTGTTGACGGTGAAGTGATTGCTTGCTTTACATCTCAGGGAGCCCTCATGTCTGTGTTTCCTTCTGGGTTTTTCTTTTAGTTATGCTGCCATAGTTAGTCCTCCCCTCTTGCACTCATATACATTCGCCTTATACATTGTGTGACTGTGACCATATCTCTCCTTCTCTTCTGCTCTCTCCCCTTTTCTCTCTTCTCCTCTACCTGTCTCTCTGTCGACCTATACATGTCGCTCCTGATCTGCCAGTGATCCAGACCCCCTCTGTCCTCTGGACCGGTCCGCCGCATGGATGCCCCGTCTGGTCTGTCTGGGATGCGTGTGGTGACTGGGGACAGTTCCACTTTTCACCATGAAGACGGTCCTGGCCTCGGTTGATGCAGACAGCTGTTCTTGGAGTACCCACAAGGACTGGAGTTTTCTACATTCTACCTGAGCCTCCAATAACGAACTGGACTCTATATTAACTTAAACACATCTCCTCTTATACTGAACTTCCAGCCTCCTAACACACAGTATGACTGCAGATCAATCCCTGCTATCCGTTATCACCCAAATGAGTATGGGTTCCCTGTTGAGTCCGGTTCCTCTCAGAGTTTCTTCCTACCTCGGCTTGCTCACCAGGGACAAAGTGATCATTTTGATTCATACACATTCACATTTCATACAACTTCCATAATTTCCTTAGCGACAATGACGATTGTTAAAAGTGCTATACAAATCAAATTGAATTGACTTGAATTGATCGGATTGGGATCTGGGGAATTTGAAGGCCGGCTCGGTTGCCTTAGGCTCTTTGGTCACTGGACCACGTGCACACTCCATTATTAGCTTTCTATCATGGACATCATTAACTTTCAGCAATTCATGCTGCATTGGCTTTTCTGTTGGATCAGATTGAACAGACTGGACTGTGGTTCCCGTGGGCATGGGCGAGCCTTGGGTGCCAATGATTCTGTCATCGGTTTACTGCTAAATACACAATAATTGATAATCAGTGTTAATGTGATGGCTGATGGTGTGTATATCAGATTTAGGATTGGGTTTTTTGCGCCAAATATGTTGGCGCACTCAAGGAATTTTGATTCCTGTCCATTGTTTGTGGATCTCAAAGTGTACAGGTCAACATACAACACTGTACATTTGTTATAGACAAGACATTACACACAGTAGTGCAAGTACACCGCATTCAATAACAACCACAAAAAAAAAATCAGAGTAATATTAAATATTTCATACAATGCAAGGAAGACCTGGATTACTTCTGGCTTGATCAGATGTCAAGCGAATACTAGAGGAACTCAGGGTTTAGATTTCCTTCCTCAACATGTTATGGCTTTGAACATAGCACTTAGTGACAAGGTTTTTAAAGGGGGAACTTGCATATTAAAGAAGAGGAAATTGCACATAGGTCCTTAGTGACTTGTAAAATTAAATAGCCTTGCTGTTTCTCCTACATCCACGGCAACCTGGTGCATCAGGAAATAAGCAAGCCATGTCCAGTTTGGATTGATGGGGTTTAAAAACCACAAAATGGTTTGGCAGAAATAAAAAAAATCTTAATAAAAAAATAAATAAAAATCCATCGTGTCCAATTACAGACTTTATCACGATGACTTCAACAATTCAACATCCAAGACACTGTAATTAGAAATGACCAATGAAATGCGTTGTATGTGATAAACCAGCAAGCTGACTGGGAGGAAATAAACACCCCCTACACAGCACGGTGTTCATCTGTTCGTTTATAGCAGTAGATCACATACACCACCACAACCCCTCGGCCTCTGGTGAAGATCAAATAGAAATCCTGATGAGCAAATAAACAAATACCGCCATTGTTAAAAGCGCTGTATAAATAACAATGAATTGAAACAGTGAGGTGTGGAATAGGGCTGGGCAACCTGACAATGAGAAATAATTTCATATTACATCTCTGAGTTTTTTTCACGCTTATGTTTTAATGCAACATGTCAATTTTCTTGGCAGTTTGTCATCAAATGTTTACATCACGATACATCTTATGCATCTTGGAAAGCGTCTTCAGGTATTATGATTAACAGTACTTTTTTATTTATTTTTTATTATTTTGGGAGTAAGCCCAGAATAGACAGTCGGGCATCAATAACATGCAGCATTCAGCTCGGTTTGAGCTTCACTATTGTCAGTGTGTGAGATAAACACTAATAGCACTCAATAGAGATGCCAGGCCTTAATACCCGAGGCCATGCGCATTTCTAATGCATGGACATTATCCACTCGACATAATCCCCATTTCTCGCTTGCAAACTTATATAAGTAGATATATCTCACATGGATCTTACTATATAATCTGACATCTACTATATATTACAATAAAAGATTTCTTCAGCTCATAGATTCACTCTAACGTACACTTACTGTACACCCTGTGGTTCATTTGTTTAAATGTATAAAATTTTTATAGAGCATGACCTTTTAAACCCGCCCGATTTGATGTAATCACCACACAACTCCGGCAACTGCTTCAACCGTCCTGTCCGCTCCTCCTACATTCTGTGCTGTTCATAAAGAGCAAGAATGAGGCAGTGTGATTCTTTCCTCAATGGAACTCCATTAAAGCTTTTCGCAGCTGGTATTTTAACCAGTATGGTGGTAAATGAGCACGCTGCCCCTATATTTGTACAATTGATTATAGCTGCCAAGTCATTGCTTAATCAGAAGAGGTTATTATTTATTGACAGAATTTAAAAAGGATGGAGGTGTAAATAAGCACATTATAGGACAAAAGATGAACAGCTGGTATTCAGTAGTATATGGTAGGGTTCGGCCCCAACAGTAATGCTGGAATAATGGGTGGGTGTGTTAAAAAAAAAAAAAAAAGAGCAATAGAAAGCATCATTTCGTTTTGTACATTTGGTGCGGCAGATATTGTAGTTTGCATTTATTCTGTTTTGTGTTCGCGTATGTGCGTTAAAAACCCACAGTGACAGTGATTGCTATTGCGCAAAATGCCTCCAAGTCAAAAAGGTAAAACAGAACTAATCTACTTATTATGAGAATTTTTAAACGGTCTCTTTGCAATCTTTACAAATGCATAATTTTTTTTTTATTTTATTTTGGACAATGTGTGTTGTAATGGAAGGAAGGAGCATAAGGTGAATGATAATGATCTCAAGTCTATCGTATGGATTAATATACCTTATCAAAGAAACCTTCGAGCAGAACCTAATGTCCAACATTTCACTTCATTTCCAATTTCAGAGAAAGTCTTTTTTTATCATTAACCCTGATGGCCATGTGATTAAAAAAAAGATAATGAGACTTACCTAATGAACCCAATCAATTCAAGAATTAAAAAGATCAATTATAATGACTTGTACTATGGCCGAGGGTTTTTTCGCACCGTGCGCCAAAGGCTAAGTTTTAGCATGCCCGAAAAGAGCAGCTTGTAACGCGACTTGCTGGCTCTCGGCTCTGTGAACTGGAAGAGGCAGAAAGAGTAGGTGCTTCGGAGCCGAGGGCTCAGGTTTCAGGCGGGGGTCATGTTGTCGTTGACCTCATCTCCGTAACCGCCTTGCCTTCTAAACAGATCTCGTCCTTGAAAGAATACTTAAACTATTTAGTCTGACAACAGAGAATATCCACCTAAATATTTAATCATTCGCAGCTACTGGGTTTCCTGAAGTTTTTGCACCTGGTCTATAGTTCGGTGGTGAACGCAGCATTATGGGACGTGTTAACTGAGCACACGACAGAGTTCAGTTCAGGCCGCTTGATGAGATACAGATCTGGTGAGATAAGTTCTGTCATGTTCGAAACATTAATGCGTTATCTAGTTACGGAGTAAGAATGTGAAAAATGAGGACAAAGCAGCGTCCCCCAAGACAAATGCATGCGCTGAAGAATTTAGCAAATTAACGAAAATTCTCTGCATGTCACGAAAACCTAAAACATAGAGGGTGTGAAAACCTGTTCACACACTCGTGGCCTTCATCTGCTTTAGAAACTACGTAATTTATGGTGTTTGTTGAAATAATTGATTAATGCTGGATAAGGAAAAAAAAAGAAATATATTTTATGAAGAACCGGAATACCACTAATGGCAATTTTTACTTTCTATCCAAGTACTTTGTACCTTCATTTTAGGTTTACTCACTCACTCACTCACTGATGCATCGTCTACATCGCTTTATTCTGTATTCAGGGTCGCAGGAGGGCTGGACCCTATCCCAAGAGACTTGGGGGATGAGGCGGGGTACACCCTAGAGAGGGTATCAATCCATCACAAGGCACATGCACACACGCACACACACTCACACGCTCATTCACACGCTCGTTCACATGCTCATTCACATGCTACGGGCACTTTGGGAATGCCAACTAAGCTAATCTGCATGTCTTTTGACTGTGGGAGGAAACCAGAGTCCCTGGAGGAAATGCAAACTTCATGCACGCAGATCCCGAGGCGGAAATCGAACCCGGACCCTGGAGGTGCTTGGTCACAGTGCTAACCACTAAGCCACCGTGCCGCCTTGAAGGTTTACTCTCATATGCAAATAGTTTCTTCTTAGCCATAGTTCGATTTCACATTATGGCAACAATAATTCATCAACTATAACAATAACTTTAAGCATGTCTTAACATTACTTCCATTATCATACTTCTTTTTTTTTTTTTATTTATCATGTTTGCCAAGAATGGCACGGTGGTGTAGTGGTTAGCACTGTCGCCTTGTACCAACAGGGTTCGGGTTCGATTCCCGACCAAGCGCGATTCCCGCCTCTGTGTGCATGGAGTTTGCATGTACTCCCCATGCTTGGAGAAGTCCAAAGACATGCAGATTAGGCTAATTTAGTAGTGTGCGAGTGTATGTGTGTGCCCTGCGATGGACTGGCACCCTGTCCAGGTGTACCCTGCCTTGTACACTAAGCCTCCTGGGATAGGCTCCACACCCCACGCGACCCTGAATACAGGATAAATCGGTATAGGCGACGAGTGAGTGAGATGTTTGCCAGGGTTCAAATTGTGATAAACATGCTACGGCCATCATGAAACCTACTGCACATTTTGTGCAGGGAAAGTATAAGCTTCACAAAAAGTTTATTGTAGTAGCTTTGGGTCAAGTCCTCTTACGATTATTTCAGCTATAAACGCATCATTTCATAACACAACACAACATACAACCCAGTAAATTCAACATGATGGCGCAGCAGATAGCATTGCTGCCTCACAGCTTCAGGATTTCGCCAGGATGGTCTCCAGTTACATTCCAGCATTCCAAAACTGAGCCAAAATTGGGTTAGCGTCTCTACATTCACACCGGATGTTAATAAGCGCAAGTGTACGCGGATCTTGCAATCGACTGGTGTCTCATTCATGGTGTATTCCCGCCTTGCACACTGGGAGAGAACCAGGATAAGGCAGTTGTTGGAGATAAATGACCTACTGCATATTGAAAATAATGAGTCACTGTGTAAGATAATATTAAATGCAATTTTTTTAACGTGAGTAAAAAGAACGTGCCAATTAGAATACTTTAGCAATGGTAGATGTTGACGTCGAAACAGTCACATACTGGACCTCCACACCCAGGTTAGATGAACTTTACATTGACCCCAGGCCACAAGACTAAACATACCTTACCATAAATGATCGAATGTGCACAGTTTTTAGAGAAGAGTGTATGCAAAGTATATATCCCTCAACCCTGAGCATTCCGCAAGCATGAAACATTCAAAAAAGAAAAGAAAAGCAGTTACAGTTTGTAAATAAGCTGCGCAACCTTCACTTGGGGGAATTCCACTGCGAAGGAACATGACATGCCTCAAGCAGGAACTCGGTGCATATATTACCTTCTTATTACCGAACATATTACATCTTGCTAAAAGCTTAATTACACCCTATAGATAAACAGAACGAAATCCCTCAAACGATGACACCGTGAAGTCTCTAAATCGAAATCTGAATATATTACAGAGTCACCAAAATCCATCAGATAAGACAAACGTGCCACGTCATGTCTATCTAATGAGGGAAGAATGAAAGCAGTACAAGGACATAGCCTAAATAAATCAAGGTGTCAGTGTGTCAAATCTCTGCCAACATCTGCACAATATTTTTCATTCTAATGGTTCCTTGTAGTCAATAGTGAATAGCATTAACTGTTCATTTGTAAGGATTAGAGAATAAAAGGTGGCTTTTGGAACACATATTGACACTGAGCTAATAATATTCGGGAAAATTTCACTGAGGTTTTACTGAAGATATGAAAGCAGGAGAGACACAGAGAGAAGGGGAAAAAATGGTGGAAAGAGGAAAAAAAGGGGAAAAAAAAAAGTTGCGTTCCACTGCAATATTTAGGGTTTTATATATCAAGAGCGGGAGAGAACATGATGGGACGATATCAGTGTGCATCAGCGTTTGACCTTCATACCAGCTTAGTAGGGATATTGGGAAAGTCGCCACTCGTTCAGGCGAAGAAGAAAAAAAAAATAAATCACATCTCATAATGGCATTATGCTTAAAAATGTTCCACCCAGCACCCATTTAAAAGGCCCCTGCTCACTCGTTACACGAGAAAATGGATGAGCTTAGAGCACAGGACTAATGCATTTTTTGCAGCAATGAAAACACTTGGTGTAATGAGGCTTGAAACGGAGGGGATTATGTGTATTTGTAGACCAGCGCATCCACCCACCCACACACACACACACACACACACACACACACACACACACACACACACACGCACGCACAGGAGTGTACAATCATAATAGTTTTGGACACAATGGTTGTATTTATGATTGCTTAAATAAAATGAAAATCAAAAACAGATTAAGGGCCCCTTAATTTCAATATTTCATATGACACGAGCAGCTATTAGTATATTGAGATGCTTTTGTGTATCGAGATAAAATGATGTTAAGTAAGCTTTTATTAAAACTGGCTGTGACTAATCCTGGAGGAAAATTATATTTGAAAAAATTAACGTTGAATTATGTTGAATAATGGCTACTGTACATCAGGCGTCTTGTGCACGTTAATTACTGAAGTATAAAGATTATGACACGTACAGCCATTAGTAATAAGACATTGTTTAGAAACATATGTGTATAATGATAGAAAAAATATTAGATATTCATAAAAAGAAATAAAAAACTACCCTGATTGTCATAAGCATATCTACAGTATACTGTATTAGGCTTTACAACATAATGCAACGTGGTTGGATCCACTAGACCTCTGAAAATGATGACAATGCAGTTTTAGTTACTAGGAACTGTGCAGTTAAATCCAGTCTTGGAATACAGTTGACACCACGCTCTATTCACTGTATAGTGTATTATTTTATGAGTTTCTTGTCCATTTTTATTCCTATTACGTTAAAGGAGATTGAGAGTGCTCAAACCTTGCGAAATAAGAAATGGCAAAACGTCAATGCCTTAAATACTTCAATCATTTTAAAAAAAATTTGTTATTGGGTTGAAATCACATACATATATATGAAAGGGTTAGGGTTTTTATATATATATATATATATATATATATATATATGTGTGTGTGTGTGTGTGATATATATACACACAC
>JAQQZT010000036.1:5310662-5320902 GCA_030068275.1 Clarias platycephalus | reverse complement strand
TAGAATGTAGAAAATAAATCACTAAACAAAAACAAGGAAATTTGCAAGTGACCCCAAACTTTTGAACGGTAGTGTATGTGTATATATATATATATATATATATATAAAATGTCTACACAGAACTTTCAACACCTTTTTATAACTTATTTAAGATCCCTTAAAGTGAATAACTTTGAACAATCTGTTGAACATGTAAACACTAATAGACAGCACTTTGAACACTTTATGTCATTATTATTGTTTTTATTAGCATATGGTCACTGGGTTCGTTAGGTAGTGTGTAATTAAATAAACAGTTTACACTGTAGCATTTATTATTTTATTAAAGGTTTTCTTGCTCAATCTTTTAGTACTTTTAATATAATTCTCTGTAGCTTTCGCTCTATTCTCAGAGTTTCTGTGTAACAGCTAGGATCAACATGTCAAGTTTAATTAACTCAGTACTCAGTAAGTTATATCCCAATTAAAACCCTGCCTGTCTCTGTTCAGACAGTAAAGTGTATGTGTGTGTGTGTGTGTGTGTGTGTGTGTAAGAGATATTTTTCTTTATTCTGATAAAAAAAAAAGAAGAAGAATATGCGATGATTGAATATATACTCTGCTGAACGCAAGAACAGAAGACAAACGTAATGGTGTGACACGAGGACCTCGAGGTGTCAATATTCCATAGCAAAGAAAATTATATTTCCGCAAGATTTTTGTTTACTTTTGTTTGTAAATCAAATATCATGAAACCCTGCAGAAGTCAGGCAAGACCTTACAAATTAAAAAAAAAGAAGAAATGAAGAAGAGGACACCCCCCCCCAGAGACATTGACGTTCACGAGACGCCCGTAGTGACGTTTGCCGCAGCGCGCCGGAGCCGGAGACTCGCCGTATCCCCGTGTTCACCTGAAACGGTGTTTAACTCTGACCAGCCCACAGTGCAGTTAAACAGGCCAAGTTGAATTTACATTTGACCCAGATTCTCTCCATCCCATCTGTCTCGATCTCGCACTCACTCACAAACTAACACCTTCCTTTCTGCTTCCTTCCTTCCTCCCCCCCCCCCCCTCCCCCCCCCGCCCTGACTAGCACGCCTTTCATATCATGATAGAGGTAAGAGAAGTCTAATTTTACTCATCTTTCTGAAGAGAGTGTCTTGGTTCCTGCTTCCTTTCCTTCCTTGTTATGTTAAACAACGGCATTTATATTGTTGTTGTTTTTTTCCCCCCCTTTCTTGAGTCGCATTCCAGAATAAAGTGGAAAATCTGAGATT
This sequence comes from Clarias platycephalus, assembly GCA_030068275.1. Taxonomy (NCBI): domain Eukaryota; kingdom Metazoa; phylum Chordata; class Actinopteri; order Siluriformes; family Clariidae; genus Clarias; species Clarias platycephalus. Next base: position 5,319,645 of record JAQQZT010000036.1, on the reverse strand, counting down.
TTTTATTATTTTTTAAGTTGATCCCTGCACACTTAAGAGTCTGTTACGCTTCAGCGTTCCAAGATCCTTTTTTTTATTTGTTTCGACAATGCACGGATAAGTAGAAAATCCCTTGTATTCCGTTGGATTCGAGCAGAAGATTAATTAGGGTGCATGCAAAGCCAGCGACGCCTTGCTTTTTGTATGCACGCCTCCAAGCATGCAAAAGAACAAGCATACAATGATGAACGTTGGAAATATTTGACAATTTGTCTCTTTTCAATTTATTCAGACCTAAATAAAATGTTGTTTGGGTGTATCGCGCCAGCATCTTTACAGTTTAAAAAAATATATATATTTCCAGTTCTCTAGAATACAGAAAAACATATAAGCTTAATGTTAATCAGAAACAACTCTTTTGAGAAAATATAGAAAAACAAATTCATATACTAAAAAAATTATAATAATTTGGTTAAGTATCTGATTGGTCATAGGGTGCTGATGAATTTTTTTCTAACAGCATCTCTGTTTTCAAATACCACAAATACACAGATTCAGGGTTTTCTTTACGGATGTTGCTGGACTACGGAAAAATATGCTTAGGGGAAGGGAAAAAAAACCTATTTGTCTGCTGATCACCATATTTAGTTTTATAGCTTTATAGCACAGATAGCAGTGACCCTGACCTGGATATTAAACACTTCACAACTTGCTTCATAAAAAAATGCACGCATTGGAAGAGGCATTGTTTTAGAGGTCTACTTCATGGAATCATTACATGGAGGCCACGTTGTGAATGAAACATGATGATGATGATACAACCATAGAAAATGCAACACATGGGGGAAACTCCAACACACCAGAAACTCTGTCCTTCTCTGTTTGTTTATTTATTTATTTGCTGTACCAATAATTTTTTTTTGCTGGTATTTAATGTTTACCAATTAAATTCAGAGACATTTTAACATATATTAATAATGGTTAATAATGATAAACCTCAGGTTCATCATTAAGTTAAAAAAATCTACAGTCGACCCACGCAAAGTTGCATTTTGGAGTTTGCAGCCTCAGTCGTTTGTGGATGTTTCCTTACATGCAAACTAATAATTGTTCACGGAAAAACTTATATCGCGGAAGCAATATTTCTTCTGCATTTTTCCGGGTCAATACATAATTTTTCATGCGTTTTAATGCTGAACTATTAAGAACAATGTAATTTACAATTTTTTTATAACATAAATGTTAACATAAATTCAGCTAAATTTCCATATAAAATATAACGCTGTATATATATTTTTTTGTACTGTAGAGAGAACACACAGAAACCGTAGATTGGGACGGTGAATTATTACTGTATTTACCCTACAGTACTGATACAGAAGAAAACGACCCGGGAGGTGCGAGGCCACAGTCACGATCATTACGCCACTGTGCAGCCTAAGTGAAAAAAAAAAATGGAGTACAAATTAATCTGGTCTAAAAAATGTAACAGTAGACAGATTTTTAAAAACTCGTAAGGTGATGCGGCAGGGTATTTTGCCATCATTAATTTGTGATGAAATTTTAATTTATTATAGTCGTAAAAAACCTGTGCCAAGTTGTTGTGCGGCTCGGACGGTCCTCTGTAGCGAGCCCTGGATGGGAGCAGCTGAAAAACCAACATAGTCTCTAAAATTCGATCGATTACAGAGTTTAAAGAAAAGCATCAGGCACCTCATTAATACTGTACAAGAGCCAGACGTGTTTTAAAGGACGCTCGGTTACAGTGGTCAAGTTTTTCACAGATTGTAGATTTGGGGATCGTAAGCACATGTTACGAGACTATAACAACAAACACACAGGTCAGTGTACCCCTTCACAGATCTAAATTTGTTTGCCCCTTACATAGACCCTCATAACCTGTAAGTGAACATCCATCCAATATCCAATAGCCCGAGATATCCAGAGAGAAGGACCACTCTCCTTAATTACAGAAGAGCGGCACATGTAAACGGACCGGCACTTTTTGTAACTGTGCAATAAAGAGCCTTTGTCATTTCTGTCCGACACCTCTGCCTTCGACGTGACTGACATTTGGAAAAAGTCAACACAAACCCAGGCTATTGTGTCTGCTGTGACGGGGAGTAGCGGAGGCTTAGGGCGTGTGTTTTTCTTTGTGTCTCTCCCGCCACGGGAGCTTGATCCTTCATGTCGACACACTAGTTTTCCGTGTCACTTCTTTCAGGGCCCGTTTTGGGTAACAGCTGAAGCAACTCAATCTCAGACGTATTCCCTTTCTCTCCTTCCCCGACTGAATTTTTTTATTTAGTTTTTTTTTTCCCCTTCTCCGCTTCCCCTCCTCCCTCGCATGATGGATGTTCTGCCCTTTCAGCCCGTCTCGTTCCCGCCTGCAGTCACTTCATCTCCGTTCTCTCTGTTGGAAAATTCCTGAAGGACCAAATAGAACTTGGTACACAACCCAGATCCATATACTTTGGATCTCAGTCTCGACTCAGGGATGCCACATCCAATTTTTGGATGAAATTTAGGCCAAGTACTACTACATTTGCCCTACTTTTTGTCAAGTATCAGCACAAGCATAGAAACCCCCTTTTTTTTTTTTCTTTTCTTTTTAAATCATACCACTGCCTTTGCCTGCCTTTACCCTGGGAGTTTTGTGCTCAGTGCAACATCCACATCTATGCCATTGTTGGATTCATATGTCATTGTCCACCATGTGATCCTCTCCACCACTCCCAGTCAGCTTTTTAAACTGGGTCAGCTCCCCATCACCCCATTTACAGCTGGTATTTATATGCTTCACCAGCTCAGAACTCCATTATTGACCGTACAAGTAATGGCTTGCTTTTTTTTTTTTTTTTTTTTTTTAAAAGCAGAACCGAAGCAACCCGCTCCAGTTTTCATCACTATGAGATTTACAGAAATTGCAAAAAAAAATGTCCACTGAATCCAGCGATCAGATATTTGATATTTAATGGGAATAAATATATCATTATTAATAGGGATATATAAATGTTCCCTGAGTATGCTGCCAGTTTCCCATGCCTCCTGCATCCTCATGCCTTATCTCAGGTGACCCAGTGTGCAATCTGGTCGAAAAACCATCCGTTCCTGAAGTACCCCCTCGAACATTCACCCCAGTGTCCATAAGATCAATCCTCATTCCTTTTTCTTTTCGTTTTGTCCATGTGTTTCAGGACCCCGGGCCCATGCCCCCTTCGCCGGTCCTCGGCCAAAAGCCTCTGCAGTTGATAGAGATTAAAGCCCGCGGTCGGTTCGGCTGCGTGTGGAAAGCTCAGCTGCTCAATGACTACGTGGCAGTAAAGATCTTTCCCATTCAGGTACGTGAAAAGCTTTGAAATCCGCCGAGCTCATTCTCTCCAACAAGAGGCAAGTCAGCTGACTGAGGGAGGATCAGCATTTTTACATGGCATCAGCTATAAAAACCAACTCTCATATTAACGAGTAGGCTCATTTTTCATAGACATCTGTTTTAAGTTAAAATTAGATATGAAATCTTTTCCCCTGTCCTTACTTCAACATAATCCTTCGTCGTCTAATACGTCACGACCAAAACGTCTTATCTAGTGTCATGACTTAATCGCCCATTTATATTTTTTCTTCTCCTCAGGATAAGCAGTCTTGGCAAAATGAGTACGAGATATACAACCTTCCCGGCATGAGGCACGAGAACATCCTGCAGTTTATCGGCGCAGAGAAGAGAGGCGCCAATCTGGACACCGAGTTGTGGCTCATCACAGCTTATCATGAAAAGGTAACGTGAGGGCTCGACTCTGTGGAACGTTCAGCATTTAATGTAGTCATGGTTAACCATAACATTCGGATTCTGTAATAACTCTCGCTCGAACTAAGCAATCTGAACAAAACAACATACACGTGCTCCTCGGTCAATGGAGCTTCAAACACGACGATAAGGTCGTTAAAGTCAGACCGATAAGGTATAAATGTGCCACACAGCCATTGGTCCGTTTAACCCCCGTACCCCTTCACTCATCAGGATGGTGGTGTAAAGTACGCAGTGCGAGCGTATTGGGTCACCAGTTTGTTTAAGTGATGTCAGAGCGAATTGAGAAAGAAATATCGTTTTCCTGACGTACCCTCAAAGAGTGTCATTCAGAGGATGTTACGGAAAGTGGAAACGACAGGATCCTAAGATATCTGGATTTTGCAGGATCTGACCCCACCAGACTTCTTCCTATCGTGTATGCACAAAGGTAAAGTCTAGTGGAACAAGACTCGCGCTGTGGAGGATTTGAATGAAAACATCTAACGTGAAATTTAATGCTATTTCTCCCCCAACTTTGAAATCCAAGCGCGATACGTTCAGGAACATGGAGCGCCGCCTCGAAAAGTGTCTGGCAGAAAACGGAGATCCCTTACAGCATCGATTACGCATACGTCAAGACATGTAGCATATTTTTTGGTTCAGATTGCTTCATCATAGCGAGAGTTATTACAGAATATTCAGGAATATTTTAAATGTGACATAAATCCTTTTGTTACACCTGTCAAAGCAAAAAAAAAAAAAGTGAACAGTCAGTTCTCAACGCTAACATGTTGGAAGCAGGATAAATGAACGTAAAGATCTTAGATGGAGGAGCAGTGATTTTGACAAAACCAAATTGAGATAACTGGGTCAAAGCAGCTCCAAAACATAAGGTCATTGTGTGGGGTGTCCCAGTATGCAGTGGTTTACTCTTTACCTACCAAAATGGTCCAAGGAAGGATAACTGATGAATTAGATGAGACAAATAGTGATTGACTTTCGCAATCCCCTAGAGTTCAATCTGATTAGACTTCTGCGGGATCTGTGGGACAAACCTAGAGTCTGATTCATGAAAAAGAATCGACTGTCAGATATTGACTGTTTATTTTATTACTCTTTATTGCTCTTTATAGAAGTTTCTTTTATGCAGAAATGTTTTCAAAAGCATATTTTGCTTATGCCATATTTTTGTATAAAGAGCAATAAAGAGTAATAAAATAAACAGTCAATATTTGTAGTGAAAACTCATTGCTTAAAATCAGGAGTTTTAGACACAGATTTGTGCAGTTCTGTACTATAAGTAAAACAGCTGTTAGGTTTTACTGAGCTTGCTGGAGAATATGAGAGTCTTCTGGTAACTTTGTCACACCCGCTCCTGAGCGTACATTAGGTTTTTTGTTTCCATCTAAAAAACTGGTCTGTCTTGTACTATATAGATTTTTTTCTTTACAGCCTCCTGTAATGTTATTTATTTATGTATAAATTTTTAAGTTATATATAGAAATACTGAATGATTTTGCAGACATGATAAACATATATATACAACAAAATTGGTACAGTGTATAATATGGTGCCTAAGACTTTTGCACAGTACTGTACATGAGTCACCTTCATCCTGATTCAATAATTTGCCCTTTTGACATTTCTGGATCTGAGCCACGCAGGCCAGGCAGCATCATCACACGTGCCCACTAGACGTACAGTAGATGCACAGGCCTATTTTAAAGTGATTATACACGGTTAATATTTAAAATCCTTTTCCATGATGGCGAAGTCGTATATATTGGACCTGGGCATTAAAACAAGCTATGATTTCATAGCACATGTGTTTTGTTACTATGGGCAGCTTATTTCCCCTCATTCAGAAAAAAAAAGGTCTGCTCTTGGACTAAACGAACGCAGGGTATCATCATTAATACTGCAGTTTAATCTGAATGATCTGCATGTATCATCCTACATCATGAGTCATTACAAAGCAACTGCTACCTCCTACTCTGGCATTGTGTGTAATGGATGCTTCCCTGGTTATAAAAATAAATAAATAAATAAAATCTTTCCTCCGAGCTGTTTGGATCTGGGTTGGCGTCCTACGTGAGGTTGTTTGCTCACAGCTTCCCGTCTCTGCAGGGATCACTGACCGACTATCTGAAGGCTAACGTGGTGACGTGGAACGAGCTCTGCCACATCGCTCAGACCATGGCACGAGGTCTAGCATACCTCCACGCAGATGTCCCTGGCCACAGGGACAGGCACAAGCCAGCCATTTCTCACAGGTTAGCGCCTTCTGACACCTCCCTGACTCTGTATGTTTGTTTGTTTTTTTGTTTTTTTTTCATGTATGTCCAAAAGTTTTCTGATATCCAGGACATTAATGCTGATAGAAATGTTTAAAAAAAAGATTAACGTAAGACCTAAAGAAGATAATTTAGTGCCATCAGGCTTTCTGGTTAGGGAATTTATTGATTCATGAAGAATTAGTTCACAGTTCGACTTACCGAGTGCGTATGTGTGTGTGCGTGTGTAGGGATATCAAGAGTAAGAACGTGCTGTTAAAGGCTAATCTGACAGCCTGCATCGCTGATTTTGGCCTGGCCTTGAGGTTCGAGGCCGGGAAGTCTGCCGGGGACACACACGGACAAGTGAGTAACGATAGCAGAGAGAGAGAGAGAGAAATGCCAAGTGAGAGAGATGCAGCTATTTGGTTCTAATACACTTGTTTTTTTTTACTTGTGTACTATTTATGCGCAAATTATCTGATTGGCCAACAATTTTTTCTTCAGGATCAATAAAGTATCTGTCTATGTATCTATCTATCTATCTATCTATCTATCTATCTATCTATCTATCTATCTAGTTATTATTTTTCCACACACATCATATTTTGTTCGGCTTAATTTCTCTGATATCTGTGACAAACAGATGAAATAGAAACGACAGGCGTCATAAATCTAAAAAACAGAAAGCTGACTGTTACATCCCTGCCACATTCCCACGAGCACACGAATGTGCTTAATCTGATTTATTGCCGTTAATATTGCTTGTAAGCAAGATAAGCTAAGACACCAGAGTGTGTGCAGTTCACATTTGCGCTCACGGAGCGCTTGATGATCTTGCGAAACGCTGGCTCAGACGCACCGAGGCAGGGATCTGCAGCTGCACGCACAGCAGTCCAAGCCGCATGTGTCCTGTGATGTGTTGTAGGTGGGAACCCGGCGCTACATGGCTCCCGAGGTGCTGGAGGGGGCCATCAATTTCCAGCGAGACGCCTTTCTCAGGATAGACATGTACGCCGTGGGCCTGGTGCTGTGGGAACTGGCATCCCGCTGCACAGCTGCAGACGGTAAGAACAGGAACATATGTCGCCAAACAATGAAAACAGCGCCGATCGCTCTTTCAGCTGCTAGTCGCGTAAGGCTAATTGGCTCCTGCTAGCTTTCTGTCGTTAATGGCATTCAATTGTAATTATTGTAAAAAATAAAAAGGCCTTCGAATCAGTCATAGCCGTTATAACAATACGCGCGTCTAAAACCCGCGTGACAGATATGATTGATAAAAGGCTCAGTGTGAGAACGACAAAAAAAGAGTACAAACACACGTATTCATAAATCCTTCTCAGGTACAGTTACAGAATAAGGAAATGATAATATTACATGATTTGTATTAATTTACGTAAAAAAGGCGAGTCACGAATGTCGATCGATCTGTTTCAAGTGACGATGAGGTTTTGCGGTTTTAAAAACGAATTACACAACGTTTAAAACCACTCAAGTCTCTTTCACACGCAAAGTATAATTAAATTATCTTCCCAAACTCGTATATTTAGTATCACTGACTAGAAATCTAGCCATCGGAAACAAATCCATAAAATAGGACAAGGCGAGGTCATTCAGTTCCTTTGGGGCAAAAGTAATGGCGCCCTGTCGCAGGGCGGTTAACGCACAATGAGCTACATTATATGAATGAGTTCTGTGCTTTCCGCACACTCTGTCCATACACATTCCGTCGGCGTGTATAGCAACACCCACCTCGAGTAAAAAAAATTAAAAAAAACACGATAGGTTACTGGTATATATTACACAATTCCTTCTTTTGGAAAGAAGTACTTCCTACTTTCAGAGTTTTACGTGCATGTCTGAACGTAAATAAGCTCCTTTTTTGGTCTTCCTTTTCCTAGCGGTAACCACAAAGGACAAATGTGTATAGGGTGTCTTTTTTTATTTATTCTGTGTACAAAGTGGGCTCCGTGCAGACATGCTGTGTTTAGGTTGAAGTGGAAGAACTTGAACTTGAACTTCACTAACGCTCTCACAACCAAATGGTCCAGCGTCCACAATATAAATCTGAAAACATTTACACTCAGCTTTACTACATGACCGATAACCAGACTTTCCCAAAACAGAGCGTTTACGTTTATGTAGAATTCAGCTTCCCGAAACACACGTAATGTTTTTCCATCAACTGCTGCTATGTTTCATTTTATAAAAGAGGCTCAAACCATGACTTAATGCAAATTTTCTTCGCTTTATATACAGTATGTATATATATATATATATCGTTTGTTTTAATCTCCGCTCTTCCATTCATATTTTCCCATGCGCAGATTAAGTTCACATTAAATCCCTGATGGATGGAAAAGCCCACTTGAGTCAGTTGAAATTTCATATTGACTTACTCTGTTTTGTTTCTCTCAAAATGAGTTTACAGCCCTGGGAACAGGTCCAAGTGCAGGAATAGAGCTCCTTACTGAGCTGCCCGTGAAGGGAAAAGACTCATTCATTACTGGCTTGCTTGATCAAATGGGCAGAAATGCTTAATAAACATCCTTAAGAACTTAATTATGCCTTTTAATGTAGACTGCTTATGGATTTTCTTTTTTTTATATATATATATATATATATATATATATATATATATAGCACAGTAGAACGTTTCTTATTTTTCTTGGAGCGTCGCTCTAATGACATTCACAACGCAAGCCAAAAGGTATGCATCGCATGACCCAGCACGCACGAGGTATTTTTTAAACGCAAATGGAGCTTGCAGAATATTTTATACAGTTAATAAGCACAGGTGCCAAAATAAAATGACATACAGTACAATGATGGACAACGATGAGTAGGCAGAGAGTCTGTCTGTACAGGCAGGAGTGTGTGTGTGTGTGTGTGTGTGTGTGTGTGTGTGTGTGTGTGTGTGTGTGTGTGTGTGTGTGTGTGTGTG
>JAQQZT010000036.1:5269920-5290117 GCA_030068275.1 Clarias platycephalus | reverse complement strand
TGTTTTAATTTTCATTAATGTTCATAGCTAACTGGTTTTTTTTTTTACTCTTTGTAACACTTATTTTGTCTTTGTGAATAAACACCTCACTGTTATCTCTTTTCATTTCTTAGTAGCAGTATTTAGTAAATTTCTTTCCCTTAATTATTATTTTTGATTTGACTTGAATTATTCTGAGTAGCTCATTATTTTTAATTGTCCAGAACTTAGTAACTGTCTGTAGATAAATTCTTAAAGTTATGTCTTTTTTAATAAACACCTCGCCATTACCTCTTTTGCTTTCTTATTCACATAATCTTTTTAACTACTTTTTCCCCCCTTAATTTTTATTATTGAATTAAAATTTAAATCTGGGTAGCTCTTTAAAAAAAATAATAAAAAAAAAATTAACCAAAACTCAGTAACACTCTGTACCTGACTCCACAGGAAATTACAAGGAAATTTTATCATCCTCTCGGGAATGGGTGTTAACGTGCTGATATTTTGTCCAGGGTAACTTGTATCACTCAATCATAAGCTAAAAGTCAGGACGGCCTTTCAGAACCACGGATGGAATCTTGTACATCATCACATATTCTACATGGATCCCCTGGGGATTTTACAGACCTTTCGCTTTATTTTTAAGCCTTGAGACTAGACTATTGTATCAATCTTGCTGATTCCTTTGGATGAACTCTGAACTACAAACACAACATAGATAGATAGAGACAGTAACACAAAGTAACAACAGTGCCAATAGTAATAACTGTCACCGGGTCTACGCGTATTGTTAGGATTATGTAATACCGAGAGTAGTGAGCCGACCTCAGTCACTCAGATGAGAGTTTCAGAACAAACACAGTGACACTAATTGCACGAGTGAAAAGAGAACCGGTGACATGAACGTCAGCACATCAGGCACATCTGCATTTCTCAGCTCAAACAAACAACATGAATCGAACCTGCCGAGTGCACGCCCAGGGTTCAGGACACACTTCTACTCGTGTGTGTGTGTGTGTGCGCGCGCATTTCTCACATTCAGGAAGTGCTGCTTGCGGGTAGAAACGCAGCCGGATTTACGAAGCTGTGGTTCATCGTGTTATTGGGCCATACGATTCCTGCAGCGCTGAAAAGGAAATGAAAGTACAGGCAAATGTGCCACCACGTTACCGTTAAACACCTTCGTCCAGATCGGTCGTTCCACAGCGCGCGCTATTACATGAGGGCGTTGTAGCGTTTAATGCGCACAGATGTACAAACTCTGTAATCGAACATATCGGGAAATGATTTTAAGTCATAACTTGCAGGGTTTTTTTCCTTTTAACTTGTGCTATCATCATCTTTGGGATTGATTGAAGCTTCCTGAGAACCGTACTCTCGCTCCTTTTACACTTGAGAACAAACTCGTGATGCACCATAGTATCATAGTAAATGATTTTTGGTTTTGTGGTTTGTTAAGCACCTTGACACATAATCGCCTCGATCAAACACTGATGATACGCTATAAGTGGACGGCTTCAGGGTCGGAAGGAAGTACGCTCTAGGTCAGACGTTGCCTTGGATTTCGTCACCTTCAATCCACCCACCAGGCACATCTGCTTTTCTTTTCTTTTTTTAAATTTATTATAATATTATGTATAGCAGACATTTAATAACCGTTACGAATCTTCAGTGAATGTCGAAACGCTGAACCCGAGTAATAAAAATCCCAGAACTGAAATCAGCGGAGCCGCTCGGTGCCAATAACACGGTTTTAATTGTAACATGCAATAAATCGCTAATGAGTGTTTCAGACTTAATCGTTCTGTTCATTACATCGCACCACGCCAACGGAAATTATGTAATGTCTATAGAGCCTTGGCATCGATTCCCCGCTGGCAGCATTTTCAGCCGAGCTAAATATAAACATGAAAATCACCTTGACGTTTCATGATGGAGATCAGCGGAATCAGCCCGTTTTTAAAGTTGTTCTTGTGCGTTACGTAACATAAGTCATAAATCTAAAATAAAAGTTTTTGATCATGCATGTTTTCTGGATTAGTAATAAATAAATGTAAGGTGCCAAAAAATAAATAAATAAAGTTTTTCAAAGAAAGAAAGAAGTCAGAGATGTGTGTTAATCCTCTCAGTGTTTGATAAGAGGATGTATTCCAGGATGTACATGTTAGTATTTAAGCACTATTTGGTGAGTTTACTTTATTGTAATAATGAAGGACGTTCCATGAAATGGAATGCACTGCAGGTCTTGTGGGTTTAAAAAAATTAAATTCCTCAATTTATTGTCTGTTCCTTATTTAAGAACAAGTGCACCAAATCATTGTTGCTTGTTAATAGAAATGGAGAAAAATAACATCAATTAGGTCTTGTAATTCTTTTGTCCGGTAATTTATGTGTCGCCACACTCTAAAACAGTTTTTTTTAAAAGCACATTTTTAATTTACTGACTTACTAACGAATTCTGTCCCCGGACCACGTTCATAAGTCGGATGCGTTCGTAAGTCAGACATAGTGCGTCTTGTACATCTTTGACACGAATACTCAATGTTAAAAATATATTTTAAAAACCCACACAGGTTCTGTGTTTTGGTTCTCGCGAGGGGAATTCTGCGCCTCGTTTAAAGGTAACGCGGGAATATGTCCGGGGGGAGGGACAACGCTACATGATGTTTATTGTGCACATTTTACAGGACAGACTTTTTTTTTTTTATCATGATTCATTGAAACTGATGAGGCCGAGTTATTTCTCCTACACCAACCACACCCTTACAATATATAGGACTTTAGACATTTTATACATTTACTTACACACTGAAAATATTGTATATAATTGTAAATATTGGTATCTGGAGCACTGCGGTGTCTATTTCCTTGTACAATACACATGTTACTTCCGCAATTTTTTCACATCGACGAACAATCGTGGATCCGTCTGTTGATCTGTAGATGGTCTGTTCGTATCTGAAGGAATTCGTAACTCGAATGTTCATAAGTCGAGGACTTGTGGAATGTTGCAGTTCCTCTATCATCCTATCTAAACTATTTGTTACGTTTATTTAGAATAGTAACGAAAATTCACAAATCGAATTGTCACCTCTGTGTCGTGCCGGTACCCGCTTCCTGGCATTTCCCCATCACTGCTTGTTAAGGCCGTATCTAACGCATTTTGACGCTGTTCCTCCACAGGAGCATCATCTCCAGCGAGCCATCTGTGCCCAGCAGGTGTTCAGGGAGAAGAAGGACAGCATGGTGATCCCGGTGCCCGAGGCTCAAGGCTGCATCACCTACTACGACCGTCTGTACAAAGGAGACTTCCGTCAGCCCAAACAGCTCATCCACATCCAGCGTGAGTTACCGATTGTCTGCAGATTTAATCCACATGTGTGTGTGATTGTGACTATTGCCAGTTTGAATCTCATTTAATGGTGGAGTTGAGTTGATCTTTTTTTTAAAAATTATTATTATTTTCTGCAGCGTTCGGCCTGGACAGCGAGCAGCCCGACTACGACATGGACTCGGAGGACGAGACGCTGCTCAACCGGCTCAACCGCAAGATGGAGCTCAAACCACTTCAGTTCGAGATCATGGTGGACCGGCTGGAGAAAGCCAGCACGAACCAGGTAACAAAAAGTACACTTTATACAGCACACTGGTTATACTTTGAGTGTGTGTGTTTTAAACAAACAAAAAAAATTTACAGTAAACCTAATAGTACAAAATATCTCAGTCATATTTCGCGTGGTGTTACTACCCTGTGTTAAACCAAGCATGATTAATTGTAATTTACTAAACGTGTTTCTGTAGTTGATTAAAATGTACTTGTTCTCACTTCAAAACTTTAAATAAGAAAAGACGCCATGTCCATGAAAAAGGAGTCCACTTGACTTCAGAGCGAGGTAATGTTAAATATAAAAAGCTGGACTTTAAATAAAAGCAGGCAGGAAAGAGTCCGGCTTAAATAAAAGGGAAGTGGAATGCAGATTTAAAAGAAATAAAGAGTCGTTTTAAAAGTAGTTTAAAAAGAGATTGAACTCGGTGTAATAAACCAGAGTTATGTTTTAACATAACACTTTTTCACACAGGGCTAATGTAGTTTTAGATTTTGTTTTCCCTTAATAAATAAAAACATTAGTTTTAGCATAAAAGCTGCATGATGTGTTTACTTGTGTTATCTTTGACTAATGTTTAAATTTGTTTGAAGGTCTGAAACATTAAAGTGTGACAAACAAATAAGAAATCAGTAAGAGGGCAAAACACTTTTTCACACCATTCTGTATAAAACGAATAAAAATTTGAAAAAAAGTTTACATTATGTAATTTTTTTTTTCCCACGCATGAATTATTTCAAATTATTCCAAAATTATTTGTCAGTGAACCAACCTTCAGCTTGAAATGAGTAATTCGAGAAATAGTCACGTTTAATTATTATTGATATTGTCCTCGACAGGAAGCGTTAGATATAACCGATGACATTACATTAGTTAGAGTCGTCTAACCCTAATCCTGTGTCTGTGTAGCTGGTGACCCTCCAGGAGGCGAAGCTTCTCCTGAACGAAGACGATTACCTGCTCAAGTCCGTGTACGACTACTGGGTGAGGAAGAGGAAGAACTGCCGCGGGCCCTCGCTCATCCCGCAGATCAGGCAGGAGAAGCGCGACGGCTCCACCAACAACGACGCGTACGTGGCTTTCCGCCGGCGCACGGAGAAAATGCAGACGAGGAAGGTGAGCTCAAAATCGAGAACCGGTAAAACTAGACTCGAACCATCTCGGTAGACTAGGCTCTGACTGACCAGTTGACTTTTTTCTTTTTTCCTCTCTTCTGCCCGCAGAACCGTAAGAACGACGAGGCGTCCTACGAAAAGATGCTGAAGCTGAGACGGGAATTCAGCCGAGCCATCACCATCCTAGAGATGGTCAAGAAGAGGGAAAAGAGCAAGAGAGAGCTGCTGCACCTCACCCTGGAGGTGGTGGAGAAGAGGTACGGGCAAAACCATAATATGCTCGCTTAAAAAAAAAAAATCAAATAAAAATTTAAACCTTTAGGATCGAGTTTTTTTGTTTTTTAGTTTGTTTATTATGCATCCATACAGCGTCGTGTTTCTGAACGAGCAGGCAGTCGATATCTTTATCGCTTTTTCTTTTTCCCGCAGGTACCAAATGAGCGATTTCTCCGGAGACGTTTTGAATGAGGTCTCGGCACCACTGGCGGAAAAACCGGTCTATCCGGCTCCAATATGTCTGCCGAACGGGAACAGGCACAAAGCGGAGAACAAGATGAAGGTGAAGTTTGATTTCTGGTTATGGGAAGACGGTTGATGGTGGAAAGCGGTAATGACAGTACTAAGGGGAATGTGTGTGTGTGTGTGGTAGTGATGTCAACTGATTGGTCGGAAATTGTTATTAAAATAACATCAGGTCTAAATTTCATAACGTCCAAATTGTTGTTTAATTAAAAAAACTGTTTTTAATTGATGTCAACTTGCTGTGGTTTAAGAGGGAAAACTAATAACACCTCAAACCGTCCGCATCACTTCACTCCTGCGCTGATTTATTTTCCCGATAACTGCCTCGACTCCGCTTATACTTTAACTGCATTAATTATGATCGCAGGAGCACATTACAAGGTTCCCATAATCCTGAAGGTATTTTATATTACAGTCTGTTTGTCTGTCTGTGTGTCTCGAGGATATCCGAATACTCACCCCTCTCACTCCTTAATCTTCAGATCCACAAGGCCGTGCCCAAGCACCATCCGCACCACTTCCCGGTGAAGATCGAGCCTCAGTTTGAAATCGGTCGCGGACACAAGAAGTACACGCGCAGACCCAAGCTGGAGCCGCTGCGACAACACGTCGTCACCAAGGCGGATATCAAACAGTATGACTTTCACAGCTCCGGCGAGGAGGACAACCCGATGGTAAGGGACCGGGGATATTAGCACAAGATGTTTTGGCGCCATCGTTTAAATTTTTTTTTTTTATCAATATTTGATTTCAAATGAATGGTAACTATAAAAAAAAAAATGTTTAAAATAAATAGTTTTGGCGCCGTTGTGAGGTCACCCATGACCGCGAAGGTGGTAATGTCGTTATTTCTCCCCCAGTCTCCATCGTCTGAGCCGGATGAGGAGAACGACCCGGACGGAGGCTTCGTTTTCAGGCGCAGAGCCGGTTGCCATTACCTCGCTGTGAGTATCACGCATGTTTAAATACACCTTTTAATAATAAAGCATTTTCATCATCTCGCACACAAGCATGAAACATCGTATAGTGTCGTTTATACATTTACACGGTGTGTGTGTGTGTATAGCCCCTGACGGATAAGAGCTGCCCTCCTGTACCGCGTCTGGAAGGTATCGATGCCCTATGTCAGAGAAACTCCCTCACAGCTCTGTCTGTGCCACGCCGCTGCGTAGGAGTGACGCGTAGACGCCTGGGCCGCGGCGGGAGGTAGACTCACTTTAATTATTTACTTATTGTTTGCTTCATTAGTCGTCTGATACCTTTTAAAACTTTGCATGAATTTCTACTTCTGTATTAAAAGTTTTAATTTCCAGGTCTAGAGGTATCCAAACTGTATTTAAATATTGTGTCACTAGGATTAAAAATACACATATTTAAAAGTTTCAGTGCAGTGTGATGGCACAAGTTAAAAAAAAAAGTACATGCAAAAGTGTGAAAAAATAAAATGAATATACTATACTACTATTAAATGTTATCGTGATTTGTAACAGGGATAGGAATCGCCACTCACCTCCCGATACGATGTTATCACATACCAACCTGCAGGTTCGATAAAAATAGTGATTTTGTAAGGATTACGATTTTATAAGATTGTTAGTTTTTTTTTTCCCCAAAATTTTGTTACAATTTTAATCCTTTATAAAAAGGTTTAATGGTTAATTAAACGTAGCCCATTCATTATAACACAAGTCCTCTCACTTAAAAACCAAGCGCAGCAAGTGTTTAGCATTTAACTTCAACATTTAACCTGAGGATTATAAAGACGCGGTGACGTTTTACGTTCTCTTCAAATGCGGCCAAAATCTCAAAATTCAACAAGACAGTGAGCGCGCGATTAGCTGTTAGCGCGTTATTTTCGACTAATTTGCGCTCACGGTGTTTTGAGACGTGTAGTGAGAGGGTTTGAGACTAATTCACTCACAGAGGGGAAAAAAGACAGATCAGAGGCTTTTAACTCGCACACTTTTTGATCATGTGTGACCAACAAACATAGAAACAACAATAAAAACAGGAAAGAACATGAAGCCAGGGTATAATAAAACAAATCACACGGTGGAAATTCTACAACTTAAGGCAACACAAAGGACGAATACAGGGATACAGTTTTCATCGCTTTAGGATGAACAGAGTCTTGAATAGTTTCTATAGATCTGTCTAGATCATCTTTGAATACAGGGAGGGTCGAAGACTATCACGTGTTTCCTCCGAAACACGTGACACCAGCCGGCCGCATCTTTTCAAAATGCTTGCTCACACACCGTTATTGGCGGCGTAACACACTCGCAGGACAGCGCTATCCGCTCCTTATGCGTGCGCGAGCTCACAGACGCCGCTGATTGGCTGTAGAGCCGTGATTAATGTGGGAGCACTAAGTACCTCTCATCCCGCCCCTCTGAGAGAGCTCGGTCAATGAGCTCTCTGTAGACCTCCGGCTGCGAGAGGTTACAGCATCACCCGGGAAACGAACTCGCGATCTCCGGATGATCGGGCGAGAACTTTACCACTGCGCCACTCGGAGGGAGAAAAAGTCACTTTCAAAATAAGATTATATGAATATTAAAAATTCTGGCCAAAAAGTCTCTGTGTAGGTACACTGCCAAAAAAAAGTGGTGAAAGTTTTCTTCACCAGAATGTCAAAAACGAGAAAGGAACAATTTACTTATTTCTTAAGAAAGGTTTTGGACGGAAAACATTTGTGAATGAATTTAAGTGTTTTCTTTTACTTCTCTTATGTTTAAGATACATACTTTCTCCCAGGGTTAAATGGTTTTTTAAAAAGAAATCGATTGTGGAGTCTGTCAGTGAATCGTCACACAAATGAATCGCGATTCATACCGGATTGAAAGTTTCCTCCCTTATAACCTAAAAATTCTAACCTCACCCAAGTGTCTGCAGCAGCACTGGATTGTAGAATTTGTTACCAACATGAAGCCATTTCTGCATTTAACAATCCTCTACAGATGACCAATTTATGTAAAAGATGTCTTTTTTTTGGATTGAATATCTCCAATCTGCATCTCTTATCTGCTCGTGACCGACCTCATCTTTCCGTAGGTTACTCCTCGACCGAGCCTCATCAGACCTGGACCGAGTCCTCAGACACTTGGACCCCGACACGGTCTCTTACTCGGCCCCAGCGCTCACGGGCACGCAGACGAACACACCACACGTGCCCGTGTCGCCCCGGGCGAAGCCCGAGCGCTCTCTGACTCAGCTCCTCAGTGATATCCAGGCCTGCAGGTGGAGATACTTCCGCCCACGACCTCTCAGCCAAAACGGAAAGGAGGAGAGCAGAGTAGTAGGAGGAGGAGGAGGAGGAGGAGCGACGGTCACTAGTAGTTCGAGAAACAGCAGTTTAGGTGGGGTTATGAGATGATCCTCACTTTTCAATTCTTTTCTTTTTTTTTTTTTAGCTTCTGCTTCTAAAGTTCATACTGAACAAGAAAAGTGAATCTGTATTCGTTTTATGGATGGTGTAAATACTAAAATCAGACCAACTGAGGAGTCTTTAGTACAGAAGAATGATTTAATATAATGAAGTGTTTCTGTAATCTGTAGAGCCTGTTAGATTCCCTGAGAAGTTCTTGTGCCCTCTAGTGGTGATTCTAAATGACTGCAGCTTTTTTTTTGTACGGTTTAACTTTTCTCTTTTACTGTACTGGATAAAATAAATAACACTGACTGAATGTAGACTTTAAAACCGTCTCCTGTCTCTAGATAATATCTAAAACTTTATCTGTTTAGATGCCAAAATACCCAAAGCAGTTGTGGTTTTGTGTGAATAAAGGCATCTTTAAAAAAAAAAAAAAAAAAAAGAAAAGATTTATGTGAAACAATCAATACTTAACACTCTTTCCCTTTGTGTAGGAGCAATAACAGAGGAGCAGTATCAGTCTCACCAGCAGCAGTTGGCTCAGATGCTCCAGCAGGGCCCGCAGCAGAACCCACCTCTGTCTGAGCAATCCCATGCACACGTGTCTGTATGTGCAGCTTAAAAACACACACTTTACCCGTACACCATTTGTACACCACCATGATACATGACAGTGTCCCAAAAGTCTCTGTACATGGGGAAATTAGCCTTTTTTTTTTTTTTTGACAAAATGTCTCTCGAAAATGATGTTATTTAAAAAAAAAAAAATCTCTGATGGCCTTTAAGAATGCTTTGGACCAAAACATATTGGAATAGTTCTTATGGTTGTTGCTTGGGACAGACGGGTGTGTGCGTGTTCTTTTACAAAGAATTAACAACCATGTAAAATTAGCACAAACATAAGAAAAACCTAAACAAAAAGACAAATCAATTTGTAAATAATTTGTGGGGACACAAGATGAGTGATCGAACACGTTTGTGAACGCATCACGTAAAAACTGCTGAAAACAGCTTTAAAATTTATTCAATAGTGTATTTGATGAAACAAAGCCTACATGTTACCTCAAGCTCGGGCCAATCAACCCACGGGAAGAGAAGATATGCTCATTTGGAATTTAAATGGAAATACCTTTATAACAAAAATCATTAGTTCATCTCAAAATCCAACAGATGGCGCTGTACACTTAAAAAAAAAAAATTTATACACGCTTACGAGTGTGCAGTTGAAATCTAATTAATAAAGCCGATCTCACACCGTCATTCCGAGACGCTTCACGGTAACACGTAAAATTTTTTAGTTCATTCCAAAATTCAACAGATGGCAAAAGATTTTTATTTTTTTCAAGTTCATTTATAAGTGTGATTAAATTCCACGCGAACAAAGTCACGGGCACGTCTAGTAAAGAACAAATCCCGTGGCTTTATCTTAATAGCGCTTATTTAAAAAAAAAAAATGTAAACGGTGATGCAAACGTGTTATTGTGGGCAGGGGTAGCTCTGTGAGCAAAGTGCTGGACACTACTGTTCAGAAGGTCTCAGGTTTAAACCCCAGCACCACCAAGTGGCCTCTTGTGCAAGGCCCTTAACCCTCAACTGCTCAGATATATATTGAAATTAAAATGTCGTTCTGGATAACTCTGCAAATGTAATTTTAAAAAAGTTGAGTACAAAAATGGGGGGGGGGGGGAAATAAATAATAATATATATTATTTCCTGCAAGCGACACATTGGTGTAGTGGTTGGCAATAAGAGTATTTATTGTGATCATCTGTTCCATGCAGTACCTTAACGGCCCACTAGAGGGCTGCGGTTCACACTTTGCGAGCACGATGATGTAGAGGAAATGTGCAGAATGATGTAAAGTGTTAATCCTGAGTGGAGATTTACTGGACACCAGTATGAAGTTATACAGGACGTTACACCTATATCATACACCAGAGCGTGTGCTCACGGAGCTTTCCCTATTCCCAACACACTCGCGCAACACACACACACACCACAGAGTTCATGAAGAGCTACTGTACTGTATATTGTAAGCTCGATTTGAAACTCTGCACAGATGAAGTTGACAACAAGATGCTGAAAATACCTCTATATGGTGTTTTATAAGAAATCTGCATATTTTTTTTTTTTTGTGTGTGTGGTAACACTAACGTCTCTCTCTGAATGTGCTGTAGAAATCGGTCTCCTCAGGCTCCCTGTCCAAGACATTAGACTCAGCCAGCGCTCACTTCGCTGCCTCCGCTGTGGTCAGTGGCTCGAACAAGGATCTGAAACCCCACAGCGCAGGAGTCAACGGCATCCTTACAAATTCAGGTGAGCTCCTTGTGCGTGTGTGTGTGTTTGGTTTATATATCGGAAATCGACAAAGCGTTTAAAAAGAAGAATCACTACTGCTACAGTCGCTTCACCAGCTCTTGTTTTGTTTTATTTCTCATCAGGAAGCTCCAGACAGACCAAGTTCAGCTGTTCGACTCCACTCGGAGTCGGCAGCGTCTCCTCAGGCTCATCCTCATCCGCCCGCCCCCCTGCCGTGCCCCAGTCCGTGCCCCACGTGAGCGTCGTGTCTCCCGCGCGACCCTGCGCTCCGTCGTCGCCCACGTTAAAGCTCGCCAGCGTGGCCAGCAGCAGCCTGCCCAAAGTCACACTCGGCAGGTAAAAAAAAAAAAAAGGTGGAAGGAGAAACAAAGTAAAACGGAGAGCTTTTAAAGCACATAGCCATGTTGTCTCAGTGAAGCATCGTGATATTGGTTTAAACTCTGAGCTATGACCGCAGTATCAGCCGTGCTTAAACTTTAAAATACGTTTCAGTTCATTTCAAAATATGAATTTTTTTTTCTTCTTTTTTTTATCCACTGCTTATTATTAAGTTTAAGCTTGTTTTTCTTCTTCAGGGACAAACACGAGCCGGAGAGGCTGGCTCTGAACGGATTAGCGGACACCACTGTGGCCATGGAGGTGACATAGCCTTCTGACAGGACGCCGACGAGACGCCGCAACCTGGACGTGGACCTACATCGCATCGTAGCATATCAGACATTTGTGAATATTCTATGTGTACATTTTTGTAAAATTGGGAACTATCACTACCTTGTAAAATAGTCTGTTTGTATCATTAGGTGTTATTTGTTACATGAAATTTAAAAAGATCTTGTCATCACGCTTTTGCACTTCCAGCCAGTGGCGAAAAAAAAAAAGATAAAAAACAAAATTTTAAAAAGTGCATCAGTAAGTGCAGGGATCATGCATGAGTCCAAATCATACCTTCTTGTTTTAACTATTTATTTTGCCATGTTTACATTTTTGTATCTTGTACAAATAAATCAGATTTTTGTCACAAAACATGGATACCAGAACAGCTAGTGTGTCATGACTGTTTTTTTTTGTTTTTGTTTGTCTGTTTACCTACTAGAGATTTTTTTTCTTTAAACAAAAATTTGCTTTTTGTTTAGTACGTTAGTGATTGATCGGGTTCGTCTCCTTGTTAGTGTCTTTTACTTTTCATACAGTACAAGGCCGACTAAAGATACTTGAGGGTTAAATATAGTTATTTGGTAATTTTTTTCCCCCCTACAATTTAGAACAATCCTGGAGAATTCAAGACTATGAAATAACACAAAGCATTCGGTAATTAAGCAACATAAATAAATAAAAAATTAAGACGGGAAGGTCAGTTGTTCTGAAACAGTTCTTACAAGACCATCCCAGGAAAGCAAGACCAAAAAAGTTCATTTAGAGTCACCAGATTATTGTATATTTTGGACGCTTTCAGTGTCGTTTTACAGTGTAGAAAGAAAGAAAAATCAGGAAAAAGTATTGAATCAGAAGAGGTGTCAAACTTTTGACTGGTAGTGTGTATACATGTACACAGAGTGGCCTGAAAGTCTGTCTTGATCTATAGTCAAAGTTTAAATCATCATCACAGCACCGGTGTGTACGCTGAATAGCAGAACAGAGGAAACCATGTTTCTGTGGTTACATGAAGTGATGATTTCATGGTTTAGAGGTTGTTCTGGGTGGACTACTTGTACAAAAAGTTGGTGTTCGGTCTGGTTCTGTTCCATCATCTATTGTTAGTTTTGAATCTTGTGTCTGAGATACAACAGAAAAAAACATCAGATTTCTTATAAAGTAAAATGACTACAGGGTAGATCGAGACTCCTCGGCATCCACTACGACCGTGAGCCGGATAGAACGAAATGCTAAGGAATGAATAACAGAACGCATGTAACTAATCCACTTCTAAAGCATGAAAATCAGTCGTCTCGCTCCATCCTAAATGTGCTGTGCTGAATCTTCCGGGTTTCATCAAGAAGTCTTGTTTCCTCACTGCCGACAGAGACTCGTGGTTTTACCCCAAGGGCCTTGAAGGGGTTCGGTTGAAAGTAATATATGATGCCGGCTGAAATAGCGCGTGCAAGGTGTAAAGGAATGCTTTATTTTTCTAGAGAAGGCAAAGGAGACGGCTTGGGCAGGAAATCAGCAAGAAGTTTATACGATATACACTTTAAAGTCACTTTAAGGGTTAGGGTTAAGATGCAGCGTGTACAAGGTCACGGGTTACTTTCAACAGGTTTTAATCTGTTTAATGCTGACCAACTAAGGTTAACTCAAAAGATTTATTGTGCAAGAATGAGTAATGTAAGGTATCTAATCAAAAGGTTAACAAAAATCTAAATTTACACCAGAGGAAAAATAAGAAATTATGTAAACATAAAAGATAAAATAATGCAGCTGGATAATACTTCAGCTCTATCTGATATCTTCGAAGCTCTTCATGATTTTTCCTCTGGCAGTGAAAAACATTCTTGGATACAGATCGAGCCTAAAAATAAAAACATCATCCAAAGCGCCTGTGGTGGGATCAAAGCAAGCGGTAGTACAAGAGATACAAGCTTTCATGCATTATATATTGATGATGTAACATGCTATTCGTTCGTAAGGCAGGATATACCTATGAGGAGGTATTGTGTGCTTGGAAAGAGCTGGAGTTTGTAATTTGTAATGTTATGTGTTTGTAATAAACGTGTCCTGGGACTCCATAACCTCTATACACTACAGTTAGGACACTCATACGCCCCATATTCAGTGTTGGATTGATTTGTGAGGTCACATTCCACGTTTTTTACACTTTTGTTTTCTTATGTTCAGTTTTTTCCGCACCTCCTAAGTTTAAATGAAATCATTTTCCCGTGGCAGAATAATTTTTTAGTGTCATACTATTAAAAGGAAACGTCTGGTTGTTATTGTTATTCATGGTGAGATAGGAATTGTTTACCCAGGAGGGATCTCACACCCCTGGCCTTTAATCCACCACAGGAGTCATGATCCTCTACACGCGGTGACCCAACAGCATCCCGACTCATCTTCCATCCATTCAGCCATCATCCTCACAGCTTATCCTCTATAGGGTCTTGGGGGACATGGAGCTTATCTCTGGCACAAGGCGAGGAACACACACACACACTACGAGCAATTTGGAAATGCCAACGCCAAAGTGCACGAATCCTGTACTTCAGTAAAAGTAGCAATATGTTATTTACATTTCTACTTGCATTATAAAAGTACTGACCTTCAATATTTACTTAAGTATCAAAAGTACCGAGCTTGTATTAGCCTTTAAGCCATAGTAGAACTCTCTCTCTCTCTTCTTTTCTGTGTTTTTTATTTTATTATTCATGCTGTTTTTATTGCACTCTTTTCAATTTGTGATTTCAAACACCTGCTTGTAACAAAGAGAAGTTTAATTGCATTACTGTGCACAATGGTCAGCAGGTGGCGCTATTCCCACTTCACCACTTCAAGATTCAAGAGAGTGAGTCAAGAGATTTGTACATATACCAACAGTGTGAATGCATTGGATTTATTTTTATTATATATATATTTTTTTTGTGTGTGTGTGCGCGTATGCACGCAAAATCAGAGTGTCAGTGGTTAAGAAAGAAAAATATACATATAATACAGGAAATATGTAATAGAAGGATTCAAGCTGTCCAATCCTACACATACTGTAACATCATGTTGTACTTTACTCTGGTTATGTACACACTAAACACTAGGCAGAAATGTAGTGAAGTAAAAAGTACAGATATTTGCCCGAGAATATAGTCGTCTAACAGTGAAACATATCGTCTAATACAAGAACACAAGTAAATAAAAAGTACAAATATGTGAAATATGTAGTTAAGCACAATAACAAAGTAAGTTTAGCTCCACCTCCGGGGTCAATCTACACCACGAGTCTTTGAACCGTGGAAAGAAAACCGGAGTAAACCTAACAACTACAGAGAGAACATGCAAACTCCATGCACACAGACCGCCGAATCCTAACGCGTGCTTCTGAAAGGGCTGATTAATCTTGCAATAATAGTTAAACAGAATAGTTAATTGATATATACTCAATAAATCGGCACGGTGGTGTAGTTAGCACTGTCACCTCGCACCTCCTGGTCCTGGGTTCGATTCTCCACATCAGGGTCTGTGTGCATGGAGCTTGCGGGTTCTCCCCGTGCTTGCTGGGTTTCCTCCGGGTGCTCCGGTCTCGTCCCACTGTCCAAAGACATGCAGATTAGGCTGACTGGCGTTCCCAAACTACCGGTAGCGTGTGAATGTTGATCGGAGGTCGTACAAGCTAAATAAATCCAGTAGTCCCCATTGGCCTCCACGGTCCCTAGTTGGACTACAGAGGTTCCTAGATGGATGGATGGATGGACTGCCAGGCAAAAATGAAAAGATTGTCGGCGGTGTTAGAACAGGTGATTATAATTAGATTTTCGGAAATAGGGTGTTATAGGGTGCAAACCATCATGTGGTTAAAGGTTAACTTGAGAATCTCTCTCTTCAAACATTCAGAAGGAGCTCACGCCTGTTTTGCAGTGATAACAGATGTAGCCTCTGGATCATACGATCAGATGATCGCTTTCCTCACTCCCAGGTCTCATGGAAGAATGCAGCAAGTTATAAAACCACAGATAGACTGAATGCATGAATTAAAGGTCCCATATTTTACAATTTCTTCATGAACTAGGTAGGGAAAGCATTGTTGAGGGTGGAATTATCAGATACAGCAGATAAGGAATTCAAGACACAGAACAAGTCAAGACAAGGTCAGGTCAATGTTTTAAGGAAGGCTGGAAAATCGGCTTCAAGAGGACGGGAAAGATGTGGGAGAGTTTAAGCGACCGTTGCTGGTAATGAACCCAATCAACTGGAATCCAACTTCTGTTAAACAACAAAGAAGAAGAACAAGATAATGCGTATCTCAGAGGACCTCCAGTGTGTGTGTGTGTGTGTGTGTGTGTGTGTGTTAATGCTCCAGCTGAAATGCCTCACATTCATTATTTCACTCCTTCTCCAAATGCACTGTTCTAGATGAGTGTCTGCTGAGCTCCGCCCCTCCTCAGCTTCTTTTATGAGGTCATATTTGGAGGGAGATCTAATTAGCATATCAATACAAAAATATAAAAAGGACGAAAATCAGGGAATGTTTTTTGTTCGTACTCACACATCTGCATATCTAAACATTTTGCACAGTATGTCCCCTTTAATGCTCACACATATTATTTGCTTTAAGTCATCGGTCCTGTATGTCATTCTTACTTTCCTCCAGTCAAACAGTTTGATCACAGCAAGCTTCTACCTTTGTCAAGTCACTGTATAAATGGAACAGAGAACTGTGAAACCCTGCATCCTTCACCGAAAACACCTTTCTTTCTTGTTTAACACCTCATTTCTCACTCAGTCAGGGAGAGCATATGGGGGGAAAATGAAGTTCTTGTTCAGGTCTCTTGGCTGCCATTTATTTTGTCTTCCAGGGAAAGAAATCCTCAGACAGAAGGACTTGCTTTCTCTAAAAGCATTTCAATCGTATGTGTGTGAGACAGAGCATGATGTAGCACAGATATAACTAAAACTGGAATATTAGATAGAGTATGGAGATCCACACACTATTACAAATAATCAGAGATTAGGATCATCAGGATGTTCATCATCAGGAGAGCCATGAGAACTAAAAAACTGCAGCTAATGATAACTGTAACACATATCTAATGTCTCAGAGATGCATTTTAAACTTAATGGTTAAAGCATTGGACTGCTGACTGGAAGGTCCCAGGTTCAATGCACCACCTCCAAGTTGCCACTGTTGGGCCCTTAATCCTCAACTGCTTAGATGTATCATGAGATAGCTATGTAAGTAACTCTGGAACGTGAACTCTGAAGACATGGTTGGATGAGCTCGGTGTGGACAAACTTGACTGGCCCTAACACACAGCCCTGTGACCGCAACCCCATCAAGCACCTTTAGGATGAACTGGAACGGAGATTGCGAGCCAGACCTTCTTGTCCAGCATCAGTGCCTGAACACTCTACAGAATGAATGGGTATGAACACCCAAAGAAACACAACAATGTCATTGCAGGATTGGTGAAATACTTTTGTCCATATAGTGTAATTGTGGAAAAAGGATCATGATTAAAGTACGTAAGAGGTAATACCCCTATCTCACCTATGCGGTTTTGCGCGGTGGCCGTAAATACGGTTCATTATGATTCACCGCGAGTTCTTGCCGCTGAGAGTACATTTCCATCTTTCCGCACGATAAATTAAACATGTTTAATTCCTCGCGGAAGTTTGCGGACCTTGGCGAACTTCACGGAACGTCAGCGGAACGTCGGCGGGCAAGCGCGGCAACTCACGGTGCCCGACACCGCAGCTCATTGGTGAGATAGGGGTATAACAAAGTATTATTAGTATCAGGTATTACAGGGGCAGCATGGTGGCTTAGTGGTCAGCAGTGTTCTCCCTCACCTCCAGGGTCGGGGGTTCGAATCTCACCTCCAGTCTGTGTGTGTGTGTGTGTGTGTGTGTGTGTGTGTGTGTGTGTGTGTGTGTGTGTGAAGTTTGCATGTTCTCCCTCTACTTGGAGGGTTTCCTCCTACAGTCCAATAACATGCTGTGTAGGCTGATTGGTTTTTCTAAACTGCCTGTAGTGTGTGAGTGAGTGTGTGAGCAATGACCCCTGGTTTAAAGTTTAAGGTCATTGCAGGCAACCATCATTCAGCAATTCAGCAAAGCAGATTAGTAACTGCTCTTCACCTGCTTGTCCACCAGATGTCACTCATGTGCATATTGACTACTTAAGTAGTCAAAACCCCCCCTTAAATACTCGGGGGGGGGGGGTTTACAAATTATTACTTTTTTTAATTAATTGATCCCAGAACTGATTCATTAATAAATGATTTCCACAAGGTGAATTTCCTTAATTCTTCCATCAATCCCCATGTAAGGGCTCACACTCTTCTTATTAAGACTCAAAATTCATTCAAATTCTGTTCACTTCAACTAAATTACCACACACACACACACACACACACACACACCTGTTTAGAAAGAGCTTGAGATGATTTTCAAAGTCTTAGAGCAAATTAATCACAAGTCATTATCTCAGGCAGTAATTCATAGACTTCGGCTGTTTACACAACCCTTAAAAATGAACTGGGAGCAAATTAAGACAATTTCTAGTGATTATGTTAAATGAACCTCACAGCTACCTGTAACAGCATTCTGCTCGTCATCCTTTCTAGGAAATATCATATTGAAAAGATATTTTGTGGCCCTTTATTCATTTCACAGGGTTATGCCAGCTTTGCTATGTATAATTGCTATATTAATTAGACTAATTTGTGCGTTCTCGCCGGTTATTGTTTGCATAGTAACAGCTTATACACAGGGAATAAGAGATGTCTAGTTAAGGATTAGTCCACACATACATGGGTATTTTATTTTATAAAAGATTGTTAACTTTTCATTCTCAAAAAAGATAAAAGAAAAGAGGTGGCACAGTGGCTTAGTGGGTAGTGCACCTCCAGGGTCCGGGTTCGAATCCCGCCTCGGGTCTGTGGGCTTTTCATGTTCTCCCAGTGTTTGGTGGGTTGCCTCTGAGTACTCCGGTTTCCTCCCACAGTCCAAAGATATGCAAGTTAGGCTAACTGCAGTTCCCAAATTGCCCTTATTGTGTGAATATTATGTTGCCCTGTGATGGATTTGCACCCTATCCAGGGTGTACCCTGCCTCATGCCTTCTGGGATAGGCTCCAGGCCCCCTGTGACCGAGTATACAGGATAACGCTGTTTGTATGAACGTTTCATGCCATATACAACATATAACGTGAATGGAAAACATCTCAGGATGTGCTGCTCTAGGAAAATAATCAACTTTGGTTTAAGGAAAAGTTTCTGTACATAGATTTCAGTTCAGCATTTAACACTATCATCCCCCAACATCTGATCAGGATGCTGAGCCTGAACACCTCTCTCTGTAACTGGATCCTGGACTTTCAGACCGAAAGGCCTCAGTCAGTACAGATCGGGAACTGCACCTCCAGCACCAACACACACTGAGTACTGGGGCCCCCCAAGGCTGTGTGCTCAGTCCCCTGCTGTTCACGCTGCTGACTCATGACCGTGTAGCGACACACAGTTCGAATCACATCATCAAGTTTGCTGATGACACGACTCTGGTGGGTCTCATTAGCAAGAACCATGAGTCAGCGTACAGAGAGGCAGTACAGAGGCTAACGGACTGGTGTAAAGACAACAACCAGTTTCTGAATGTCGACAAGACAAAGGAGATGGTTGTTGACTTCAGGTGGACATGGAGCGACCGTTCTCCACTGAGCATCAACGGCTCCCCTGTGGAGATCATCGACAGCACCAAATTCCTGGGTGTTCACCTGGAGAAGAACCTCACCTGGTCCCTCAACACCAGCTCTCTTCACAAAAAAGCCCAACAGCGTCTTTTCTTCCTGAGAAGACTGAGGAAGGCTCAGCACCCACCACCTTCTACATTACAGAGGGACCATCGAGAGCATCCTGAGCGGCTGCATCACTGTATGGTTTGGGAATTGTGCCGTATGGGACCGCAAGACCCTACAGCTGATAGTGAGGACAGCAGAGAAGATCATCGGGGTTTCACTTCCCTCTATTGAAGACATTTACACTAAACACTGCATCCGCAAAGCCACCAGCCTTGTGGCTGATCAGACATACCCCTCACACACACTCTTCACCTTCCTGCCATCTGGAAAAAGGTACCGACGCATTCGGACACTCACATCCAGACTGTGCAACAGCATTTTTCCACAAGCCATCCGTCTCGTCAACAAAAAAGAGACTGGACTGATAAAACGCACACATTATCACTCAAATTAACTCAACTCCCTCAAAAGATTGAGACCGAACTTATTAATCAACACGCGCAAACACGCCGTCCATCTACCAAACTACAGTATTGTACACAACAACCTGTAAATGCTCTTTTGCACAATAATCATTACTTGTTAATTTGCACTAACTTTTTATCCTTGCTGCTACTTACGGAACATTTACTGGTTATTGTTTACTGTTTCT
This sequence comes from Clarias platycephalus, assembly GCA_030068275.1. Classification (NCBI taxonomy): domain Eukaryota; kingdom Metazoa; phylum Chordata; class Actinopteri; order Siluriformes; family Clariidae; genus Clarias; species Clarias platycephalus. Next base: position 5,270,115 of record JAQQZT010000036.1, on the reverse strand, counting down.
CCTCCCACTACCTCAACTCATCAGCTCATTACCACAGAGTATTGTAATGTCATGTTGTCGTATTGTCACTTTGTCGCTCTTGTTTAGTTCAGGACTGGAATTTCCTACAAGTCTACCGGAGTCTCCAATAACTACCTGGACTCCATATTAACATCAATTAACATCAACTGTTATAGCTGAACTGCCTGCCACCTA